>VXBJ01001550.1:91532-227632 GCA_013400055.1 Nycticryphes semicollaris
AAACCCTGTTTTTTTTTTTTTTTTTTTTTTTTTTTTTTTTCCAGCTGCAAATCCTTCACGGAGTTGTCGATCCTCTCTCGTCCGACATAGAGAACCATTTCCAAACAGTCAATTATTGACCGAGAAGCTATTTTTAAAGCCCGGCCAAGCTGACTGCTGCACGCCGGAATGCACCGCTGTCTTATGAACACCTGGCAGCAGCGCGATGCAAAACTACGGGAGACTCCGGAGTGAGGAGTGCGCCGGGCCAAGTGGGTGGTAAAGCACCTCTGTGATTGCCTTTCTTTTATTGCTAAGTGAGTCATCGGCGAGGTGTCGTAACACTTCACCTCGTCCCGCCGCTGTCTGCTCCCGCCGGCCCGGCTCGGGTCGCTGGGCACCGCCGAGCAACTCGGCCCATCGCCCCGGGCTCGGGGCGTGCTTCCTCCCGCGATGCTGCCCGCCCGAAAAGTGGTGTGCGTGTGGGTAGGGACGCTCCGTCGTTTCTTGTTGCAAGGCGACTTTCTGACGGAGATTTTTCTGAACTAACTGGAAGGCGTGGAAGAGCTAAACCACGGGGGTGTGGGGGTGGGGGGCGTGTGCGAAAGCTGAGTCACTCCGGGCACCCCTGGCAGCGTGGAAACCTTCCTTAGGACACTTAGGAGATCCAATTTTGCAAGCAGGAATTCGGCTAGATTTTTTTTTTTTTTTTCGTAAGTTACATGACTTCAGTAGGGAAAACGCCCTCTAGTCCCGCACTGCTTAGACCTGTTGCCGCTAACGGTGCGACGAGAAAACGTGCTCGCTCTGATCGCTCCTGCCGGCTGCGGAGCGGGGCGGCTTCCTCTCCCTGACAGGAGGCGAGGAGGTGAATCCAAAAGCAGGGGCTCCTCCCCACTCCCGCCAGCCCAGAACTGGAGCCGCTGCCGGGCGCGGTGCTCCGGGGTGCGGGGCGGGCGGCAGCCGCCGCCGGGCCAGTCCGAAGGGACACTGCGGACGGTCCCGGCATTCCCCCCGCTCCGCCGCGAACCCACCGCCCCTTCCCAACACAGATAATTATTTACTTTTCTGATGAGGCTCTTTTGTTTCTACCTGTGCTGCTCGTTTGGAGCTGAGCGTGGAACACCTAGTTAAGAAAGCTAGAGCTTCGTCTGGAAATGGAACGCCAAATGTATTTGTATATAAAGCAAAGCTCCTGTCAGGGTTGAGCGTTGGTCTCTGTATCATAAGAGATAATTGATTTCTATCCTGCACAGACAGGCTTAAAAATGAAATTTCTTTTGCTGAGGCAACTGACCTTGATCTGTTGGTGGAAAAAGAGATGTTTTAGGTCTGCTTTTCTCCTCCTCTCCCCCCCCCAATTATGTTTTAAAGCTTGGAAAACTTTATTTAAAAATAATTTAATAGATGATCTTTATTGTGAGAAAAAGGGCTCATATATATATATATCTATCATGTAAGATTTCTCTGCACATAAGCACAGAATCATAAACCAGGAGAAGATAAACTAAGCATAGTTTATACTGGGAAATCTTGGTAAGGATTGTGTACATGTGCATGTCTGTTAATTGTATAAAAGAAGGTATTAATATATATTAATATGTAAGGTTGCATGTATATGTAATACATGCAGTGTACTCGTGAGTAAACTCTAGACATTATAATAATCTGGCATGAGAAGTTGTAATGGTTTTCCCCACAATGCAGCTAAACAGAAGTCCTGCTGCAGATACTTCTTCCCTTTCAGTCTATATAAAGACAAGTTTGAGAGCTGACCTTTAAATTACCCACACGGACGAGTGGCTAGAGGCGTTTTGTCAGCACTGGAGGTTTCCCTCTGGAGACCATAGGCATCATCATTGTTACTTTGCCTCATGTATTTGGGTATTTAAAATCAGACTAGCTGGAAAAAAACGGGTGTAAATGTAAAAACTGCCCCTTTTCTAAATAGCTCATTTGCAGTGCAATGATGGGAAAAGTATCAAATAGGAAGAAAATTGATAAAAGTAAAGAATAACAGCAAAAGTTCACTGTTAGAAAAAAAATCACCTATGGCTCATATCTTGCAGTCCTCACATAGCCCAGACTGTTCACTTCTATGGAAGCTTTGCCTGCATCATTGCTGGCCAAAATCCTAATCGAAACTTTTAAAGATAATATTTGCTCTCTTTGTCAAGCATATGAAATATCATTATATATGCACTAATTATAATACTATAAACTGCCTGAGGACGTGCATTAAAATTAAGATGGCAGTCTTAGACAAGCTGAAAAATTTCACACTAAGAAGCCACAAGTTGATTATTTTCCTCTTATATAACCATTTTTTCAAGTTAATGAGACAGTTATTTCTCTTAAATAATCATAGCTAATGCTTGCAAAAATTGCATAGTGTCCCTGATGACACCAAGACAAATGACTGATTAGAGGGAAAATAAAACTAGTTATAGAATCATAGAATGGAAGAGTTGGAAGGGACCTGAAAGATCATCGAGTTCCAAACCCTGTGCCATGGGCAGGGACACCTCCCACTAGAGCAGGTTGCTCAAAGCCCCACCCAACCTGGTCTTGAACACTTGCAGGGATGGGGCACCCATAGCTTCTGTGGGCACCCTGTTCCACTGTCTCACCACCCTCACAGTAAAGAACTTCTTTTTAGTATCTAATCTGAATTTGGTAGAAGAAAAAAAGCTTTGGTACTTCTATAAATTTTTTTCTAAGTCCATACAATGTTCTTCATCTGGAAGATATGATGTACTATTAAGATTTTAAGAATTCCATCTGCCTTTTTGACTCTGTGACTGTAAACCTAAAAGCAAGTGTCAACAATGCATAGTGCCCCTTCACACTCTACCTCCACACACCTCTCAGCTGCTGCTGTGGGAAGCAGCAACTGTCCTTGGCCTGAGGGGCTGGGTCTCGTGGTGCAGAGGCTGTGACAGGGATGCTCTCACAAGCCCACTCGCTTTGTGTCCAGTTAGAGAGGAAAAAGTGAAAGAGGCACTGGGAAGGACTGGACAAAAGTGAAACACCGGGGAGGGTTTTACTTTTAAGAGAGCTTGGCTCTGCTGCTGATTGTACTTGCACCCTGGGAGGACAGATTTTTCTTCCAAAGAATTACTGAGTGCAAATAAGAACAGAATGCAGCTCCTTCCAATTTGTTTCTCCGACCTCCAAGCAGAGGCCTGCAGGCTGGTGCTGGTTACATTAACCCTTACAGGTACATGGCAATCAGTTTACAGTGTTTAGTTAGGTGTGCTTTATAGGGGATGCCACCATGAGCTCTGACTGTCCAGTGTCACTCAAGGACAGAATCCTCCCCCTGAACCAGAGTGCCCAGGATTTTGGAGAGCTTTACAAGACTTAGACCTACTTTTTTTTTTCTGGGCCATGCTTTGTGATTCTGTCCTAGTATATCTGTCTTACAGCACATGCACAAGTGCATTTTCAAGGTGTGGTGACAAGAATGCTCTGTTAACTTATGTTTCCCACCACTCTGTTTCTCATATCCAGATGATTTAGGGAACCCAGACCTACCAGACTTTTGGAAAGAATGAAAATGGCACTTAGTTTATCTAAATATGATAGATAAGAGTGTCTTATTTTCCCTTCCTCTTGGGTTGTATCTCTTCACCTCAAGAAACCTTATTTGAGTGACCACTCTTCAGATACACAAGGCGTATTATTATTTTACTATCCCATGCTGAAGGCTGAGGAGAGAGGACCAGAGGCTCCTCCAACACCTTTTCCTCCCTGTCAGCCAGAAAGAGTAAAATTCAAAGCAAGGCCCAAGACAGTGAGGACCAGCTGGGAAGCTGGACTCTTTTTGCTTTTCCATGTATTTCTGGGGGCAGAGCTGTGCAGAGGAGCACCCCACACCTGTAGAGAAGTACCAGAGGGTCTCTGACTTTAAATTCTCTGCAGCTTTGCTGGGATCAGCTCTCCTGGCCCAGGTATGGCCTGACCCATGTCACAGCCACATCCAATACCCCTGTGCCCTCTGGCTGTGGTGGATGGGATACCCTGACAACACTGCCGCAGGGACCACTTGGCTCCCCCTGAAGAGAAGCACTCTGGAGTGGGGCCGGCACCAGGAACAGCTGGCTGGGAGGCAGGTGGTCACGGGCCTGGTATTGATAGGGCATTAATCCTTCAGCCGTCCTTTTGCAGCCCAGCAAACCTCGCTACAGTGTTGACCACCTTCTCATGTGGGAGGTGTACAGCAGGTGAGAAGGGAGCTCCTGGGGGCCAGCTGCCTGGGGCAGAGCCAGGTTCGAGGTACGAGACCTTCCCGTGGACACTCTTCCTTTCCCGGGGAGGGAAGCTGCAGCTCCACCCAGGAGATCAAGATCAGGTTTCAGCTATGTTTGCAGCTATTTCCTGCACCTGTTGCTGCACCCTCCATCCTTATGGTCCCAAAGCCTCCTTTGATGGCAAAGTGCCCATATCACACCCAGTGTCAGGCCAAGCCCCTCACCTGCCATGTCATGACGCAATTTGGGTGCAAGAGGAGGAGAGCGAGCCCTGGTTCCCACAAGCCACCCAAATGTCCCTTCTTTCATCCTTGCCATAAACTGCTGTGTTGAGGCAGTAGCCTTGCACAGCCTTGCAAAACCCTGGGCTGTGCTGTGGAACCTGCAAAGCTACTGAACCAGCTTGTGAGGAGCTTTCTGCTCTGCAAAGGAGAGGTTTCCTTCAGCAAGCCTTCGCCAGTCCTGCTTAGCCCTGGTACAGGCTAACAGGACAGGGGATATTATCGTCCTGCCAAAGGAAAAGCTCCTCACTCCTAGCATGTGATGAGAGGCAGAACGACCTGATAGGAAATGCAAGGAGAAGGGCCAGTGAGGTGGTGGAGAGAGGCACCTGCTGAGGCTCGGCCACAGCCACCACAGCCCTGCAGCCCAGGGCAGCTGGGTGTGCAACGCTCCTCGCGCCTGCAAGCCAGAGTAACCTGCCCCTACTGGCTTTCTGATGGGGACCAGATGCTGTTTCCATATGCTACTGAAAGTATTAATTTCTTCACTGCTCTGAAGTCGCAACCAACTTTTATTATCCAGCCCACCCTCAGTGAATGACGCTGCAACTGCATTTTTAGCTATGAAAAAGAACCTGCATTTGACAAGAAGTCTGCATGTCACAGAAAAGACCTGAAAACATTCCTGAGGTTTTCTTCAACCAGAGAAGTCAGGCCAGAAGCAATTTAAATATATTTTTTGCAAATGTTTATACGTGTACACAACCCACAATTTCACAGTTAGTAGCAATTGCAATAGATAAATATATCATTAATTTTCTGAATATATATTTGAAAATCACTTTATCTCTGGAGAAAACTGTTATTCACTGAATTATCAGCAGTTTTCTTACATTTTTATGCTGTATTGTAAAGTTCTTTTTTGCTTAAATACATGTGCAAATTAACGAGTTTTGTTGGCTTGCCCAAATTTAATGATTTATTTTTTCAGTCTGGATAACCCCAAGTCTAATATATTTATATAGCATTTTCAAAACACTTAGAAAACTGTTACTTACCCACTGATGTGAGTCCATGTTTTATAGATTCCTGTATGATGGCTGCGTGGGAACCAGAAGACATTATTAGGTGTCAATATACAGTACCCTTGGGTGCAAGGTGTACAGCATTGAGCACAGAAGAGGTGCAGCCTGTAAACTTTTCTGGCCTTGAGACCCAGGCTATAATAACCTCCAGTGAAAGTCGGCGTGATGAACAACAACAAAAAAAGTTATCCAAGAATTCAGAAAGTAACAAGCATGTCTTTGAGTGGACTCTGTACTTTTTCCAGCATTACTGACCTGCTGTAAACCATGTATCCCATTTCATGATAGTCTCTAATCAGAAGAATTGGAACCTGTGATAGGTTGGGCACTGTCACGTGATTTTGTACAGCTTGATAAGAGGACCCTGTTATAAAGTGACAGCAAAAGAGATAAGAACTCTTGGCAGATAATGGCAGAGAAATGATTAACCTAGAGTGGAGAGGTGCTATGAAGCCTGGAGAGTGGAAGGTTGTAAAGTTGTGGGGTCATAAGATCATACTGAGTGGATGGAAAGCCATACCAAAAGCCGTAAGTGTAATGAATATAAACTCAGACTTGTGACCTGTCTTCCTGATGTCATCACCTCTTTGCACAGTGGACAGAAAGCATAGTTGTTTTGGCTTCTGTAAACATTCTTTGGATGGCAAAACAAGCAAGCATTAATTCCTTAAAGGAGGCTTCTGAATGCGCTGGGGATTCCACACTCTAAGCAACTGCACCAGAAAATCTCTGGTGGTGGTTTGTCAGACAAAATAATTTTATTGCCCCAGTCCTCAGGCTGGAGACCAACTCCAGGTTATAGCTGTTAAGTTGAAAGCATTCACTGCTTTCCCAGTAAATATCTTTACAGCATAGTTAAACATTGATATCCCAGGACTATGATGCATAGACAGTATTGCGCTCACCTCTAAGGCTGCGAGGCACAATACCTATTCACTGCATGTCAAATGGCTATCAAGTGTTTTGCTGCAAATAAAATTATTATAAAGGCGAGCAGCTATGTAAATGACGTGGAGAATTTTTAGTCCTGCTGTGAGTGGGTCAGGTTCTGCTTTCACAGCCACCTTCACAGAGGAAACACAGGAGCACGTCGGCTCCCTGGGGGACATCGTGTTGCATTTCCAGCAGCTTGAGCGCAGTGTGGCTTCTCCTCTCACTGCAGTGTCACTGTCAGCCTTTGCAGCTGTAGCCCAGTAGATTAAGTCTGCATACACTTTGTGACATCAGACTCAAGCCTGAATAATCAGATGATATTTGATATATCAAGTCTCTTGAAAAATAGAGAGCAGTTATTCCACTGTGGGCTAGATCTGAAGCCTCTTGAAGTCTGCGGGAGTTTTTTCTCTTTAAATTTGCAGAAGGCTGTAAAGCAGCATATGCTCTTCTATATACTTTGTCATGATGGTTAGACTTTGATGATAAAGTGCCAGACAGGTTAGTTCATGCTCAAACTGAACTGCTTTGCAGGTTTCTCCTGGCCAGAATGAGAGCTAGAGAGCAGGTCTGAAAATGGGCTTGATATGTCAAACTGCAGTGACTTGGACCTTACAGCTAGGAACCCTGAATTATCACTTGGTCTGTGCAGTACTGCCCTGCTGTAGAGCCTCTCATAGCAAGGATGGCAGCCTGTCACAGAAAGGTCTGATTTTCAAAATTCTTATTAAAGAACTGCATATGCATTTTGTATGATTTATTTACCATGCTGGAGTGTATAAATCAGATATTTGTTCACCCAGTTAGTAAGTCACAATCACAAATAGTCATTTTGTCTATGGTACATGCAACGAGTAAAATCACATACATTTGTGCACCACACAATTCCAGAAATCAGAATTCACTTCCTCTTTTTTATACTTGTAATGATACTTTTAAACTGTACCAAGCTACCTCATGGCAATGCTATGAATATTATTGGCTTGCAATATATATGAAATGCTTTAAAAGCAAAGTGTGCTGTGTGAGTGTATCTTCTTATTTATTACAGGAAAAGGATTAATTTACAAGTCTAGTTAAACAGATACTATGAGTATTTTTTCAGGGTCACTGATTATTTTTTATCTGTTTAGACTGAGTGTAAGCTGGAAGCCAGTTTTTGCGACAGATTTTGTACAAACCTAAAGAATGTGATTGTATATTCTAATTCATTTGATCATCAAATAGATTTTCAATTCTATTCATAAAAAATGAAAGCAATAATTTATTCCATCAGAAAAAGCATATCTTTGGGGACTGTCTACAAAATAAATGAGAAATGCTGCAAGTGATACTGCGATCAGAAACTTTTCCACTGTGTCATCAGAGGCATTGCTGGGGCACTGTTGGCCCATATACAAGAGCCTTTATAAAGGAATCTGCCGTATGTGGAGGAGAGAGATACTAAATCATAGGAAATATAAAGAAACTTCATGCTTTTGGCTTCAAACGCTATCATTCCTTTTCTTTTTTTGCATCAGTATCAAATGTCAGGGTCACTGAAAAATGTTCTTTTTTCCTTTCTGATACTTTGTCTCCATGGATAGAGGAATGTATGCCAGGTGCATAACCAGACTTTCTTTGACTTTCTTTATACCTAGTCCAGTGGGGGAGAAGAAATTCATAGGGAAACTCCAGGACAATCTACATCAGCCTGTGTTCCAGCAGCTCTATATGTTTAGCAGTGATATGTTTGGGCCCCAGCTGAAAAAAAGAACATAAGGGTGTACGTGTTGAGGTATATGAGTGGTACCACTGAAGCGAAGTACCTGAGTTTATGGCTGAATACTTTGCTTCATCAGGAATTTTGAACTGTAGCTTTTCACGTGTAAGTCCCTGGTAAAGCAGCCACTGACCTTACTGGGAGCAGTTGTTCCTAACTCTGGTTGAAGCATCATAAACTCATTTGGTATCTCAGTGTTTTTCAGACCCTTCCTCTCCATCTCCTTTTTTTTTTTTTTCTCTTTTCATCCCCGATAGGGTGAGACAAGGCTTTTGAAAAGTAATTTTATTATTTCATACATGCTTTTCTGTCTCAGGTCTTTCAGGAAGATGATTAATTGAAAAACATTTAGTGTCTTTTTGTTTTGCCAGTTCTTGTATGATGAAATTGTCCCTTGTTTGTCCGTCAAAGAAAGTGTACCTGATTTCAAAAGCTTGGCACCAATCCCTCCTTTGACTCTTGCACATCACATTATTTTGCAACCGTTTAACATAAAAAATGGAGTCAGAAGGAGTTTCTTCTCTCGTGGGCATTTTCACAAGTGGCATTTCATTTGGGCACATCAGGATGTTAAGAAACAAACTCTGGAAATGAACTGATGAATAATCAGTGACCTTTTCAGAGAGTTTTAATCCTTCCTTCTGTATGTTGGTGTAAAGTTAGTAAAGTCAGTCCAGATTTTGTAATTTTCCTGTAACATTTTAGATGTTGCTCTTCTTAATCCAGTATGGTTCTTGTTGTCTTTTTATGCTATCTCAAGGTAAAATTGCCTCTATTATCAATACATGTCAGAAAAAGTAAATGTTCAGCAAGCATACATCAAATGAGGAACATGATCCCTGTTCTACTGAAAGTCCAGGGCAAACGTGGCATTGACCCTGGCATGGTGCCTACCAGGTACAAGCTGTCTGCTCCTGAGAGTAGTCCAGTTGGTTTCAGCTGGAGGTTTGCTTAGGTGGAAAGAGGTTTGTAAACTCTGTTCTTTTATCTGGAAATCACTCTTCTAAAACTTTTCTTCATTTCAGTCATTCCAATATTCCTCCTTATCTATCACAGACATTTAAAATTCTTTTGGATGCTTCACTTTATTTTCACCACTTTCATACATTTTGTGTTATTTTACATGTGCAAACCCAAGACATTAAAAATACAGTTTTATGACTTTCCCCTGGTAGTTCTGGAAAAGAAATTAAGAGAATCTGATATATCTGGTGATCTTCACCTTCTGCATTTTTCAGTGAAGTGATTACAGTACTGAAATGTAAAATTCGAATTTATTAAATTATTTCCATCAATTGATTCTCAGTTCCTGTTTAGTCTTATGGTATGGCTGCACTATTAGATGTCTTGTTAGTTTTGTTTTCTTACATATATGTATATTTTACATGTTATGTTTGTCATCTCAGCAATAGAATGTAATGGCATTAAAATACATTTCAGTATATGCTACTCCCTACACATGATTTTCAGCATATTCAAATGAAACTCTGGTGAGCAGAAACATGGTAAATTCCTTGTGGGTGTTCAAAATGCAAATTATTTTCCCTGGTTACATTAATCAGAGTATTTTAGTCTTTCATATGTTTCTGTTCTGTGTTTGGATGACCACAACTTAATAGAAACCATATTTGGAGATGAATAATGAATTGTAGGAAATATAAAATTGCTTCTTGTAACTTTTCCCTAATAATTGCTTACAAAAATTCATTTCAGTGAATATTTCTGCTAATAAAATAGTATCTAGAAGTGGAGGTAAATGCAGACATTTGTACGTACTTTCTTAGGTAAAATGAGCAATCAGAAAACCTTCAGGACTGCTTAGGAGGAAAATTCAGTTCTGCAGAGAAGGAAGCATACAGCTGTGGATCACAGAAGTCTCTTTTGGCCTTATCTGAAGGAATAGCATGAGCTTTGGTGGGACACAGATTTAGTGCTAGCTCTCTGCATTGGAGAAAGAGTGTGAGAAGAGCTATCTAGGCAAGTTTTATCTGTCCATCTGT
This sequence comes from Nycticryphes semicollaris, assembly GCA_013400055.1. Lineage (NCBI taxonomy): Eukaryota > Metazoa > Chordata > Aves > Charadriiformes > Rostratulidae > Nycticryphes > Nycticryphes semicollaris. Next base: position 101,766 of record VXBJ01001550.1, read on the forward strand.
CTATCTATGTAATCAGCATCAATTTTAATTTATTTCATGCCTCCTTTTCTTCAATAATCTAATTTATTGGCGTACAAAGAGAAATTATATTAATTAGTTACTCATGGAACCTTTTCAAAGCTTATCTAGGAGATATTTACTAGAAATGGGAGCAGAGTGTTTGACTTTGTGAGAAAAGAACAGATTTCTGTGAAACAGGCAGGCGGAAATTACTTCCATGTACGTAGCAGTAACAGGTGTTGTGAACTCATCCATCACCTCACATAGCACTCAGAGCAGAAAACAGTTTCTTCTTCGTACACTATTAATAAAATATCAAGAATATGGAAGGAGAAGAAGAGAAAGAGAGGACAAATAGTCTTAAAGTGTAACTTAAAAACTTTTGAAATTTGGTAGCTAGATTCTCTGTTTTTTCAAGATATGTATATATGTGCAGTGATGACATAGTTTCCATTCCTGCCCCTCAACCCAAAAAAACCCCAGTACTCTAGCTTGAGGCAGGATGGAATTGCCAAGTCCTACTTCAGGAAACTATACTGTGAAAGACTCTGAATGTTCTGATTAATTTCTGACTAATTTCTACCGCTGATGGAAGCTGCATATGTGCTATGCCCTGCACTGATTGGCTTTGCTTGAGACCATAGTGCAAACACAAGTTGAATGCTAATGGAAGGCAAAAGACTGGCAAAAGAGTGGCATTTAATGTCTAAGTAGACATTTATTGAACCAGCAACAGAAGGATGTCTGGAGGCTGATGAACTGCAGAATGGCATGTAATGCATGCTTGATGGGCCACCTTCCAGCCAGAAGGCAGAAGAATCAAGGTTTAGTGCTCAAGTGATGGATCAGACCTGGTGTAGAGGAATGATTCCACTTCTTTCTGTCTTCCTGTTGAGCAAATGCAGAATTTGTTGCAATTTCAAAACTGACTTGCATTAGGAAGGAGACTGGATGGGAGAGAAAAGTGAGGTAAAGGTCATTCAGAAATAAGGATTTCTGATCATTTTAATAACTGTGAGAAATGTAGCACCTGGCAGGAGAGATAAGTGGATTTTCCTAAGCTCTGTTATAGGCAGGTAAATATTGCTCTGGTTTATGGCACTAATAATTAAACAGAACACTAGTCTTTCTCCAGGCAATTTAAAACTTAAGGTGATTGTTTTCCAGAGTCATATGCTGAAATCTGAACAATAAGTACTTTAGATGTAAGCTTCATAATAAAATACCATGTATATTCTGTCCAAGGGATATATTTCATAAACATATATAGCACTAAAGAAACATTTTTTTTTTGTTGTCTTCCAAGTCACCTAGACACTACTTTTGGTAAACATTACAGTTCTTAAAAGCAGGACAAGTAGACTTAAGATCTGAGAAATGCTTCATTCCTTCAAGAACATCGTCTCCCTAATGCAGTTACATGAATAATAGATTAGTACACCTTATTAATTAATATTTTTATATATTTTTATACAATGTCTCTACAGTTTGGTAGACAGTATACTTATTGTATTTTAAATGCTTAGGGCACAGTAAACAAATGCAGATGAACCTTAAATTTAGATGCCTGTATTTCTGGAGAAAGCAGGAGTACCTGGGATTTTTGAGGAACCCTGACTTTCAGGGAGCAACTTTATACCAGACTGTTAATGCATCTGCAGCAGCATGCAAATCTTTAGCTCCTTCAGCCATTCTGTTTGTATAGTGCCTAGACCAAATTCTTCATCTCAGACTAGGGCTTTTGGGTACTTCTGCCACACCAGGAAATGCAAACAGATGTTCATGTACCCTTATTAACTATAAACTCATGTTATACTCATCCTCAAACTGCTACTCTTGCTTTCCTCTGGTCACCACTGCCTGCCCTTCCCATTAGACTGAAATGTTTTTCAGTGGTCCAGACAGCAGTGTATACAATTAAGATGGGAACCTGATCATAAGCTCTAAAAAATACTGAATTGCAAATGTATACACATATATAAGCTGTAACAGATATCCAATAGAGCAATAGTAGGATGATTAGAAATACCAAAGCTTTTTTTTTCAGGGCCTGGAGGTCACTGGTAGGCCTTAAGGGCCTTGACCAGCTTCACCTCGGTCCCCACTCACATGCTCCACCCTGACTCAGCTACAGGCCCACTTAAATTTTAGCTGAGGACTCAACTTCTTCCCTGAGCTGTGCTGGATGAGGGCTTGTTACTACGTTATTCTTTGAATTTTCTGGCTTGACCTCAGACCTGGTTGATTTTATTGCTTTCACCTGATGACTGTTGGAGTGTTAGTAGGATGTTCCACTATTCTACTTGCCCAGCTCCTGTGCTATGGGACTGTGCTCTGTCGGTGAGTTCCCTACTAAGTTTATGCTGTTGCTGCCCTTATCTCCCAAGTTTGCATCCTTGTAGGGTGCAGCTGTCTCTTTCTGTTCCCTGACAACTTCTGAAGGTGCTCTCCCCATCCCTTTCCAAGAATGGGTAATAACTATTTCTGTAATGAAGTGTAGGGACTTATGGTGACTCACACGTGGTTTTCAGTTAGAAAGTGAAGGCTTTTCAAATAGTAGCCTTCTTGTCTTGGGGTTCTCCCTGCAGATACATAGTTTTGAATTTTCTCTTTTATAAAGGGGGAAGCAATTTTGATCATATACCACACAATGAAAGACAGCTAAGAAGAACATACTCTTTCCCTTTTGTGGGGTCTGGACAGGGTACCACTGACCTTAAAATCAGCGTAGCTTGTGTCAGAAGGGACCTGTAAAAGTCACCTAGTCCAGCCCTCCTGCAACGAACAGGGATACCTTCAACAAGATCAAGTTGCTCAGAGCTCTGTCTAACCTGATCTTGAAATTTTAGAGGTGAAGCATCTACAGCCTCCCTGGGAAACCTGTTCCAGTGCATCACCACCCTTATTGTAAACACTTTCTTCCTTATATCTCGTCTAAATCTACCTTCATTTAGTTTAAAATCATTACCCCTTGTCCTGTCACAACAGGCTCTGCTAAAAATTTTGTCCCATTTTTTCTTATAAATCCCCATTAAGTACTGAAAGGTGGTTATAAGGTCCTCTTGGAGCCTTCTCCTCTCCAGGCTGAACAGCGCCAACTCCCTCAGCGTGTCCTCATAGGAGAGATGTTCCATCCCTCTGATCATATTTGTCATTCTGCTCTAGACCCACTCCACAGTTCCATGTCTTTCCTGTGCTGAAGACTCCAGAGCTGGGTGCAGGACTCCAAGTGGAGTCTCACCAGAGCAGAGTGGAGGGACAGAATCACCTCCCTCGACCTGCTGGCTACACTTCTTTTGATGCAGCCTAGCATGCAGTTGGCTTTCTGGGTTGTAAGCTCACATTGTTGGCTTATGTCTGGTTTTGCATACACTAGTACGCCTAAGACCCTCTTGGCTGGGCTGCTCTCAATCCCTTCATACTCCAGCCTGTATTGATCCCCAGGGTTGCCCTAACCCAGGTGCAGGCCCTTGCACTTGGCCTTGTTGAACCTCATGAAATTTATACAGGCCCACTTCTCAAGCTTGTCCAGGTCCCTCTGGATGGCATCCTGTCCCTCATATATATTGACCACATCACTCAGCTTGGTGTTGCCTGTGAATGTGCTGAGGATGCACTCAATCCAACTGTCTATGTCATTGAGGAAGATATTGAGCAGTACTGATCCAAATACAGATCCCTAAGGGACACCACTTGTTACCAGTCTCTTTCTGGACATTGAGCTGTTGACCACTACCTTCTGGATGTGACCATCCAAACAATTCCTTGTCCACCAAACAGTCCACCCATCAAATCAATATCTCTCCAATTCAGAGTGAAGGATGTTGCTGTGGGCCCTGTCAAAGGCCTTGCAGAAGTTTGGATAGATGACATTATTGGCTCTTCCCTTGTCCACTCTGTCATAGAAGTCGGGCAGGATTTTCCCCTGTTGAAGCCATGGTGGCTCTCTTGAATCACCTTCCTGTTCTCCATATACCTTAGCATAGTTTCTAGGAGGATCTGTTCAATGATCTTTCTGAGGCACAGAAGTGAGACTGACAAGGCCTCCTTGTCAGGGGTCCTCCTTTCTCTCCTTTTAAAAAAAATGGGTGTAATGTTTCCCTTTTGGCAGTCACTGGGGACTTCACCCATCTGCCATGACTTTTCAAATAAAGAGAATGCCTTGTCAACAACATCAGCCTTGAGACTCTGGAATGCATCTCATCAGTTCCCACAGGCTTCTGTATGTTCAGATTCCTCAGGTGGTCACAAACCTGATCTTCTTTTACAATGGGAGGGACTTTGCTCCCCCAGTTCCTGTCAGTAAGTTTGCAGATGACTAGAAACTAGGTGGGGTTGCCGACTTGCTTGAGGGTAGAAAGGCTTTGCAGAGAGATCTGGACAGGAAGGATCAATGAGTCGAGGCCAATGGGATGAGGTTCAATAAGGCCAAGTGCCTGGTCCTGCACTTAGGTCACAACAACCCCATGCAGTGCTACAGGCTTGGGGAAGTGTGGCTGGAAAGCTGCCTGCCAGAAAAGGACCTGAGGGTGTTGGTCGACAGCCGGTTGAACATGAGCCAGCAGTGTGCCCAGGTGGCCAAGAAGGCCAACAGCATCCTGGCCTGTATCAGGAACAACATGGTAAGTAGGGCTCAGGAGGTGATCATCCCCCTCTACTTGGGACTGGTGAGGTCCCATCTCAAGTACTGTGTACAGTTTTGGCCCCGTTACCACAAAAAGGCATTGAGGTGCTGGAGTGGGTCTAGAGAAGGGCAACAAAGCTGGTGAGGGGTCTAGAGAGTAAGCCTTATGAGGAGAGGCTGAGGAAGCTGGGGTTCAGCCTGGAAAAGAAGAGGGTGAGGGGAGACCTTATAGCTCTCTACAACTACCTGAAAGGAGGTGTAGAGAGGTGGGGGTTGGTCTCTTCTCCCAAGTCACAGGTGATAGGACATGAAGACATGGCCTCAAGTTGTGTGAGGGGAGGTTGAGATCAGATATCAGGAAAGATCTTTACACTGAGAGGGTTATTAAGCATTGGAATGAGCTGGCCAGGGAAGTGGTTGAGACACCATCCCTGAAGGTATTTAAAAGACAGGTTAACATAGTGCTGATTGATATGGTTTACCGATGGGTTGTTGTTTTTTATCAGNGGCAGTCACTGGGGACTTCACCCATCTGCCATGACTTTTCAAATAAAGAGAATGCCTTGTCAACAACATCAGCCTTGAGACTCTGGAATGCATCTCATCAGTTCCCACAGGCTTCTGTATGTTCAGATTCCTCAGGTGGTCACAAACCTGATCTTCTTTTACAATGGGAGGGACTTTGCTCCCCCAGTTCCTGTCAGTAAGTTTGCAGATGACTAGAAACTAGGTGGGGTTGCCGACTTGCTTGAGGGTAGAAAGGCTTTGCAGAGAGATCTGGACAGGAAGGATCAATGAGTCGAGGCCAATGGGATGAGGTTCAATAAGGCCAAGTGCCTGGTCCTGCACTTAGGTCACAACAACCCCATGCAGTGCTACAGGCTTGGGGAAGTGTGGCTGGAAAGCTGCCTGCCAGAAAAGGACCTGAGGGTGTTGGTCGACAGCCGGTTGAACATGAGCCAGCAGTGTGCCCAGGTGGCCAAGAAGGCCAACAGCATCCTGGCCTGTATCAGGAACAACATGGTAAGTAGGGCTCAGGAGGTGATCATCCCCCTCTACTTGGGACTGGTGAGGTCCCATCTCAAGTACTGTGTACAGTTTTGGCCCCGTTACCACAAAAAGGCATTGAGGTGCTGGAGTGGGTCTAGAGAAGGGCAACAAAGCTGGTGAGGGGTCTAGAGAGTAAGCCTTATGAGGAGAGGCTGAGGAAGCTGGGGTTCAGCCTGGAAAAGAAGAGGGTGAGGGGAGACCTTATAGCTCTCTACAACTACCTGAAAGGAGGTGTAGAGAGGTGGGGGTTGGTCTCTTCTCCCAAGTCACAGGTGATAGGACATGAAGACATGGCCTCAAGTTGTGTGAGGGGAGGTTGAGATCAGATATCAGGAAAGATCTTTACACTGAGAGGGTTATTAAGCATTGGAATGAGCTGGCCAGGGAAGTGGTTGAGACACCATCCCTGAAGGTATTTAAAAGACAGGTTAACATAGTGCTGATTGATATGGTTTACCAATGGGTTGTTGTTTTTTATCAGTTAGGTTGATGGTTGGACAAGATGATCTCCAATCTAGACAATTCTATGATCTTATGGTTATGGTCCATCCACTCGAGAGGCATGGGAAGAGAGGTTGCCAGTGAAGACTGAGGCAAAAAAAGTTGTTGAGCACCTCAGACTTCTTGTATGTTGTTATCAGTTTGCCGGTCTTGCTCATTAAAGAGAGTGTAGGGAGAGTGTTTATTTGACCTTCCTTTTCTGGCTGACATACCTGTAGAAGTCCTTATTTGTGTCCCTTGTCAAGTTCAGCTTCAGCTGTGCTTTGGCCTTCTTGACCCCATCCCTACACAACTGGGCAGCATCCCTATACTCTTCCCAGGATACCTGTCCTTGCTTCCACTGCCTGTGCATTTCATTCTTGCTTTTTAGTTTGACCAGCAGGTGTTGACTCAGCTGTGCCAGCCTCTTGTCTTCCATTACTGATTTCTTACACCTGGGGATCAAGAGACCTTTTTCTCTAAGGAAAGTGTCCTTAAAGATCTGTCAGCTCTATTCTGGTTCTTTGTCCCTGAGGGCCTTGTCCTTGACCTTCACAAAATCTGGCTTGTGAAAAGCTTGCACCAGCACCAAACTGTGGCTGCTGTGTGGGCACACAGTCCTTTTCAGCTGCTCACTCGTGCCTCGAGATCGTAGAGAGCACTTATCTTGGTGAGAAGTTAGGGCCAGGATGTGTTAACGTGCAGTGCAAGCCTGTTGCTGAAAAAATAACCCCTGTACCTTGTTGTTACCATTAACTCACTGCCCTGTTTGATGCTCATGCATCAGTTCATGGGAGGTAATGACTGAACAATAGCTATTGATTTTTCATTTCATATTAACAGCGTGGCAAATTCTGAATCTGATAGTGAGGGTAGGATGCCAGTGCAGACATTCCTATTTGCTGTAAAGAGGTGTCTTCTTGCCTTCCCTGGATCCTTACCTTGTATCTCAAGAAGCTATATAGAATTCTCTCATTGAGGCATCAGAGTTTCACAAACTATAAAATATACACAATTTGGTGCTGATTTTCAATCTTAGAGCAAACATCTGTTAAGCTTAAAATGAATAAATGTACTGGATCAATTATTTACCCAAAGAACACTGAGACAATGACAAACAATGAATGACAGAAGAGGGATGGAATGGGGTGGAAGTCTTTTTTGACTCAAGATCAACGTTCAGGTAAATGTAGAGATGCTGACTTCAGTTGGTGGAGATTCCAACCAGCCCTATCATTTTCTTTTAAAAAGGAATTGTGACCTAGAAACCTTTCCCAACTTATCCTGGTAAGAGCCGCTTCAGTCAAGTCACTGACACTATAGTTGTATAAAATGTTGGGAAGGGACAAGACCTGAGACTTTATTGTTTTGAAGTTTCAAAAGTTTGGAAAATATTTTGTGATTTTGCAACAGATGCTAGGGTTTTGGCATGAAGTCGAGCATTTCTGTAATGTTTCTCCTGTAGTATCAGTGGACTTAAACTAGCAGAATTCAAGTGAAATTGTTGTAGCTTAAAATGTTTCCACAACATGAATAAAAGCACATTTTGATACTTCAAACACAAACATTTTTATCTCTTGCTTCTTCGTTCTATTACTGTCTGATCTTATTCCCCCTCCCTTTGGCTTTAGATCTCATGTTTTTCTCTTTGCCTGGTCCTTCACTGTCTTCTGTTGTGGATTTTTGTCTGGCTGCTGTTTCCCATATATGTCTGAAATTTTACCTTGTCACTTGCACTGTGAATACTCTGAAATGCAGATGCTGAGGATGTTCCCAAGTTAAGCTTCTGTGCTGCTTGCAGTAATAGCACTAGCTGTTAATAGAAATTATTCCTTTATATAAAAAAGGGATGCAGTAAATATTCTGTATATGCAATGCTAAAATAGCAGGCAATACTAGTAACCTAGGGCTGTACTCTTGTGCTATAGTCTTTGGAAGAATAAGGATTGCCTTTAAACTTTGAGCTTCTACTATATTTCTTCACATTTTTTGAAAGTGTTTGCCTCAACTGAAGCATGGTGTTTAGATTTGTTCTGATGGGAAGCTGAATTCTACAATATTGTTTTTTTCCTGAATCCCTCTGACTACGCTGGATGCTGGGCACTGTTGAGAGTCCATTTCTGGTCTATGCTGAAAGCAGCTGCACAGGGGCAATCTCTTTTGCAGGGAGCTTCCTGAGCAGAACAGTTTGAAGCTACAGCCTCAGTGGGTCTGCCACATAAATAGGCTCCATTCTGTTTAAAAAAATTCACAAACCCAAAAATCCAAGAAACAAAGAAACCCAAAACTCAAAAAACCCCAAACACCACAGCAAATGCCAAAAAGCTTTAGCTCTGGGGCTTTATAACAGATTCTTGTGGGATTTGAAGCTAATCCTGATCCTATTGCAAAAGGTTGTTGAGAAAGGCTTCAGCTCAACCAGCCATGTCAATATGTCTAACTGCCTCATACGTGGGAGGTAACTGTGGTGATAACATCAGAAGTGAATACACATTTATCATATCTGGAAGGGGTCTGTTAGACTGAGTTCTATACAATCTTTACGAGGAGGTATCATATCTTATCTGTGAAGTCTCTTCTATGCCTTGACTGCTATAAAAACAACTATTATCCCCCTTCGGTATACTACAGTTTGACCAACCTGCCCAAAATCTAAGCATTCCAGAATTTCCGCAGCTATGTTTTTGATTCAGTCAAACCATCTTTGAGCTGCCTGGAAAATGCAAGTTAAACATGTTAAAATGAAACCTCTAAGAAACCTGAGCCTTGCACACAAGACCTCTCTATGCATCAGGGAACTTTGAGACCTGGCGGAATTTCACAGTCTGGACCTGTAAGCCTGCAACTTTCTACTTATGGAAGATAAAAAGAACCATCTATAAAACAGACCAATGTGCCTGGGTAGTGAATGAGGTGATTCTCACTCTATCTTACTTGATTTCATTACCCACAATGTTGAAACCTGTCTGCAATGTATGGTACTTTGCTCTTTTCCTTAAGCCTCAATTGTTCTGACAAGCCACTTAGAGAATTTTGAATCAGTGTGATGATATGATTCAGTCCTAGAGTCACTCCAAAGCACAAAGGCCCTATTGTCCCACCAGGTTACTGAATTGTTGTAAAGGAGAATTTGCTACCTGTAGTATTCAGAATGGTTTATTACATTTAAAAGATGCCACATAAGAGGACAATTCTTAATAAAGTATATAACTTAGAGATGAAGCCTACTTGGTGCCCTTTTCGCACAGTGTGAACACGCCTTTAGATTAGGAAGCACTAATACAGTCTACACTTCACAGCAAGTGTCACATTTTCAAGACCATCCACCTGCTTCGTAAGCGGGTGCACAGTTTCACTAGTAAGGAATTAGTTTTCATTACATATATTAATGTTTTTATTATTGTCTACTGGTTTTCACAGAAATTTGCACTGGTTTTATAAAGGTGTGATGTTAAATTAGGGTTGCATTATTGCCAGGTGTGTTTCTATTGGCATTTTAGTAGAAACCAAGAGAATTGTTGTCATCCCGGCTAAACCAGTAGAAGTGCATCTGAATACTGAATTGTACTGGTATATCAATGTTTACCAAGTCCTTTAGCAACCTCAGCAGATTTATCCATCCTAAAACTCTGTTTAAACAGGACAGTAAAAATTCAGGGGAAATTCAAAGAAGTATAACATGCATCTTCGGAATCAGAACATTTTAGAGAGGCTAATAGAACTGGTTTGGCTGACTTACAGTTTCTGCTGGGTTTATAATTGTTATTATTGTTATTTCTCCATTTTAAATGAGATGAAGTATTATCAGCTGAAATTCAGCAGATCCTTTCTCATGGTGAAATGGTGGTGGTGGGTGAGATAAGAAAAAGGTCTGTCCTTCTTCCCTTAGAAGTATACAGGGCAGAACTCCACCTTGTGCTTCCTGGATGACAGGGCAGAGAGATCCTTCCAGTACCTAAGGAAGCAGCCTTATTCCCATCAGGTCACATGTTTTTACAAGCAGCCACATCATGTTCTATGGACTCTTATATTTCTTATTCATAATTTTCTGTGGCCAGAAAGTTTTTTGACTTTGTGTTTCGCCTGCTTTGTAGTTATCAAATGAATTAAAACAAATCTTTAACCACGTTCAGGAAAAAGAATAGTATGAGGCAATGCTGTTTTCTGTACAAAGAGGATTCAGCTCTGTTCATATGGAAGAACTCTTCAGTAGTGGGTTTTCCTGTACATCTGTGCTAAAGTGGAGCACATCTCATCCTAGTGAGGGAAGTGCAACATCTGAAGCTATTAGAGATGACCTGTAATATGAGGTAGAAAAAATGTCAAGATGAATAGATAAAAATACCTTTATCATGCTGGTATTTGTGTTGAAGTGGACTATATTATAATTCAAGCTGTTACGAAGAGCTGCCCTACTAGGATGAGTACAAAGAGAAGGCAAAGTACTCTGTTGATCTGTCTTATGAAGTACACATATCGTCTACTGTTATTAATTTGATAAGTGTCAAAAGTGTAATTTTAATTGTGTGTCATGATTTGTTTTACAGGAAAACACCCCAGATGAGACATGCATAACAGTCTACAACATGCATGAGGTAGGTAGAACACTTTTGGTGAGCTTTTAAGGAGTATTTACAATTGCAATTCCACAGCATGTTTTTATCTCATAAAATATTAGTAGCATTACAGCTGAGATCTACTGTGTTTTAATGTCATGGTATTGTTATATGTCCCTTATCTGTGTACAGGACTCTGCAACATCAGTTAATCACTCTTCAGGTAGTGTGATTCAAAAGAGTTTTGTTCAAGTCAGTATTAAGCTATGCTGATTCACACTTCCTGAAGATCTAGTCCAAGGTTCACAAAATGCAGTGAAGTAAGAGATAACAGGTACCATGGAAATGCAAATTATCTCAGTGAAATGAATGGAATAAAACTGTCTTCAATTTTACCGATGGAAAAGCACAAAAGTCTGAAAGAAAGTCTTAGGTACGTTATACCTTTAATCTGCAATGTCTTTTGTTTTTCTGGTATTGGATCTGAATTTTGTTATACATAGTAAAATACCCTGCTTAATTCAACTTCATCCCTCCACCCCATATTAACAATAGTCAAACCAGTTGTCTTGGAATTACAGTTGCTAGATCTTGGGCATGAATAAAGTTTTCTAATGATTAGACTTAGGCAAAAGAATTTTAGAGGTATTTCAGTTTAAAAGGGAGAAACTGAAATGCTATTCGTACTTTCAAAATGCATGGTCAGAATAGCCAGCTTTATTGTGTTTGGTTTTCCTGGGGTGGGTTGGGAATGGAGTAGGATATATTTCACATTGCAACCTTGATCGATGCTTCTACATGCTATCGTGATACAAATAATTACAAAGAGGAAAGTGTCTGTGGCACACATGGTAGAAACTGTTAGTTTTGTGGCCTGGCTATTCTGCTTTCGCTCCAGCAGAGTATCTGGGAATTTACTTTAGTTTGGGAACTTTGGCCAGGGAGTTTGAGAGCCAAATCAGGAATGATGTCTATTTGAACTGGCAGACAGTGAATGACTGGCACAGAGCATAAGTAATCCATGTTTTGTAGCTTTAAGGTGCCATTAGTTTTGAAAAGGTACTTACTGTCAGTATTCCTGAAATACTAACTTTTTGAGGCATGGAGGTCTGTCCTTTTGAATATTCGTGAATAAAGCATAAGGTAATCCCTCTTGTAGGCATTATGCATGTGCATCCCACAGTGAAAAATGTGTGTCCTTGGGCCTGGTGGGACAAATTCTTCCCATTGCTACGTGAGCAAAAGTGCAGAGTAAAGTCAAAACTGTTGCTGATTTCTTCAGTGCTCAGTGATGCAAATCAGAGCTGAATTCATCCCAATGCCTATATCTGGTATTTTGCATAGAAACGCTCACTGTGCTGAAACATATTCACTTTTGCAAGAATGTGTCTGTGTAGTTTACATTTCCAATTTTAATTTTTGAGCCATGCGTAAGAGACTCCAGGGAACAGTGTGTACTGTCAGCAAAAGTTATCTTTTTGATGAATCAGGCACATTGTTTGTACCCCTGCATTTGATAGACGTGTTGTAATAAGGTCCTGAACTGCTTACTGTGTCTTTATGTACCTTCCCTCTCAGCAGTTGTAACTATTGTGCTGCTTGACCTATATTAATGGTACTACAAACAACAAGTTTAACCATTAACTTGTGAGCCCTGTTTAAATGGATTTTGCCAAGAGATGAGGACTGAAGATTTAAGGAGGTAAAAATTAAAAAGAGGTGGCTACCCAATGTGAAGTTTTTCAGTGCTTACTTATCTGACGTGAAGGGTGGGCAGGAGTTCAAAGACCCAAGAATAAAACCTACCACCACGTTATTATGGTCTGAACAACTAGCGCCATTCAAGGTATGGAAAAGTGCCATCTTAGATGTTTTATTTGTTGAATAACTTGTGCATTTTATCTGTTTGACTATTCCAATGAGGCTTGCTTACTGTTCTCAGCCTGAGAGCATTATACTGAAGGGGATAAATAATGCCTGCTACTGCTGTCTGGAAAAAGAGAAGGTGGCTCTCAGTAACTTGCAAGGTGATAGTGAAAGCTAGAAAGAGTTGAAGTGAAAGGACCCAGTGTCAGACTAGTGCTTTATGTATAGAAAGACCAGTCTGATACATCTTGATTTAGTTGGGTTACAACTGAAGAACTTAAGTTCTGTGCACAGAACTTGAATTTTAGATCATTTACTAGAAGCCAAAACTCTAATTTCTGATATCACCTCAGGAATAAGCAACTGTGACTGATCCATAGTAACTGCCCTGTGTATGCACTAAGCATGGTAAATGCGTGATGGTTTGGTACCTGGTGTGATTTGATCCTTCATGGAAAGGTGATTCTGTGTCCAAATTTATTGATGTCAGTGATTTTTTGACTAAGGCCATTAAAAGCGTGGGCATGCCAAAGTTAAACTTGGGGTTTGGGTGGTGGGAAGTGGTATGCTCTGGAATGTCCCTGATAAAGCTGTCGCCTCTTATGCATGCATGCATCTACATCTGCTACTGTTTTCATTTGCTGGTTATCTCTCTTTCTCTGCTGGGATTTCACCATTCTGGTTCCACAAGGCATATGTAGTTGCCTTATGCAATCCAGTAGTGTGTGTTCTGCTGGGTCCTGGTAGTAGACAGGGCCAGAAATGTAAGCTTTAGCTAAAAGTAGCAGCTGATATTCATTGGTGCAAATGTCTATGGTTCATTCTCTGCAGCTGACCTGTTCTCAGGCATGTGAATCAAGCATTAGGTATCTCTGTGCACATAGTCAAAACTGAGAATCTGAGTTAAAATCCCTCATTTTTATTTCAAAGTCTGTTGCAAGAGCTGTTGCAGAAATACAGGATTGCCTATTTTACTCTAAGTGCAGCAAAACATGTAATTAAAAAGCATACTCTAGAAACGTGGTATTTGTGTGTTTGTCTTTATTCTGATGTAGTTAAACTGAGGTGAGTAGAACTTCATCTGTCTTGTCACTAATATAGATTTTTGGTTGAAACAGGTAAACTGAGACAAATCCTTTTTCATCCCTGATCTCAAGAGTTGTTAACTGAGTAATACTCTTTGGGCCTTTATGTGAAGATTGCAAAGAGCATGGTAAACATTTAATTAAACTGCAAAATGCTTTGTAATAGGAAGGGAAGCACTGAGCAAGACTATCAACAACTTAGTGATGTATAAACCAAGGCAGGGAGGGAAGCCCGTGATTCTGGCTGCCAGACTTCTCTAACCAGTGGTTTCCTTGTCTTTTTTGGATTCCTAAAGAAAAAGAGATACAGTCACCCTTATGAGGAAGTGATCTCAGTTAGAGTCAACAGGAAAAAGCCAGAAACATTGGGGAAGGCTTATTTGGAGCAAACAAATATGCAACTGTGCCGACAGAATTGTTCTTGCGTCTAGGTTTCTGTAGTTGCACTTTCCTGATGTCAGTAATTCCCAAGGCTTCCATTTAAGCAAGTTAAACTGGTAAAAAGCCTTGTTCCTAAGGGTTAATTCTACTTACATTAGTTTGTTATTCCTGAAATTCTACAGAAGCCAGGTTAGCTGAGGGAAATGTGTTTTAAAGTTTGCCCATACACGTAGCAGCATTAATTTCTTTAACCTGGATTAGCAGGCACAGTTTTGTTTCACTCGGAGCAAAGGTTGGTAGCTGGGCAGGCCCCCATAACTGTTCTTCTCTTTTGTCTCTCTATCCCTTCACCTCAGAAACAGCTATGCTCAGAATGAGGTCACAACATGGTGATTTTGTTCTGAACATTAGATTTTGTTCTAGCAGCTGTGCTGGCTGGCACCCATGCAAAGAAATTTAGCATTTCCCCCTGTATTGGTACAACAGTAGGATTTTTATTTTGCTCTGAGCCTAATAGGCACGTTCCGGCTTGTAATCATGAGAAGGTCTGGCAGATGAGCTTTTGAGGTGCTTGTTCACAACACTGGTGAGCAGCTCCCTACAGTTTTGTGTGTTCAAACAGCTTGCAAGTCATTAGATTTTTCTTCTGGTGATTCTAGGTGAGAAGCCTTTTTTCCTTACTAAAGTACCTTGTTTAGATGTTCATGTGTGAGCCTGATGGGAAGGAAAGGAAAAATACAAATTTTAATGAAGTGACCTTTTTTGCCACTTTTGTGAGAAATGAAAAAAATTTAGGCACTGAATATGACCTGTACAAGTATGGGCAAGACAGGCTAAATTAAAGCAGCAGATTTAACTTCATGTCTTAGTTTGCTAAGTTAACTTCATGTTATAGTTTGCAAAACAGTTATCTACAAAGAGGAGTATTCTGTGGCTCAGTGACAATAAACTGACAACAGCGCACAATTCAGTTATTTTTTGCTCCTTTAGTCAGTCTATCCTGCAGCAGCTGTCATGATAGGACAGTATCTATTAGTATCTTGATACTTTCTGTGCTAAAAGGTTAGTGTGAGCTGTCTTGAGAGAATTTTGTCTCATATCAGAGCTATAAACCTTATCTCAGTAAATAGAATAAAGCTGGCTAATGATCACCAACTTTATTTTCTTTTCTTTCAGGGGATAGGTTTGAAAAGGTAGTAATTTCTCTCAACAATACAAAAAACATCTTAGAGAAAATAGTCTTCATTGCGTATCAGTAAAGATAAGTAGCCTAAAAAAAGGCTACTTATCACCTGTATTCTCATGTAAAGAGTGTAAGTATGTTGTGTGTAAGCTGGCTTGATGGATAGATCTGTTTCTGAGCAGTACTCTTCTTAGGCAGACCTCCTATGGAAGTTAGTGCAAGTATTGCATGTCTTAGGATAGTGTGATTTAATTTTTTTTTTTTTAATTGAAGATATCTCAGAAAACAAACTCATTAGAACCATCAGGGAGAAATGGAAACAACTTGTGTTCATTATGTGGCTCTTCTGAAACGGAGGGCTGCCAGCTAGAGAGCCGTATGTATGTACAAGATTGCAGTTGGGAGGGTGATCTAAATTCCTTAAAAGCAACTACATGGCGCTTGTATTTATTGCAAACTACGTACAAGGTAAAGCTCAGGAGCAGGGAAATTTATTGTGAAATGGCAAGAAAATGATCACGTTTGCAAACAACTACATTTTAAATAAGTAGTGGGACAATGTGTGTTACGTACAGATCTTGTGAGACACCTTGGCATCCCCAGATGCACATCAAGCACAGACAGCAAGAAAAACTGTACAGGACCCAAACTGTCTCTATTTGTACCCAAAAGATTGAGACACAATGGCAATTATTCACTGAAAATCAGGACTTTCTCCAGCTCAGTATATTTGGCCTTTTAATGGCATTCAAATTGACACACAGAAGCAGGACTTTTACTTGAAGAAGCTAGCTTCCCTCCTTCCTTTTCTCCCCTTCCCCTTCCCCCCTTTCCCCCCTTTCCCCATTACTTTTTCCCCCTTCAGCCTCACTTAATTTCTTTATCTCTGGACTTCTCAATTCTTGCTTTACCTCTCTTAGCACTTGCTCCTGCGGAATCTCTTTTTTTGATAAGTTTTAGCTATTCTGTTCACTCCAGTCATCTCATTTGACAGTTACTCCAAAGGATGCATTAGTTTCTAAATGAAATAGTTCTGCTTAATTTGTTTCCTTGGGCTTTTATCTTTTACCTTATGAACTTTATAGTACTACACACAGGTTATCAAAGGCTGTGCTGTTAAATTATGCATTACCCAGTGGTATATGCTTACAGTGTGTGTGTTTAGTGGCATAATATCACAAATATTGCACAATATAAGAATAATAGCTTAGGCAAAAGTATATTGTTATAGCTAAAAAACTGAACTAATCAGGATTTGGAACTCTCTGTAAAATGAGAAGTTTGGACAGACCAGCCTCAGGAGTTTACAGACTATAAAATGTATCCTGTGCAGATATCTTCCCTTGTCTTTATGTGGGAAAACAACTTGGACTCAGTGGTGGTTTTGCCTGTGTGAAGTTTATAGGACTGAAGCTCAGTTAGATCATTATAGAACTTCAGTTGTGCCAAATTGTGTATTTTGGAATGATTCAAAAATTTTTATAACTGGTGATGCTTGAAGAATGTTTTAGTGTTTTTCTTCACAAAGCAATCACCCTTATCAGCATTACATTAAAGGGGTGCTGAAAGCAGATGAATTTTATATGACAAAATGTTGCAAACCTCTGAGAAACATAATTAAGCTGTTCTTGATATCAGAGTCCTGAAGAGGTTCAAAAGAGAGGAACCTGTTCATTTGTAAGATGCATGAGGTGCATAAGATGTGCGCCTGATTCTACTGTCCTATTGATTGGTTTTGGTTGCATGGAACTAGCATTCAGGCACCCAAAGAAAACTGTGTTCTGCTAGCTATTAGTATATATGGTGAATATTAATATTTGCTTGGAGGTTTTTATGATCTGAGGATGTGAAGGTATAAGTAAGTGTTATATTGCTTTGGGTTTTGGGTGGGGCTAGGTATGAAGTGATGAAGTACTTTACCAAGCTCAAATGAAAATGACATGGGAAGTGGCTTAACAGTAAGTTAAGCTTACAGTCTGTTGTCTCATTTGGAAGACCGTTATGGATGTGAGACTCTAAGGTAACTTCAGGAAATTATTATTTTCATGACAAATGGCACACTGTAGCTCAGCTCGCTCTTTTGCCTTTTAAATCAGATTCTTACATGATAGCACAATCTTTGTCACAAGGGTTATTTCTATAACAGCTGGTCTACTTGGTGTATTTGGTTCAAAACTCCTAGCCTTGGCCATCCTCCGGCTTGCTTTCTGTCCACTCCTGTATTCCTATAAAATATACACACACACAGAGTAGTTAATGTTGCAAGTTTTAATATTTTGATGGTGGTGATAAGAAATTGAATGCTGTTAGTGTGGTGGATACACTGTGATTCTGAAGACACTTGTTGATTCTTCACTGGAGTAGTGTAGATCCTGAATGTCTCTATCTAATACATTGGCAGATTATTATGTTGGCAGGTTCTGATCAGACTTTTCTGGTCCAGGGCTACTCATGACTTTGTTTCTTGAGTTGCCAGCTGTGGTACTTGTCTTCCAGCAATGCTCATGGAGAGTCACTGCGTTGTCCCTTATCATGTAGACTGGGATGTAGGCACCAAGCCTCATGTAGTTCTTCTGCTTGTATACTCCTCTCCTGCCCTATTCTGTTCATAATGAGTTTCCCATTTGGGGAACTGTGGCTGAAACAAGGTTTTGAGGACTGAGGAGTTGGGTTTTACTCCAATCCAAGAGGTCTTAGTTTCTGTCACATTGCATGTGACCAGCATCCTGAGACAATTGTATTATCCAGAGTCATCAGAAAGCAGTCTTCCTGGAAACACACGAGGAAACTGAAAGTACAATTTTTACTAGAGAATAATCCTGTGGTCCCAGTGGACCAGATACTGAGGATGTGATGGAATTGTCTATGAAGCTAACTTGTTTTCTGACAAACATTATTTTTACTACTTCCAACCAAAAGTGTCTTCTTCATGACCGCGCAGAGGCCAGTGTGAAGTTACTCTTTCATGATCGTCGCTTTAAAAAAAAGTGGCTTCTCTTTATTACAAAAATGCTTTTAATAATGTTTTTAATATTTTATTCTTTGGGTAGTAGCCTGGACGTGATGTTTTGTATAATGAAATGAGCCAAATGGCTCTTCACAACAGCTGTGGTAAATATACAAGTGATTTTGCTGCTTTGAAAACAGGAAAAAAACCTCTTGTGTTGCATCATTCTGGCTAGGAAGTGCTTACAGTTATTGTGACAGGACTGTATTTTGAGCAATTGTTTGTGATTTGGTTTTTAGCACACAAAGAAAGTAATAAATCTGTCACCCTGAAAAATCAGGTTGTGACCTAAAGGAAGGAGCAAATTGTGGCTTTAGGTAAAAAAGAGTGACCTGTCTATGAGGGTCATTTATCATTATAACAAAATTGCTGGTGCTCTCCTAGCTGACCAGGAAGAAAGGCTGTGGTAAGCAGAACTGAGGGATGCAAGCATCCGAATATTTTTAACTGATCAATATTTTCAGGATTTACAAGCAGCCAAAAACCTGTCAGCATGCAGAGCAAGTGCACTGTGCATCTGCTCTAAGAATGAAAACAGGAGAAAATGGGTTTAATTTGACAATTAAAAATTAAATACATTGTAGATTTGGCATAAACAGTTTAATTCAAAACTGTATCAATGCAGAAGCCCTTAGCAGCCTGTATACCTTGTACAATGGTGCAGAAAATGAGTATCAAACCAAACTCCCAAGAAGGCTGAAAACAATAAATAAAAAACACAAATCTCTTCAAGGTAGTTTTAGCATTACTTTCTAGTACTACACGTGGTGCACGCAGAGTGTCTCAGAACTCACTTGGGATATGTGGTTTCATTGAAAGTAACAGTCCCAAACTGTTGATGGTAAAAGAAACAGATGCCCAAACTTCCTTTCTTATCCCACCATAATTAATTCTACATTTTCCTATATGTAAATAATTTTACATGTACCTTACAAAAAAAGGTGTAGCAGAACAAGTTCAGTGCCACAACAGGCTAGCAGAGATTGCATCCATTGCAAAGGATATGTTCAATAAATTCAAGTCTGACTTGTGTGGAATATCAGCTGAACACGTTTTGAAATAAAAGATTGAAAAGAGGAGATCTTTCTATGTCATTATTCTTAAGTATCGAATCTTTCTCCAAATTAAAAATACTTCTGGTTAATTCTGAGAAATATATTCCTGCTGTTCAGTCTCTCCTAGTTGTGAATTTTTACTTAAATCTATTTTCATAGAGTTCACAAAGGCATAATGAAAGGAGAGTGGGGGGAGAAAACCCAATGCAATTTCTCGTACTGTAATTTTCATGTCAATTGCTAATTTCCGTTGATTGCCTTAGTGCAGTAGTGTCTTATTAGACCAGAACATGCAAAGCTAAAAACCAATTCTAATGTGTTTAGAAAAACATTTATGATTCAGCCTATCACCTATTGTTAGGCATTATGAGTATTATACTGTATTAGGAATGCTTCACAAAGCTATTTTAATACAATTTATGAGGGCATTTTTATATATCAAGTCTGGTAAGGTACTGTACACTTTTATTGCATCATAAAGACATGAAGATAAAAATCATTTAGAAGGTAAAATAGTAATTTATAATATGGACTCTCTATTTAATACACATTGATAATACACTGTTCACTGTGACTTTGTTAAGGAAATCACTTTAGAATAATTTAAACATAAGTATAAATTCAATTGATTTATTCAGACTTGATTATATGGCAGTGACAAAAGCTGGTGGATATCTGGACCAAAGTGTCCTGTCAAATCTTACCACTGCAGAGGACCAGGCTGGGCTGAAAGCACTTAACTCAAGCTTCACGACTTGCGCTCTAGAAAGATTAGGCTTTTTTAAACAATTCCTCCGATTTGAGGAGTCAGCAAAGTTACTCTGGAAAATAGTATCCTGAACTTGTCATTTAGGTAGCAACATTTTCATTTGACTCCTTCCGGATAATGTTGAAAGTGATCTTCATGTTGATAACATGATTCTTTTTTCTACTTCTAATTAAAAAGGATATGAAAAACTTTTGTCACCATTATGTCTCAAACATATTTTTTTTTTCAATTTTGGCTTTAAGATTTAGTACCAAATCTTGTGAGTGTGTGTTTTTGCCTTTGTGCTCAAGAATGTTTTTTTCATTATATTTGATATGTACCCATAAAATAAACTAGATTACTCTCCATTGCATTAAGTGAAAAACAGAATTCTTTTCCATCTAAGACTTAGCCCCCAGAAAAAAAAAGAATATGACTAGTAATAAGTTATTAATCGAGGTGAGATTTCCTGAAAAGATTTTATTTATTCTCTTCAATTGCTGTATTATGTGTTCTGTTTCTTTTGACTTTCATTAAAACCATTATCAAAGAGAAGTTTCTAAAGGTGCCTTCCAACATTTCTGTTGCAAATTGTAAATCTGAATGTAGAAAAAAATTGTCCAAATAAATTAAAGAAAATCCCAGCTGAAATTTAATAGACAGGAGGTACGTGAAAGGCCTTTTCTAAATCTTGCCCTCTATTTGTATCTGATTCAGCATTTGGCTGTGGATGAGTAAAGAGGTAAATGTTGTAGGTTAGGTGCAGGTAACAATGTAAAAATATGAACTTATTCTGGTATCCTTTTTTGGTATCTTCAGGGTTACTATTGCCCTAAAAAGTGTGACTATAGATTTTGCATGTGTTTGAACTAGGTCAATATGTTTCCCTTGAGGTCTGGGACTAGGCTACCAGGAGTGAGGTCCAGTCCACTACTTAGCAAAATCAAGGGATGGATCTCTTCAGCTCTCGCAGCTTAAACTTCAGTCTAACCAAAAAGAAACCAGAAGATACTGTAACTTAGACTGCAATGAAAATTGTTACTTGTGAAACTATGGAAGCAACAATCCCAAAGTAAAACAATTTGCTCTAGAATAAAAATGAAGCTGTTTTGTGAAAGAACTGAAACATGGAGTCCTGTAAAAGTGTTTCTTATTTATTTTACTCCCCTTGGCAGCAATGATTTGACTCTTCTTCCTTACCCCTCCAGATGTGTAAGGGAGCCTGTTTTCTTCCCTCCTTTGATAATGACTTCATTATCTTTCAGATTTTCATCACTCTTTCAAATTTGGTTTAAACTAGCTTGTGTTTAAAAATAATAATTAATTGTAGGAAGACCAACAGAAACACGGAAAAAAACCTCAAGGAATCATATCTACAGCTATGGCATATAGCTATTCCTGTGCTGAAATGATGACTTCTCTTCCTAATACCTTAATATTTGATTTTTAATCACTTCATAAAAAAATTGTAGGTGGCAAAAATCCAAATCACAACAGTAAAGGTACAATGTGCAAGTAGAAAAGAAACCCATGGAAAAGGTTTCTGTGTTTGTAAGGTATTTCACCATAAATACAGCTGTTTCCTGTAACTTTTTGAATGGATTTGAGGAAGGTTTGTCTGGAAATGTCACATGAGACCCTCTAAGCAATACTAATATTGTTCTGTCCATGAGGTGCAGTTTGTATTCATTTCAGTAAAAATCTATTGTACTTTTGTCTGCTTCAAGTATTCCCTTAAGAATGAAGTTTACATTTTAGAAAGTGGCAGGATATTGAATTTGCCATGAGGTTATAGCAAGCTGTAGGCAACAACTGAAGGAGATATATCTTTATACTCTGAAACTTAGAACATTTCTAATTTTTATAAGAGTATAAAACAATGCTGAAGCCTCTTTTCAGTTAACAGAGTACAATGCGCATTTGGGCTTGCTCATCCCTGAGAATTATAGCTAAGATTGTGGAGATATAAAATACAGGATTTATGAAAGGAGAGAGCATGCACAACTTTGATGTATAATCCAGGGTCAAAACTATTTGGACCTTAAATTATTATCAAATGTGGGTAATACTTCCTTCCCAGTATATATATAAGTTAACACTATTAAATACCTATAAAACTACCAAACAGATACTATTTTACTTACCTAGAAAAAATATCAAGAGTTCTAATTTCTCAATGTCCTGTTAGTACAGAAACCACTTAATGATGTCTGCCACAACACCATTGTTTTGCTCATGCTTATTAATCAAATTCTAAATTACAATGAATTTTTCTTGCATCTGTTTTTTTCCTCGAATGATGTTGTTAAACAGTTCCTTTTTACCATACTATCTTTTTAAGACTTTCTGATTCAGATGTGAAGTATTATTAGGACAAAGGTGTCAGGCTTTGTCTGGCTATTTAATTTCTTGTTATTTTTAGAAACAAATGTGCTTGTATTGTGCACTGTAGATTGGCACTTAGATGAGGTTGGGGTAAGCAGCTAATCAATCAGATGTGGATAATAGATATCAGTGATATTGCTTTGCAAGGTTTACCCTCTTTGATTTATACTAGGGGATTGTTTTTTATGGGACTTCTAGAATATTTGTCACTGAATTATGTTTTTATGACCAAAGCACAAACACAAAGCCATTATTTCTTTTAAAGCTGTTGACCAACAGCTTGATTAAATTTGTATATATTTTGAGAGCATTCAGGCTGGATGCCATCAAGTACAATGAACAGAAGATGCTTCTAAAACAACAGTGGTACTGGGCCTGAATTGTTATTGACCATCACCTTGTAGAGTTGTTTACAACAGCAGGATGTAAAAATACAACCGAGTTGACATGGCAGCATTTAACAGGCAGCCTGTAGTCCCTCTATGCTGATCTAAAAGTCTGCATAAACTTCAGTGCAATGGAGACTTGAGCCATTGTCCATTAAGCATCAAGAAATATTCAGCTAAGACACTTCAATTAATTTTTAGCCTGCTTCAGTGCTTCTAAAGTATTTAATTTTTTTACTATATCTCAGTTGCAATGAAATTAAAAGGTTTAGAAGCTGTTGTGAAAATGAAATAAAGAAATACACACTTGCAGCTGGTATATTGATACATAACTATCTACAGTGATATTCTTGCTTGTAAGTAATAATGGTGTGTGCTGTGTTTGAGTGTAATAGCGGATATTACTTGCTGATGAGCAACTGATTACTTCATCTGGTTTTGGGCCCTCCAGTACAGGAAAGAATGAACTGGTGTGAGTCCAGCAGAGGTTATCAAACTCTTCAGAGGTCAGAGCAGAGGCCCTGTGAAGAGAGGCTGAGGGTCTAGGCCTTGCTCAGCCTAGAGGAAAGGGGGGGATGGTGGGGGACCTAAGAGCAGAAGATGGAGCCAGGCTCTCAGTGAGGTGCATGGCAGGGAAAAAAAAAAGACTGTTCATCAGGAGTTTTGATGTGGCTAAAAAGAAAAAAAGTAGCTATGAGCATAACAAATCAGTAGAACAGGTCTTTGGAGGAAGGTGTGCAATCTGTCTTGGAGGTTTTCTGGAACTGGAAAAGCCCTGAGAAATAAGGTCTGGATTCAGTGCTGAAGCTATTTTGAGTGGGAGGCTGGACAGAGATGCCCCGAGGTCCCTTACAGCTGGAATGATATTGCGAACTTATGTTTCCTGACAGGATTAAGTGTTGAGAAATTTTGGAACTGTCCAGGGGATCTGGGTCCTCCAGAGGACTTTTCAGTCATGCAAAGGGATTTGGATCTTAACTGGGCTGTCTTTCAGAGGCAAATGGGTACTGAGGTCTATGCCCTTGGGAATCTGTTCTGACCTCTGGCCTCATTTAGCTGAAGGCTTCAGTGATTCTAGTAAACTCATTAAAATACACCCAGAGCTGGTAATCTACCATTTGATGGCAGTGTAGAACTTAGTCACCGGTGAGGCAATTGCAGTGAAAGCTGTCAAAATTTGTAGAAAAAATACACTTGTGGATAAGTGATCATGAACCTGTTGGAACAAATGCAGCGGAGGGCCACAAAATGATCAGAGAGCTGGAGCACCTCTCCTATGAGGATAGGCTGAGAGAGTTGGGGTTGTTCAGTCTGGAGATGAAAAGCCTCTGGGGACACCTTATAGCAGCCTTTCAGTACCTAAAGGGGGCCTACAGGAGAGATGGTAAGGGACTCTTTGTCAGGGAGTAGAGCAATCGGACGAGGAGTAATGGTTAAACTGAAAGGGGAAATTTAGATTAGATACTAGAAAGGAATTCTTTACTGTGAGGGTGGTGAGACACTGGAACAGGGTGCCCGGAGAAGCAGCAGATGCCCCATCCCTGGAGGTGTTCAGGGCTGGGCTGGATGGGGCTTTGAGAAACCTGGTCTTGTGGGAGGTGTCCTGCCCATGGAAGAGGGGTTGGAACTTGAAGATCTTTAAGGTCCCTTACAACCCAAACAATTCTATGATCCTATGATTAGGGAAAAATGCATGTAGACATGAGGAAGATGTGATCAATTCCCTTTAACTATGCTTTGGACTGATGAGACTTAACTGCACTGATAAGATAAACCCAAGACATCTCAACTGAAGCAATGAAAGCTTCTTAGCCTGCAGCTTACAGTCAAAATTAAATGCCATTTCAACTGTATCCTTGAGGAAAACTACAATGTAAAGTGAAGAGAACGACATGTTCCTCAATGTTATGCAGGGGAGGCATCACAATGAAAAATCTTATCTAACTGTTTGTAAACTAGTGTTTTGTCTTGAATCTACCAGTGGACAAACTATTCTGATGCCCTTCTGTTGTTTGCTTTGGTCACTCTGGTCCTCGTGTACTTGTGCTTGATTCAGGTCCAAAACATCCTTGCTAACCAAGGCTTTTTTATGAACAGCCAACATAATTCCGATATTTTGTTAAAGACTAGTAATGCTCAGCAAAATAGATTGCAGCTTACAGGGCCTGCTGTTATGTGGCTCTGATTACAAAACATTTGCAGCAAAGCATGGCTGGTCAGAGTAGTGGAAAGGAACAGCATCCTGATTCCCCAAAGAAGAGTCTATCAGTAATGCCGCATGTTTCCTTTGCAAAAACTTTGCATTTTAACACATGAATTAGTATTTCCTCCTGCTGTCTCAGACTGCATGTCTGTGCGCTTAGGACTCTGAAGTCCAAGAGTCATATAGGGATAGAGCTTTCTAAATAAGGTAGTCCTGTGTTGTAAAAATTCTTGTTCTAATTTTGTTTTCCCCTTGATTGTTTCTCATCCTACATGGAAGGGAGGTTATACGTAAAGTAACTAGAGGAGTTTTATTTTGGAGCCATGGAAATAAATACAATAATTACTCTGAAATGTAGGACTGCAAAGAAACAATATCACAATATAGCAAAGAACAGTGCTGACAAATCGTGTCTCTTATTAGCTGGATATTAGCAGCTCTGTACTTAGATGTGACCCAGATATAATAATCAGCAGAAGGGTGTGGAGTGACTTGCTGTATGGGTCATTGATATAATGAGATGTGCCTATTCAGCATAGAAGCAAAATTTTAACTAGAGTAATATGGGAAACTAGATCTAATAACTAAAATTACTATTACAGTTTAACTTCCCCCAAAGGCCTCAAATAAGGCAGCCTGTAAGAAGTAAAAAACCCCTGCCCTCTCCTTCCCCCCAAAAAAAACCAACCCAAAACCTACATGAAAACAAAACAAAAAAAAACCACAAAAAACCCTCAAAACCAAACCAAAAAACCTCCAACCCACAACTCACAAAACCCAAACCTTCAACCCATTATGGAGACTGTTACAAAAATGCAAGTACTAGAATATCAGCCTGTATTAATGTGATATGTGTCACTACAGAGGGCACTCTGTAAGTGAAATGAAGTGCAGAAAAGGCCAGAGACCCATCTCTGATCTGTTGCCTCATGGTAATAATTAGTAATTGATACATTCATACTACATCTTGGACCCCGTTTTCAGTGGAGCAGCATACTGTGATCATAGATGCCCAGTATTTTTGGATGGATAGAGTTTGGCAATGGCTAAAATTTACCAAGGCCAACACATTTCAATATTTTATATCCTGAAACACTTTGTACCTGAGCAGAACACTTGTCTTGTCTGTCCCCCTGTGTCCTTCCCACAGATTTTGAGCACTGTTATTCCACAATAAGTATATCCACTTGAAGATATATTCCAGAACAACTATTTTAGTACCTTTTCAAGAGATGAGTCTCAGGTGTCTAGCTTAGGGATCAGTTTTTCAAGAACAAGCATGTTTCCAACCTCTCCTCACATATGGTACTCTTGGTAAGGATCAGGTTTCATTATTCTTTAATTCATTGTTTCATCTTGCATCTCTAGCTGTGAATCCTGCTAATTCATGGGTTGTAGTTTTTTTCAGTGAAATTTTTTAGTTTATGGATTATTGAGGCTGCCATGCTTCATAGCATCTCTAGTTTGAGAGGATACAAACAGAAGTGTCTGTATGATCATCTAGAGTTTTCCAGTCTTGCATTAATTTTGGACAATATTACAGAGCATATACAGATGACTGTGATGTGCTGGGGCAAACCAAACAAATGGCAAATGTGTCTCAGCTCATAAGCACCCACTGAGCTCCAGCAGGGCTCACCACTTACAAAACCAATATCAGTAGGAAGTTCTTGAATATTCTTTTCACCTAGTTACTACTGTGAACCCTTGAAGTCATGTACTTTTTTTGTCATTGTGCCTTTATGGGTTGGTTGGTACGATAGCGAGTCATATAATGTTCTACTTTTGTTCTACTGTACCATGTGCATTTTTGTGTATAATCTCCCTCTCTATTGACATGTGTGTGCTAGTGTGTACAAATAGCATCCCTATAACATTTTTTGTCTCAACAGAGGGTTTTATGAGCACTTAGGTAAGGTGCCAGTTTATATAGCAGCAGTATCTATTCTTCAGGAGTTGTTTTTTTGCCAGAGGTGCATGATAACACACATCTTGGAATTACAACAGTGGCTGCTGTGATTTTGGTCTAAAGCCATTTTATAGATTCATGAAAAAAAGACAGGTTTCCATAGCAAATAGATTGCTGTACTGTAGGTTTACTTTCCAGAAACTTTTTTCCTTCAGACTTCCAGTAGGGATGAAAACCAACTGCTGCCAAATATTCAGTTATCCTTTTTCACAATCCTGTGGGTGCTGAATATCTCATTACTGGAGTGACAAGGAACTGAGTGTCTTTAGGTGCCATAGTTTGTAGCACAAAACACGTGATTTGTGGAACTGCTAGGCTTCAGTATGAGCTATAGAGTTACAACCAAAATAAATGCACAGAACAAATGGAAAGACCTGGGTTTGTACCAAGGAGAAATGAAATCTAAACAGACATCTAAAGGTGATCTGGACATTGTTTCTTTCAATAAGAAAGGGAGCTGTCTCTTTGACTGTTGTAGAGGAAAGTGGTGTGATATGGTTATTCATCACAGACAGTAACAAGCAGTAATGTCAAAGGTGGATTAATTTTAAAGCAATTCTTTTATTATTTTTAAAAGACAATATGTGCAACTGTTCTAGTACCTGTGAAGCAGCATTGCTCTTGAATGCTTGGTTACTACTCTAAGTGTAGATATTACAGGTAAAATGGACTTTATTAATAATTTTTTTTTCAGCCTTAAATTTAAATTCTCATTTCAAAGCATGTAAATGTATCAGGTAAGCTTGAAGGTCAAGGCTCATCATTGAATAGCTTAAGATTTTGACTTGTAAACCTACACTGTTTTTTTTAGAAATCGGCATTTATTCCAAAATCAAGAGAATATATTTGTTATGGCTGAGTTCAGTTAGATACAAAAATAACTTCACTCTACAGATGTTTATTCTCAGTCAAGTAAAATAGGAACAGTTATACTGAGTCCCCAAGTAACTGTGGCTTCTAGGTCATGTCACATACTGGTGTAATAGGGTGTGAATTGTTTCAATGACTTGTCTAAGGTAGTACAGCAATCCTATGGCAGAGTGAAAAATAAAACTCAAGTACTGGTTCCTGATCCAGTGACCTAGTGCTGGTGTAAAATTTTTTGTGTAAAAAATACTGCTGCTTTAGTGCCAATGAACAAGCATTTATGAAATGTGGAAGATCTACAAACTTTAGACAGCATATTTAAAAACAAAAGAGTGGTATTGCCAGGCAGCATGGCTCCTGTTTCCCTTTTTAGTCCCAGCTCCAAGTCCATCTTGGCACATATCTGTTCTTATGGCTGTGATAGCAGTTAGCCCCCTTTGGTTGTTTGTGGAAGAATTTTTCAAGCAGGGACACTCTTCTGTATCCAAAGCAATTTACTGCAGAGAGGGAATGCTGACTGAGATGGAAGTTGTGTAATCCCCCAGAGGGCAATCTGTGATGCATACCTTTGAGCCAAAGTGAAAATAATAGTACTGAATTGACTAACCCTGGTGTACGATCTTGGAGCTCTGTCATAGATCTGGAGAGCTTCTCCAGTTTTTAAAACAACAGATCATTTTAGAGGCAATCAAGCCTACAGTGTTACTGTTGACTAACAAAGATAACTGGGGGTAATAGAAACTGCCAGGTTTGAGGAAAAGTGTGAAATTTAAATTCCTGTGTGTGAATACATTTTCATTACAGACATGTATGTATCAACACACAGAATACTAAAACAGGTTTGTGTATTATTTTTTTTTTTAAGTAATATGACGACCTACCTTAGAGGACTTTGAGAAAAGAGAGAAAAGTCTCTGTAGTGTTTTTACTAGAAAAAAGAATAATGCACAGAGCATCCTAATGCTCTGCTTGTCATGGAGCAGTGTCCCATTTGGCTCCTTCATGCATATTGTGTCCATGTTGAATGTCAGCTTGAAAAAGACAGATCTGAGAGTGCACACGTGTATGAGGTTAGATGCCAGCTGCATACCAGGCGCTTAAGACAAAAAAGAAAACTCTTGACTCGGACAATGCTTTTAAAGCTACTAAGATAACAAACTGAAATTCCTAAAATGCAGGATGTCCTGCTGCAGGAGGGGCCATTAAGGAGGTGGAAGGAAGCTGGACAATCCCAAAGAGAACCATTCACACAAGCTTATTTTCAAGACCAAATCCAAAAACCTAACAAGTGAAAACCAAACAAGTAAACTTACAGGAGAGAAATTATTGCAGCTAATAAACTCTATGCTGCCTGTTATTTTGAAGGGTATATGGCTAGTGTTGGCAGTTCTATTAAAGGACCTGAAGTTGTTAGACATTTGATAAGCTTTCATAAAAAGGTATGTGATTTATCTCCCCAAGCTAATGATAAAAAATAATAATTATCAAACTGATATATCTTGATAAGGTTTAGTACAGTTGATAAATATGCAGTAACTTCAGCTATACAAAAGTCTTTAAAGAAGCTTAGGACCTGCTCCTACTGCTTCTTTAACACACTCAGCAAGTCTTTGAAATGTGCCTTAGGTAAAATCTTAACTTTCAGAAATTTGTTTTTGGTTAAGCTGTTTATTTAAATGTTTCATTTTCATAGTCTTCTTATAGCCATGGGACCTTGTAAAGAGAACTTTACCAACAAGATTTTGTGCTAAATATAAACAATAAATCAAAATGCCTAACAGTATTTGCTCTGTGTATATGTTTGTGTATATATATTAAAATGCACTTAATATAGATAAAGTTCTGTGTTGATATATGCAGATATATATATGCAAGCATACATATATTTTATATACTTATAAACATGCATGCATATAAACTGTGCAAACCCTATAGCCACTTATTCTTATTAGTGATCTTTTAGGAGAAAACAGGTTTGAAAACAAAGGATCCATCCAATAAAATTTAATTGCTTCATTTAATTGTGTGGAGATTTTTGCAAGAAATAGAGCAGGAGAACACATATATTTGACATCAGAAAACAATGCCAGAAAAGTGCTGTTTGATGCAGAACACAGAACCAATTTCTCTTAATGAATTAAGATGTATAGAAAAATGTGGCAGAAAATATACTTGGGTTTTGGGTTTTTTTCTTTTTCATTCTAATTAATGTTCACATGTTTGAAGTGTTCTCCACCATTATGTTTCTAATTATGTTGGAGAAATGTACAATGTAGATTTTTTTTCTGTCCGATGAAGTGTGATACTATGGAAAAATATTAAGTTAAATAAAAAAAAATAATTCTGGAACATTCTCACTGGCATCCATACAGTGTACTTCTCAAATATCAAGTGGTTGTACATGACAATTAGCTCAGGCTTTGCTTTAGAGAAGCACAGAACAGGATGCCAAAATTCCTATCCTGTGATGCAATAAGTTATGTTTTATTAGCAGAGCTTCAGTTTTCAGTTAAAAACAACCAAATCCTGCACTACGTACTTTATTCTGTTTGTGATGTGACTCAATGCTCCTTCATGGAGCAACTGATGCAACTGTTCACAGACAATCTTTATAAGAGAACAGTTAGCAAAAAAACAACTGGAAATTCAAATACTTTTTGTGTGTAGTTAAGATTGATTTATACTAGCAAGAAAATATTTCAAACTACCCCATTGCTGGTTACATTTTTTCCTATTTATTCTACACACAAGGAAAAGTAATAGAATCTGTGAAACATCAATCATCAAATAGGCCCCGTTTCTTTTGTGAACACTACTTTTCTTTTTAGATTTTTCATGCAACTGTGCTTCAAGTAGATAATAGTGCTTAATGCATTTGCTCATTACACCAAAAGTAGGAATAATTTTGCAGCTGTATTCTCTCAACATATGGAATATTCTACCATGTTTTAAAAAACGTAACAGACACCTGTGGCATACAGAGAGGCATATTCTTTGAGTAGATAAATATTTTACAGGATTACGAGACTTAACCTAATCAAGTTAAATGTTAAATCATTGCCCAGTAAGGGCAAAATGAAATATGGACACTCTTAGAAAACCTGGAAGTCTGTATCCTGTATCAGTCTAAAACATTATTTAGGATTAATTTAGACCTGATACAGGAGAGGCTAGAGCTGATGACATAGCTTAGGTTGAACTAAGGTTCTGTTTTGCTGGTATTAGAAAAGGGTTTGTTAAAGATCACAAAATTTCCAAGTGATACTCATTTAAAAGACATGCAAAGTTAGTATGCTTATATTGCAAGAACAATTACACATGCCTGTTTCCCTGATTTGCTTTGAGATCACTGGAGATGAGAATTCAGCCTTGTTTAAACTCTGACAGCTCTTCAAAATGTGTTTACATAGTTCTACATGAGCATGTTATGACTCTGATATTTTAATGCAGTCCCTTTCACAACATCTGAAAGACCTTACATCTATTGAGGTGGATTTTTTTTCTTCTGTTCATATTCACTAAAAAACATGGCTTTTCATCACTTAAATACAACTTCTACTGAGAAATGTGTTCTACTTGGACTGTCCTGTCACCAGTTTGGGGTAATAGCTGCCTAACAAGGAAGGTCTAGCTTTAGAGCATCCTTTTTTTTTCCTGTGACTACTTTAATCATGTTGAGGTACGGTTTCTAATACAAAACATTACCTTTATCAACTTCTTTTTAATTACTGATATAGCAAAATACCTAAACCTGTGCTGAACCTTAAAAGTCACACCATGTCTGAAGTAAAATGAGCCTGCACTTTAAATTCAAAACAATTAAAATGATTCAAAACATCATACCATTGTAATGTCCTGGCCCTAGTGTTTTGACATGACTTCAGCTTAAGTAAGTGTTTTACTTGCATTATAGTCTTTAGTCAGGTAAAAGATTAATTTTGTCTGACAAAAAAATTGTTTTGTCAGACATCTCACACAGCAGGGTTTTCCATGGTACTTCATGGAAAAGCTGAGTATCTCCACTGATGAACAATAATACAGCCATAGGTACTGGTATCATAGGGACTACCTGACATTGGTACATGATGAAAAAAACTTGACTGAAGATGCTGTGTATCATATGTGAGCTCTGAAGGAGAAAAACTGTTTCTTTACAAGCTGAGTTAGCTATTTTTCCTGTAAGACCAGTGTGTTGCCACAGGACTGAAGAATTTCTTTACTTCTGTTCCAGATCAACATCCTTTCCTCTGTAATCAGGCTAGTATCAGGGGAGAGTAATGTATCATTGCTTGATTTGGTGTATGTTCTACCTCCTCCATTTTTCTAATGCCAGGCAGACCAGTGTGCTTTTCTTCACTATTGCTGGGGTTTTTTTTGAGAATAAGTAGCTGATACAGGAACTCTTGGCTTTCATTGGACCAGTCTCCAGTCCAGACCAGTATCTACCTAAATATTGTCTGCTTGGACTTTTAAAAAGCATTTGACATTGCTCCCCATAAAATTCTCATGGAAAAAATGGCTGCTCGTGGCCTTGATGAGCATACAACCTGCTGGATCAAGCACTGGCTGAATGGACAGTCCCAAAGAGTAGTGGTCAGTGGAGTTAAATCCAGCCAGTGGCCGGTCACAAGTGGTGTTCCTCAGGGCTCAGTGTTGGCACCATTTCTGTTTAACATCTTTTTATTGATGATCTTGATACGGACATAGAGTGTACCACGAGTAAGTTTGCAGGTGGCACCAAGTTAAGTGTGTTGATCTGCATGAGGATAAGGGAAGCTTTACATAAAGACTAGGATAGATTGAATCAATGGGGAAACGTTAACAATATGAGTTTCAACAAGGCCCAGTGCAAGGTCCTGCACTTGGGCCACAACCCCATCCATTGCTACAGGCTTGGAGAAGTGTGGCNCACCATTTCTGTTTAACATCTTTTTATTGATGATCTTGATACGGACATAGAGTGTACCACGAGTAAGTTTGCAGGTGGCACCAAGTTAAGTGTGTTGATCTGCATGAGGATAAGAAGCTTTACATAAAGACTAGGATAGATTGAATCAATGGGGAAACGTTAACAGTATGAGTTTCAACAAGGCCCAGTGCAAGGTCCTGCACTTGGGCCACAACCCCATCCATTGCTACAGGCTTGGAGAAGTGTGGCTGGAAAGCTGCCTGGTAGAAAAGAACCTGGGGGTTCTAGTTGACAAGCGGCTGAATATGAGCCAGCAGTGTGCCCAGGTGGCCAAGAAAGCCAATGTCATCCTGGCTTGTATTAGAAATACTGTGACCAGCAGAAGTAGGGAGGAGATTGTCCCCCTGTACTCAGCACTGGTGAGGCCACGCCTTGAGTATTATGTCCAGTTTTGTGCACCTCAATACAAGAGAGATATTGAGGTGCTGGAGTGAGTGCAGAGGAGGGCAACAAAGCTGTGAAGGGCCTGGAAAATAAATCTTAGGAAGAGCGATTGAAGGAGCTGGGACTGTTTAGTTTGAGGAAGAGAGGCAGAGGGGAGACCTCATCGCTCTCTACAACTACTTGAAAGGGCATTGTAGAGAGGTTGGTGCTGGTCTCTTCTCACAGGTCATTAGTGATACAACAAGAGGGAATGGCTTCAAGGTGCAACAGGGTAAGTTTAGACTGGACATTAGGAAAGAATTTTTCACTGAAAGGGTGGTCAGACTCTGGAATAGGCTGCCCAGGGAGGTGGTTGAGTCCCCATCCCTGAATGTATTTAAGAGTCATTTAGATGTGGTGCTGGGGGATATGGTGTAGGGGACAACTTTGTAGAGTGGGGTTGATGGTTGGACTTGATGATCCCAAAGGTGTTTCCAACCTGAATGATTCTATGGTTCTATAATCTCTTTTGGGCTGTGGCCAACAATTGCTGCTCCCAAATGGAGGTATAGTTTATTCCTTGGCCAGATTTGGCTTTCTGTTCCTTAAGGTAAAGGTTTTTCCAGAGGACCGTTAGGGATTTGCATATGCTGCTGGCCAAGAGGGTGATTCCTACCATCTGTCATGCTAGAATAATCTGCAGTGTGCTAGAGCAGAAAAATATATACTGGTATTACATAATTAGCATACGGCAGGACTAGTTCCTTAGGAAGTATTTTACTGCCCAAGGGCAGCTGAGCATTGTGAAGAGTCATTACTGAGCTCTACCAAAGATTTTCTCAACTGGATATGAACCCTGGAATCATCATCAGGATTATAATAATTTCCTCTAGCCATGCAATGTTTTTTTTTTTTTCTTTTTTTTTTCCTTTAAGAGGGGCAGGTGGGGGGAAAAGAGGAAAGAAAGCACATGGTAAAAGAGTGCTCAAGATTGCTGAGTATAGGTGTTTCTTGCTTGTAGCCCTGCCAGCTGGTTTCTGGGAGTGGTCTCATATAATGCTGCCTGACAAAAACACTTGTAGGTAGACAATTCCTAGATATTTTAAACATTAAACTATTGTCAGCTCTTTTCTTTGTTTCTTTGGACAATTTTAATAAATCTATTTATTACTCTTGTTTCGGTGTAAGAGTTCTGGTATAACTTTCCTCTTAGCTCAGCTTCACATCTGGGTGGCTGTATTTGGTAGCTCTGCAGCGCACAGGCAGGACAAAGACATGTTACAAATTAATTGCCAATGCAAAAGCAATAATAAAAATGAGTGAAAGACTGAGCTCAGGGGATAATTTTTTATTGAAATAGGAGCTCAAGTGTGAGGATAGTATAGAAAAGTCATAGCTTTTCTGCATTTCTCTCCTGGAAGCTATGTCTCTGAGAATCAGCTTCGACATATCTGGGCTGTATCTCTGTGGGAAATGTTACAGCAGGTTTGATTTGGCTTACCTGCGAGGCACATGGCATTTCAGAGTATGCTAGGAGATGCAAAGTCCTCCTGACTCTGCAAGCATTGGGAGATTTTTGCTGTTTTATGTGTCTTGAAGAAACCCTTTGTGAAGTAAAGCAATTCAAGTTACAGGCTTGAGGGGAATCTAATCATCTAATGAGAGGTTGTATGTCCTTCCTGTCAAGCAGCTCTGGGATACTTTCAGGAGTTTCTTTCCCAAAACAAAGCAGTAAACTCATTTTCCAATATTTTGTTTTCTCATGCATCTGCAATGGAGACAGGCTTTTTGAAGTGAAAGCAGTGCGAGTTTTGGTGCTAAGTTTAATGAGCGCTTGTTTTCTTTCTGACTTCTCATAATTGCAGTTACTTGATCATTGTTTTATAATTTCTTTATGTGCTGATGTGCATGTTCAAAAGTAGATGCTTATGCTGCCACCTGCATACAATAATCAGCTTGTGCAACCTCAGGGATGAACTCTGCTGGTGGCATGAACAGCGGTACTTAAACCAGGACATATGCTGAAGCATAATCTCATATGCCTGATATAAGTAGATGTCTGACACATAGGTATTAAGGATATACAAAGCATGGGGTGCTAGACCAGAACTTAGTGGGAAATAATCCCTGCATGGAGAGAGCTCATGGGTTAGAAAGTCAGGATGGAGGTGAGGTGGAATGGGGCTGTCAATTTGTAATGCAGTAGAAGAGCAGCACAGGCTTCATAACACCGGTCTAGTGACACTTAGGGTACTCTGTCTGCTTCTTACTGCTGAGATAGGTGCTGGCCTAGACCCCATATGCTTTATAGTCACCTGGCAGCAAGATTGGAATGTTTCCCTTTAGGACAGGGAGTCTGCCTCAGTTGGAGAGCAGGCAGGCTGGAGAGGATATTAAAGCTTCAAGTATGAGAAGCAGAAGAGAGCCCACTTTTCATGAAATACCCCAGCTAGTCCCATATGAATGATTACTAGATAAGGAAAAATACAATCCAAGGAACACTATAATGTTACTGGAAGCTATTCACTACAGCACAGTACATGGCCATAAATTTCTTATGATGGTTATAACAGTTTTCTCCTCAACAATTACACACTGTATGACTTCGAAAATGACAGTCAGTTCTTCTGAGATGCCTTTATAATAAAATATTAGAAAAAGAAAGGAAAATTAGAATGAGAAAAACAAGAACTATTTGTATTTTGCCTCCTCCTGGAGTATCAGGGAACCACATGAGGGTGTACAATAAGCTCATAGGGCGGGCAATAATAGAGAGAAGTGCGAATTAGAATCACAGAATGATTAGAGTTGTAAGGGACCTTAAAACTCATCTAGTTGCAGCCCTTCCAATAGACTAGGTAGCTCAAAGCCCCATCCAACCTAGCCTTGAACACTTCCAGGAGTGGAGCACCCACAACTTCTCTGAGCAACCATCCTCAGAGCAAAGAATTTCTTCCTAATGTCTAATCTAAATCTCCCCTCTTTCTGTTTAAAACCATTATGCCTCTATAAGCTTCCTTTTGAGTTTGTCCAGGAGCTCCTTGTTCATTCGTACAGGGCTCCTGGCACTTTTGCCTGACTTCCTTTTTGTTGAGATGCATCGCTCCTGAGCTTGTAGGACATGATCCTTGAATATTAACTAGCTTTCTTGAGCCCCTCTTCTCTCCAGAACTTTATCCCATGGTACTCTACGAAGCAGATCCCTGAAGAGGTCTGTCTGCTCTCCCGAAGCCCATGGTAGCAAGCTTACTGTCCACCCTTCTTGCTGCCCCGAGAACCTTGAACTCCCCCATCTTATGGTCACTGCAGCCAAGGCTGCCCCTATCATTTCCCACTAACCCCTCTCTGTTGATAAGGACAAGGTCCAGTACCTCTCCTCTTTGGCTTCTCTATCACCTGGAGAAGAAAGTTATAAACAACACATTCCAGGAACCTCCTGGATTGCTTATTCCCTGCTTTATTATCCCTCCAACAGTTAGCAAGGTGGTTGAAGTCCCCCATGAGGACCAGGGCTTGTGAATGTGAGGCTGCTCCTATCTGTCTATAGAGAGCCTTATTTGCTTGGTCTTCCTGATCATGTGGTCTGTAGCAGACCCCCACTGCAACATCACCTGTCCCTGCCCTACCTTTAATCCTGACCCATAAGCTCTTGGTTGGCTCCTCGTCCATCCCCAGGTGGAGCTCCATGCACTCCAGCTGGTCATTGACACAGAGGGTGACACCTCCTCCTCATCTCTTCTTGCCTGTCCTTTCTGAAGAGTCTGTACCCTTCCATTCTAACACTCCAGTTGTAGGAGCTGCCCCACCATGTCTCTGTGATGCCAATAAGATCATAGCCCTGCAGGTGTATGTGTGTCTCTAACTCCTCTTGTTTATTCTCCATGCTACATGTGTTTGTCTAGAAGCATTTAAGTTGGGTCCCCGATGAAGCTAACTTACTAACTGGAGTAGCTGGTATTAGTGCTGCACTACAGGTGCTCTCCTGTAGGACTGTGACTGTTCTTCAGGCTCTGAGCATCTGTTACTGGCATTGACATCATACTGGTGTGAGTGGGATGGGTTGAGGTTCGCCTCCTACAGCAGCTTAGTTTATAGCCCTGCTCATGAGCTTGGCAAGGCTCTGACTAAAGATGCTCTTCCCCTTCTCTGACAAGTGAACCCCATCAGGCCCCAGTAGACAAGGTTTCTCAAAGCAAGTCCCATGGTCTAAGTAGCCAAACCCCTGGCACCTGTCCTGTGGCCAGCTTTCGATTTGCTTTGCCAGATTCAGTTTGCCCTGTCAACACACTTCCCTTTGACCAGAAGGATTGATGAAAAAAACTACCTGCGCCCCAGAGTCCTTGAGACCACTGCTCCCAGGGCTCTATAATTCTTGATGTTCCTTAGGTTGCCCTTGGCTATTTCACTGGTGCCCAGGTGAAAGAGCAGCAATGGACATGGTCAGAGGACTATACAAAGCTTGGTAGTCTCTTGGTGGCATCCCAGGTACAAGTCCCTGGTAAGCAGCATGCCTCCCTCTACAGAGAGCACCAGGTCAGCAAATCGGTGCCTCTGTACCTCTCAGAAGATCGTTGCCTATTACTGTCACCTGTAGTGCCTCAGTCGCGCTGGTTGATACACGGGGAGGAGATTGTGTTGCCTTACTCAGCTCCAGTGCCTCTCCTGATGGAATGGGTCTTTCCTCTTTACTCTGCAGCGCTGTGAAGTGGTTCTGCAAGGGTACCTCATCCTTTGGGGGAAGTATTTTCCTCCTTCTGGAAAACTGTATTCCCCATGGCCACAGCTACACACATAAAGGCAGACACTAGCACTTCTTCCTGTGGTCTGTGCCAAGAGGAGCAGAATACAGCAGGAAAGTCTGGAGATTGAGGCATTCCAGACTACCCAGGTACACGGAGGCTCTTCCTTAACTGTGGGCACAGGGACATTTCAATAACTGGCAGGGTCCTGCAATGGAGCTTAATTTTTCTGTCCTGCTCCCTGTCTCCTTTCCTTGAGGTGTCCTCCAGCATTCACCAGTTATAGGTACCAGCTGCTCCAGGACCAGAACTGTCTGTCTTGGGTAAAACCAGTAGCTCCCTCAGCATCTAGCAAGGTTCAGGTTCCTGTTCTTTTCCTGACCTCACCTGTTAATGGAGGTCTCTTTTTCAGAATGCAATTATCTTTCCCCTCCCCACCTGCCCCAGGCTTTTTCTTAGTGAAATCAGTCTAGTCTTTTTTATTTGAATATATGTAATTTTATTTATATATTACATTTACTCACATGAACAAAATGGTATTTGTGGTGTGCCAAGAGCTGGAGTTGTTATACTGAATTCCTCTGCAAGCCAATGACTGTGTGGTGCTCTAAGGATAGATAGTATACTACAACATTGTGTAAAATATTAAAAGTTGATGCAGTTTTACTGTAAATATTGTTGAGTAAATAAAAGAAGTTGCAATCTGCCTTTAGTGGAAATGAATTAACTGGTAGTGTCTTCACTGGCAGTTTTCCTGTTTTATCCTAAAGCCTAATTTGGTTCTGTAAGAAAAGACTCAATACAAAGCTACTGTATTAGGAAGCTGCACACAATAGCTTCTACTTAAGTTCTTCTAAAAAATCTTTTACAGGGGTGACTTGGCCAGGACTCATACAATACAGTTAAACTTCCTTTTTCAGTATTACATTTTTCCCCCCTTTTCCCTTTTAAACACGTGTTTTTTCTCTCCCCCTCATACTAGCAGATGGCTTCCAGTTATATGTAGGAGCTTCTATTCCCTGGGTTGCTATGCAACAAAATGCATCCTATCTGCATCCTTTCTGTGCTGTATCCCGTTTCCGTTCAACAACTCAAAATAACCAGCTTAGTGCTTCAACATGCTGCTTCCTCTTTTCTACAGAGTTGAATATCTATCAAGTATCTTCCTGGGCTTCCTATCTCTTCCTGTTACAGCCTTGAAAAAAATGTGTTTGCCCTGAATTGATTTTCCTCATCACTTCCTATTTACATCAGTCCACTTAGTGCTAAGGCAGGCAAAACATACATAAATGAGTCACGCAGCTGCTAGCCCATAAAAAAAAAAAAATAGTGTCAGCCAATTGTGTGATGTTTGAAAGCAAGATTCCTCATTGTTGTCAGGTGTGGGGTTCCTGTTTGTCCTTTTTATCGTGGCTTTGTTTCCCTACTGATACCAGAAAGTTGAAAACACACTTTTTCTTTTTTTTTTTTTCTTTTTTGCTACTGAACTTATGAAAAGGAAAGTATTAATCTCCAGTACAGAAAAGGAGAAGAAGGTGAGATAGAAAGAGCAGCATAAGAGTAACAAGATTTTCTCTGGCTGATTGATGAGGCAAACTTTTTGGTGGGGTTAATTTTGTTTTACAAGATATTTACCACTATGGTTGAAACTGCAAGTGTTATGAGATATTTATTAAGATGTGTTCACTGCTGTTAATGCTGTTTTCTATGTTCTAAACTGTCTGCGCTACTATTTACTGCTCATCAGGCTAACTACAATTACTTTGCACCTTTGTTATTTTTATTTTTAGATGGGCTTAATTCCCATTTTGATTGTATGTTGGCTTTCGCTGTAGCAGAGAATGTCAGCTCTGAGAATCTCTTGTGGCTTACCCTACAGCTAATTTAGTAGGTTAAAAGACATGCCTTTAAGAGATTTATTTTGCCTAATTTGAGCAGTCTAAAGTTGGGCATGTGGTCTGTCCTCGACAGCTACGCTCTCTCTAATCAAAGAGAGGTACCTTCAGTAAATTAATTATAGTTCAGTCATTCACTAAGATAGACGGGATGAATCATAGAAACAGGATTTCTGTCTCTCCAGGGACTATTGTAAGAATTTGGCCAATAGCTTGGATGAAATGTCTGATTCTTAGATTGCTGAACTGAATCTGGGTGTTAGAAGTCCATTTTCATATAATTCCAAAATAACCCTCTATTTCTCCAAAATAATCTTCAGTTGTTGGTATGCCATTCCACCACTTCCAGCTACAAATAATCCAATCTATGTTTTTGACAAGAAATGAAAAATGACTAATAAAACTGCAGATACGAGAGTTACCACTCAGTCAATTTGGCTTTTCCTAATTATTCTTCAGAGAACATGTATCTAACTAAATATATCTGTTCTTTTTGTAGCCTGGGTTCAGCCTACATAACTTAAAATTCAGTCTCATATTTCTGGAGCAGCAGTGTGCCTAACCTCCGNTTAATACCAGCTGAGTTTCAGTGACTGAAGCTTTTGAGTTTGCAGTTGGAATACAGTGTTTGAAGAAAAATTATTCAAGGCAGTGTTTGAGATGCTTATCCAAAGCACTGTTTTAAGCTATGTAGAACAATTTTCTATGTTGCCTTAAAGCAGAATTTTCAACCACCATTACCCTTCTGAAGGAATCTGACAAGTTATTTTATTAGATATCGTTACTTTTCCACAGATCAGGTGGACTTCAGAAGTCTGTGTTTCCTGCATGGTTACTGTCTTTTCATTTTATCTATTTTTCCTATGGCCATCAGCATTCTGGTTTTGGCTCGCTGGCATGACTGTCCTCTCCTGTATTGCTCGAACACTGGAGCTGGAGGTGCTTACAGGGCTGTGCAAATCTGTTCTTGGCTGGGCTCTTGCTGTCTTTGTTGCAAGTGCCTCTCCCAGGCCTCTGGCCATGCTTCTTGGCTTTTACTTTCCCTCCTATAGCCCAAGGTTCACTTTGGCGGTGTCAGGCTGGTACAGAAAAGCAGCTTTATGCAGCTCATGAGGGCCAGCTCTGCACTGTCTTTCTCCTTTAGTGGGACCAGGAGCCATGAATCAGAGCAAACAAATAAAATGCATTTCAGGTGAAGAAACGCAGTAGTTTGCAGTATAGCATTTATAGGGTTGGGATTTTTCTGCTTCTTCCTTCCTTGCACAGCAGAGTGCAGTGAAACCTGGGCACTACCAGAGGATGTCTTAGGGCTCAGCTTTGCCTCAGGAAGCTCAAACCACTGTTGCCAATTCTTTTCTCTGTGTCGTGGTAGCTCATGCATAGGCTCAGCTATGTCAGAGCCCAGACTCAGGGCTTCTCCTTTTCTTCCATCTCCCTGATGTGCTGCAGAGGTGAGTAGTCATATGTTTGCTGCTCCCTCTACTCTGCACCAAGGTCTTCGTAGCAGAGACTCCCACCTTCCCCTCAGGACCAGCACTTCAACTGGTCCTGGGCACCAGGTTATAGTTCTGCTCATTCTGACAGAAATCTCCACCATTTAGTGAAATAAATTGATTCTAGCTTGCTACAGAAATAACAGTAAAGAATAAATAATTTCTTTATTTATAAACTTCCACTTTCAAATCGGTATTAATAATACAATAAAATTAATGTACAGATGAATTTTTCCCCATTGGATCTTCAGAAAACTTTTACATTAACACAGAAAGCAAATGGTTGCTGTAGTTCATCAAGGTGTGGGAGTTAGCAGATGTTGTCCTAAGGGCTGTGTGTGTGGAGAGGTAGCCTGCATGTTTGTCTTACTTTGTTCTTGCTACCATGTCTCGGAAACCGTGCATTAAAAATATACGCAAAGGAGAAGAAAACAGTTATAAAGAGGTTGACAGGGATTGTCCTTTCAAGTAAAGTGAGTAATTTTCCTATATCATGAGAAAGGAAGGGAGTGAAATTCATGAGGGGTGACCAAGTTCTACCTAGTAGGAGCTTTCACAGCAAAAGGTAAGATTGTTTTTGCCCTGAGAGATGTTGGAAGGATCCCTCTAGGTAGGCATTGTCTCTTGACAAGACAGGATGTAAATTGGAAGTTGGATTATAGCCCACACTGTTTTATAAGAAAAAAAAACAAACCAGCAGTGCAAACCTATACTTTACTCCTTCATTCCCATTGGTCCACTCAAAGCCAAACATCTCTGGTGTCCCAAGATCTGTGCACATGGGTCATTTGAAAACTTAGACCCCATAGTTAATAGCTGCCAAACACAGAGCAGTAGCAGATGTGTTGTGATTATTATTGCTTATTTTATCTGTGTGCATTGTAACATGTACCACACATGGGGTATGTATAAATTGCAACACAGTTGATTCTTTTTGTAGATCTTGTTATGTTTCCTGTTGCATTTCCTTTTCATAAAGCAAATATGTCACCATTGCCGCAGAATGACAGGAAATGCTAGTTGTGGCCAAGTTATTTCGCAATAATTTTTATTTTGAAAAAGAGACTTCCTCTTACATGAGCTTGATGGTTACTGCTTCCAAATATAGAAACAGTGTATTTAGAATGATGTGAATCAAAAATGTATTTTCAAGAAGTTATTAATAATTAGAAGGTACAGAGAATATATATATTAGATTATGACTTAGTAAACTTACTTAAAAAAGGGAGCTCTGTGCTCTATTGATATCTGTCTTAGAGCCATGCAACCTAGAAAGAGGGAAAACTCAACACAAACTGGCACACTTTCAGTTCTCTTAAAGCAATGGAAATCCAGCTTTCGAGGAGTTAAAAAGTTTGCTTGCAGTCTTCCCTAGAAACTTCCTGATGCAATTGGTTTCTATTTGAACTTTCAAAAACTAGCAAGTACTTTTCCTGAGTGATGATGTGGGTTTTTTAAAATTCTAATAAGAGATATTTATACTCTCTTTAAAAATAAATTGTGATTTATGGAATGGATAAGGTCTTTTCTAGGTCTGCCTAAGAGAAATATGGGATTTATAATTAATAAATTTTCATAATTTTCTTTTACAATTAATTTTAGAAATGTGACAGGAGTCAATAGGACTAATCTCTGGGAATTGGAGACAGTAGTCAGTGGGAGGTCAGAGTGGAAAGCAGGAATAAAAAGCTGCAACTCGCCTAACAAGAGATGAAATGA
The DNA here is from genome assembly GCA_013400055.1 of Nycticryphes semicollaris. NCBI lineage: Eukaryota > Metazoa > Chordata > Aves > Charadriiformes > Rostratulidae > Nycticryphes > Nycticryphes semicollaris. Next base: position 144,789 of record VXBJ01001550.1, read on the forward strand.
TGTTCATACATTGCTATAATAAGCAATTTGCATTAATCACTTTCTTGTAGATTCAGTAGTGTGTGTCCATAGAGGGATATTCTTTCCCAAGCATTGATTGCCATTGTACATATGAGTTACTTTCAACATATTTTCTGATCATTTTCAGTAGGTACATAGAAAGGTTCGCAAGAGGAATATTGTATAACCAGATTTTAATAAAAATGTCAATTATATTGAAATGCTTTAATACCAACTCTATCGTTATTACTGACAGTAATAGAAAAGAGGCAAGCAGAGTAATTAGCAAAGCAATCGATTCCAGTGTTATGTAGATCTTTTACAAAGAAAAAGAAACTGTTCTGTTGACATACCATGCATCTTTTACTTCAGAAATAACCTTTTCTGTTGTCTCTTTTTTTTGTGCAACCTAGTCATTGGAATCTATTTAAAAAAGTCTGTCTGGGAATTTATACTAACTTTACAATATGATTATATGAAAATCAAAAATATGTCAACATACAACACTTGTTATATGTAAACAAGTTATGAACAATATTGAGACATAGGCCAAGGTCTAACTTTCTTTGCTGGAATTTGTATCTGAAACTCATGATGAGAAAAAGACCTATTTAAAAAAAAAATTAAAAATTACATTCTCATGCCTGCATACAGATGGGGGAACATTATGCTGTGGGTTTAGCACTTTCAGGTGCAAGTAGTCTGTTAGGGCAAGTGCACTTACAGACTACAGCTCATAACCCATGGCAGTAGTGGAGCCATCTCCTTCATCCCATGCAGGTTACTTTCACTTCTTCAAGGCTGGAAATTAAACTGGCAGAAGGATACCTCTGTGGGCGTGTGGAGCTGAGCTAACCAGCACAGAGTAAGGGTCCAGGCAAGGACACCATGGCCTTCTGAAAGCTGCAGAGCAGCTTCAAACTCTGTGGGGGTAACACATACACAGTATGTCCTTTAGTATGATGTCTTTACAGCATCATGCACATCCTTAAAGAAATTAGTTATTGTATTCTATTGTATTGGTTTGATTATCTTAAAAGTGACTTGTCCCATTTCTGGAGAATGCTTACTCCTCTCTTCCTCTCTTCCTCTCTTCCTCTCTTCCTCTCTTCCTCTCTTCCTCTCTTCCCTTTCTTTTCTCCCTTTTTTAAGCANCTTTCTTTTCTCCCTTTTTTAAGCATATTCAGTAGTTAAACTAAACAACTGGAGAAGCAGTTTAGTTATATATTACCTCTGAGCCCAAAGTAGTCCTTCTCAGTATATGTTTAAAAATATTTCTAATCCAAACTCTGTAGAAGGTGCTCTCAGGGGACAAATAACTTATTATTGACATAGCCTTAAATATATTGAAAAGACATAAATCAGAATAATGAGATTCATAAATCTGTTAATATTAATGGAAAAACCTTTTGGGAAATGTAGTATAAAATCAAAGAAAAAGATGAACTTGAGATGTAAGCAAAGATTCTAGTTAAATGAATAAAAAATTGGATATTTTGTTCCTTCTCAAGTCTGAAAAGCACATTACATCCTTTTGAAATTGCGCTTATGTCTTTAATACTGTCATAAACAGAAAGAACACAAAAATATTAGGGAAAAAAAAGTCTAAAGGTATCTCTAAAAGCCTGCTAATAAATTAAAACGCTGGAACAATTTGTTTTTCGCATCATGGGATGAGGAAAGCACCATGAAGCCTTTCTTTCAAAAATTCTCTAGAATCAATAGACTAATTCTACACTGAATTTCAAGGCTATAAAATTTTATTAGCACAAAGAATATGTATATTGTTATTCATTTGTTCACACTGCAATGGTTAAGGTTCTGTCAGCATTTCCGTTAAAAACCCCTGCAATTCAACAGGAAATTCCTACATACATAAAAATGCGTTCAGGCTGCATTTCACGAAAGGGCTTCCTTAACCATATTCTCAAAATTAATTTGTTTTTTATAGCTTGGCAAGAAGAGAACTGTCTTGTCCTTAGAGGTGGGTATCATCTCATACTCACTGCAAAGTGTTACCAATGTCAGCAACTGCAAACCCAGTGCTCTTTTTCTCTCTCTTTCCTGGCTGACCCCCTCTGCCCATCCACTACTACAACAGGGAAGTCCATTACATCTGTCCTGCTTCCAGTTACTGTGCCAACTTTGACTTCTCTGCAGTGTTTACCTTTGCTGGGCTGTTGTGAGTTTGCCTTGAAAAATCTTCTATGGAGCTTTGGGACTGCCTATGGCATGGGGCCAGATTCCATATACAAAGATCCTATGTTGGCTGGAAGCACTGCAGCTTCCGATGATGAAGACTTCTAGAGCAGCTGCAGTTGTCTGTGTTGGATGAGGACCTAGTTAGGCTCCAGGCCATGTAGCTGACAGCGATGCACAGACTCACTTGAATCCCAAAGGGGTGCTGGGCTGGTGCAGCCTGATGTCCCTGTTGTACATGACCTGGGGCCAAACCTCGTTCTAAACCCTATACTAAACTCAGAAACTGCACTGACATGGAGAGACATCAATATGTCTGCAGATGCTTTACAGTCTCTTCCTTGAGTATTTTGCTCCCATTATTGATCACATCTTCTACAAAACCCTGAATTCTGTCTTAACATTGATACATACTTTTTGATGTGGCAAGAAATGCTTTATTGCTAGTGATTTAAACATACTCGTTGCACATGCATCTAAGGGCTGAGCATAACTCAAAAAGGTTCAGAAAGACTTTTTTAGCAAAGACAACTTTGGCTGTTGGAACTATCATGCATTCATGTTTTAAACATATTTGTTTGGTGTAGAAGGCCTCTTACCTCTAGAATATCAGATAAACTTCTGCACTTAACATTGATAAACTATGATTGTGAGGGTGAGAAATGAGATAGTTCAGAAGCCTTTATGTTTCCTGACTATATAATAAAATATTCAGTGAATGTCTCAGAAATCTGTTTGCTTAAGATCTGTAGAAGATCCTGGAGTTTTCTGAGTAATCATGAAATTGAAAGAGTTTGAAAAAATTCTCAATTTCTCCACTTCTTAGTTGAACTGACTGTTGCATAACAGTGAAAGTCAGACCATGAAATGCTCTTTGTCCCATTTCTTTAAAGTTCCCTCAAAGATGGTTCTCATTCATGTGTAGCTGACTACTGTATATCAACAGTGTTTTCAGATCTCAGATCAATATCCTGGATGTTTTCAGAGAAATTAATTAGTCTCACTGAGGGGTTACTTTCCTAGGTCGAAAAAAACCCCTTTGCTCCAGTTGGTATTGACTACATAGTCAACTGGATAGACACAATGTTTACCCTCCTAAGAGGTCAATTTAAGTGCTCCAGGCAAAACAGTAAATGTAAGAACACACTTTTCTGCTGTTTCATTTGTAAGCATTGACCACACGCAGACTTTTGGTTGAATAAAAATTGTTTCAGGCTATTGCTCCACTTTCTGTTTTTACTAAGACTTACCCCTGATTCTAATATGATTCTTAAATTAGTAATTTTCTGTGTAGGGATGGTCACTTCCCTAGCAGCAGTATATCAAAAACCCACTATTGATTTAAATGGAAGCAGATGAACTTTATAAAGAGGAAGCTCTGTGATCAAACAAGAGATTTCAGAAGTACTGAAATTAAAAAAATCTTACAATGTGCATGATGAAATAATTTTTGACTACAAAACACAAACTCAATAATATTAATTACATACATTTTCCATAACTCTACCTACATATTTATTGTATTTTGCAGTGTAGGAGTGATACAATATTCGTTAGGGAGTCAGAAGCTGCAGTTCATGTTTATACGTGAAGTATTTCTGCGGGAACGTGCTGAACCCACTGTGTAACTTATAGATGTCCATTTCTAAAACTACAGGAAAAGCACATTTCTAAGCTGTTTATGCTTACATGGTGCAGAATTTTATCAGAAATTGATGACTTTATTAGTAGACTTTGGACTAGTTGCAGTGCCCTCTTCCAGGGTTGCATCTTTTCCCATCCCCAGTTCCTGATAAACAAGTTTGGAATGATGACTTTTTTTGGGGCTTATTTCCTTTTCCATTTTCCGTCACCAAACATTTTCTTAAAAAAAAAATAAAATAACCCCAGCAAGCTTAAGTGACCTGGAAAAGAAAGGATGTATGTTGGGCTGCCTTGCAGTGGCTTTTAACCACCAGTCTTAGAGTCTACAATTTGAAATGTTAGCATATTGTCAGGAAATTAAAACCAGTGGTCAAATTCTCCCCTTATCTAAAATGCCTCAACTCAGTTGGAGTTTACTTCCCAAAAGATAACATGAACTGTGGGACCATTAAACCATGTCTCTTTGTTTCAGTGAATATTTCAACGTTTTGTATTTTTCAAGAGATAGTGAGACTGTCCTTTAGCTTACACTGTCTCAAATACATTCTGACTAGGGAGAGGTGGATTGAGAGCCCCTTGATCAGAAGAAACATTCAACCCCCTTTTTTTTTTTCTTCTATGAGAAATACCCTTACCTCCGGGGTCCTACTGGCCAGACAGGGACTGCTTCCTTTTCAGTTTTATTATTTTAGCGCTCCATTATTTTGAGATAAAACTGTTTGTGACTTTGGAAATAACTGAATAGGGTTTTGCTGAACTCTGTATGAATAATTATGAGTTTTAGTAAATTCTTTCTAGAGAGTTTATCGGATCATTTTATTGCCCATAGAATAAAGTTAGAAACTCAGAAAGTGTTCTGCAGTCAGCTTCCTGCCTGTCTATTAAAAGTGGGAAGCCCTGTTGGGTTTTCCTTCCTATGACAGCTTGCCCGTAACTCTTTAATCAGTTTTCCATAGTTGAAAAGTCTTGTTGGCTTTGTTTATTACTGTGAACTGTGAGTCTCTGTTCTCTTCTTGGTATACCCAACATGAATCATGGTTAATAAACATCCTGTTGGTATTGGTGGAACAACTGGGGACTTAATAAGACTTTGATCTTTTCAAGCAACTCACATATATTAAGGCACGACATTGGTAGAGTCTTCAAAGTGTTAACGTTTAAAAAAAAAATCCCACACAGAAAAAAACTCCATGAGTGTAGGCTGTACACCATTATGTCATGTGCAATGATTCTGAGAACACCTCTTTAAAAAAACCCTTACATATTTTGAAGTTCCAGAATAGAACTCCAAAATAAGTTGAAACAAAATTTCTCTGATATAAGGAATGCAACAACTGATAGGATTTTTTCCCCCCTATTTTTACAATAATCTGGGATTTTCTTGTAAAAGCTGAGAAGAGCAAGGTATTTGGATATTTGTATTTTTTTTTTCTTGTTTATCTTCTGCTATCTTTTTTTTTTTTTTTTTTAAATTTCCTGTGGACAAAATGGCTGCTGTTATAGAGATGTATCTATCATTTAGCAAAGCACCATTTCTTCTAAGGATGACAAACATTGCTTCATGTAAAAATAGTTTTAGAATGTCATAATTTATAATGCTTGTATTCTGAAAATAGCCCATTTGTGAAACAATCAACAGTTACAAAAGTTTTTAAAAGCATCATTTACAGGAGGGTTTTTTTTTTTATGAATTAGTCCTTTAAAGATGACCCTGTGGAGTACAATAGATTGGACAAACAGTGAGAGACAAGCTTCAGACTGCTTTTGAATAACATCTAAAGCTTCATGGTGGCCCCTTTGATGTGAGCCCAAGGGGACTGACCACCTGTGTTGGTTTGTGTGGTGATGATTTGTTAATCAGGAAATCAAGAAATACAATATGGCCTCAAGTAAACCTTTAAGTAATCTTAGAGGATATTTAGATTTTTTTTATGGTCTTTAACTTATTCTTTACACAAAATAATTTCATTGGTATTATTAACTACTTAATTCTGTGTTTTGGCATCCAGACCTCCAAGAAAATGATTTCTTTTTCATTTTTTTTTAAATTATTTTCCATATACTTCCTAGATTAAACTGCATAAAGGGCAGTCAATATATATTGCCACTTCTTTCCTAGAGCTTTACACATGTGAAGTCCACTCAGGGTTTATTCACTTTACAAGTCATTACTGATTATTGAATATGTTATCTTAAGTAACTACTACAATAGAACAATCACCTGTGCCCTGGTTTTTTTCCCTAAAAATAAACAAATGAATAAACCTTTATTATTTCACAGCAATTTAGAAACACAAAGTGATTTTTATAGGGTAATAAATGCTGATGTCCACACTCTTTCTTGTTTCCATGGGTTTCGATACTGATCAATGAAGCAATGGCAGATATTTTTCATTTTTTGCATTGGCTGTAAATCAACCATGCTGCAGTCACCTGAAGTGGCAGTAAATACCCCCCTCTTTATAATTTCCTGAACATTAAAAATGATACCTGTTTCTTCAATTAGGAAGTTAATGTCAAGAGGATAGATTGAAGCTTGAATTGGAGTAATGAAGTCCTGGACTGGTAAGCATCCTAGTATTTAAGACACTTGCCAGTTATCTTTTCATTCTCAGGAGGAATTGCAAAAAGAATAATAAAGGATCATTCCAGGTAAGCCTACAGAACTGCTCTTTCTCTACAGAGAATCCAAGCAATCAATAAAGTCAGGTTTTCTTCAACAATGATGTTTTAGCTTGTGTTTTTTCTAGAACATGTTTCTGAAGAAAAACTCACTCCTGTTTAGGTAAAAGTCTAATTAGAGAAAAAGTTCCTAGAGAGCTCTTAAATTGCAGATATTCTTAGGTGAATAGCTGAGTGACAGAGAAATGTCGGTTTACTTCAAACAAGGACACAGAGTTGTGTTCAACTCTGTTATGCTAGTATAAAGGAGTTTTAAGTCCATGAAATTATACTGGTTTTACTGTTATGGGAAAGCACTAGTGTCCTCCAGATTAATTTTGCAGATTGCTAAGCCACTACAGTGGCTTAAACTTTAAAATGGCTTACAGGCCTTCCTCATTCTTCAGAACTTGGCCTTAAATCTATCTTTTAGGATGTAGCTCGTTAAATGGTAAGCCCAAGAGTTCCATTCTGTGCCATGCCAAACATCTGTTGAAAGACAAATTTCCCAAAAATTCTTCCAATTGTAGTCATCACCACAGATAGGAGAAGCTGTGAAGCTCAGGCTGCTGCTGTCCTAGGCTGCTAAGCCCCACATCTCCCTGTTCATGTGCAGAGCACTTTTATCCTACACCTGGGAGTACACATCCTGTTTTTCTTCAAACCAGACCCTGGATCATAGTTTGAGCGTTCAGAAACACAGGCATAGGCAAAGGTAGGAACATATGCTGATCAAACGTGTGTTTGATTAAATGAGTTGGCTAGTGACAGTCAACCTGCTTAAGATGTGGGGTAGAATATAATCACATTGATCCATGACATCATTATGTTACTTTAGGACCCGGAGCCACCATCAAATTACTTTGTATGACATCATCCATTTGCTCCTATTGTGCCATGTCCTTCACCTCTTGTTTTCTAACATAATGAGATGGGAGTCTGGTGATAATGGTCCTCTCCTCCACCACAGAAACCTTGTCCACCTCCAGAGCAGCATCCTTCCTGGCCACTGATTGAGGCAGAGTGGAAAAAAAAAAAAGAAAAAGATCATGTCAATGCTACCAGCATCCAAATTCATAAGCACAGAAGGAGAATTATAAATAAATAGCATGGGCAACCTTTTCTTACTACTACTTGATGGAAATTTTGTTTATAGAGTTCATTTTTCTTTCAAAGCATGCCTTTGTGATACAACTCTGTCTTAAGGATCTTCCTACTGTCACCCAGATAAATGTGTTTCTACCTAAATGCTACTGCAAGTTCACAAATTCCAATTAGGAATTCTTTAGTTCTGCTTAGTATTTTGACATATGTCCTCTTTTCAAGTGTTGCCTTTTTTTGCCTTGCTTACTTTGAATTTACCATTGGGATTAATTTGGTTATTTACTCTCAATAATGGAAATAAGTCAAAGGGGAAATGTTTTTCCCACTGAGCAGGCACCATGTTCTTCTGGTATGAACATTCCTTTCCTTTGTTTTTGAAACTATCTTTTGATTTCTTAGGCTTTGCTTTCATGACATTTAGGAGAAAAGGAAACTGCTGTTGAATACTGGATGCCTGGGATTTCTGTTTTATATTATACTTTTTAAATATTTGAACTCTGCTTCAGGACGGAACAAATTAGAGCTGAAACTGCAGGGTGGGTAAAGAGTTTCAAGGTTTCCTTATTTGATTTTCAGAGGTCTATATTTACCCTACTCTTTTATATTTTGAAGTATCCTTTCTGCTCACTGTGAACAATCTTTATTGGTAGCGGGCTTCTAACTAATAGTACCTGCACAGCAGCTGCTAATGTTCCCCATGACTAACAAACACACAAACCCCCCCCAAACCAAACAAAAACCCAACAAAAAAAATGCACCTTTCTTGTGCTGTGTACTTTGACAGACATATAAACTTTTTTCATGCACTGTTTCATTTGTGTTTGTTCCCTCTGCCTATCTCAAAGCACAATTTGTTGTATCTTGATTTAAAAAAAAAATAAATTACTTAAACCTTAAACCAACGTGTTTTCCCATCCTTAATAAGGAGGTGAGTCATAGATCTGTTGGCTGTGATTTTGTTCAGTGGGACACATATAGTGCTGGCACTGCACACTGGTGTCTTCCCAGAGTCCCAGCTAGACTTCACCTAGAAACTAATGCTCAGTTCATATGCTTGTGACAAGGCAATGTATAATCTCCTTGCTATTGTATTGGGCATATTTGCTGTATGATAGAAACTTGATAGAGATTCTCTTGTTCAATAGAAGGCCAAGTGAGACGAAACTCATTTCCTGACATTTTATCTATGCTGGCGGTTTGGTGGTTCTTATATACAGTAAGCAATAAAACTAGTTAAAAGATCATTAAATAACTCCCATGAAGTTATAACAACGCAATAAAAAAGTCTAACAAATACAGAGCACCTTGCATCATGGAGCCCTTTAATCAGTTTTTCCCTGGGCTGCATTCAGACCAGTGACCATAAATCTACCAGCTATCCAATCTCCAGCATCATATTTTCTCTTTTGCTCTGAGTTCTTGGTCTACCATGGAGAGAGAGCCGAAATCTTACAGTACTCACTATGTTGTGCCAAGCAGCTGTTCAAAGCTAGAGAAATTGCTTTGAACAAGGCAGACAGAAGTTCTGATTTTAAACTTCCATATTAAAGTGGTAATGAACTGTATTTTTGTACATAGCTTTGAAAATCCCCACTGTGGAATCATGCACTATCAAGGGTCATTTTAATAACATTGATTGTTAAAAGACACAGCTCCCAGTGTAAAAACAGAACTGATTAGAATTCAGGATAAAGCTGATTACAGAGGAATGCGTAGAATTGAATATTAAGAAGATTAAGAAGAGCTGGCCATCAGTGCTGTATTCCAAAGGGAAATCCATCATGTGCTTACTGTCCCAATCAGTGGTACCCAAAGGCAATGTGTACCTCTGTGAGTGTACCCTACTGGAGAGGAAACTCTCAGAGTTTGGCCAAGGGTAACTATAAATATTAAAACCTTTATTATCAATGTTTGATAGAAACATAAAAAATTTATAGTTGTGTACAAATTCTTTCTTTTTCAGAGAAGATGCATGAGATTTTATAATGCCACTATAAAGTCACACTTTTTTTTTTTCTTTCAGTCAAATTCTAATTATTTCTGCCCAAATTTATTTCTTTCTTTAATAGAGGTAGCATCTGAAAGCAGTAAAATAGAATGAATAGCTGAGCCCTATATACACTTAAATAGTAGATTCTGTATCAAGGTCATTCAGATAGGCTGCTATGCTATGTTTTGTTTCTTTTTTTTTTTTTTAATTTCCAGTCCCCTAGCACCTCTGCCTCCTTTTGCTATTCAGTATGTTTGTCAGAGTCTCTCTTGTTTAGAAACAAATGCATTCAGACATCTTTGGTACTTAGAAAAGCATAGTCTCAAATTACAGCAATCATTAACGTAACAGTAACACATAGGATTTATCCAGGATATTGAAAAACCTGTGCAGCTTTCAATGCACTCTGTAACTGTATGAAACAGAAACAAAAGGCAAACATATACTTAAATGTGAATTTCTGCCTCCGCATAACGTAAAAATGGAATTACTTTCCACATTGTTGAGAAGATTCATTAAATGGATGCAGAATCTTAGGAGGAAGAAACACTTTGTTTTGTAGTGAGAAGCTATATGAGAGATGGCAGCACTTATATATTTAAAATACGATTATCATAATTGAAATGTAGAATTAACCAATCCTGCCTTATTTGTGAGAATGGAACAATAAATGTAAGCATCCTGCAAAATACAGTATGCCAAGAAACTAACTTAGAAGATAATATAGTCATTAACTGTACTAGTATCACTACAGGCTTTTGGTTTATAGTTCTGTTGTGAAGTACACAAAAAATCAGCTAGGATATATCAGCTTTCCACAATTTACTACTGTTTTCTGCCTTTGTGTCTTTTTTGTCTTAAAAGACACCTCTTTTCTGTTGGTGTCTTTTAAGTGACCAAGGAGACAGCCCTCACCAGGGCCTCTTCACCCCTCCCAGCACCGCATCCAGTGAGGGCCCAACTCCACTGTATCTCTATGTGGTACTCTGCAACAAATAATCAATAATCAGCCCTTCAGTTTGTCTTGTGCCCTGTTCAAGTCTATTAATATTTTTGTTGTAGAAGCACTTGAGAGACAGATAAACCCGCTGTTTAAAATATGTTCCCAGGCTTCCTGTCCTGCCATGTTATGTAGGATACTATGCTGCCTTGGCCCTGCTGTAGCTAGTAGACCTGCAGAAATTGGAATCCTTTTGGCTTTCAAGCAGACTAGACTGTGCGGCCAGCACAGTGTATATAACTGTGTGGATTTTCATATATTTTGAGCAAAAATGCACTAACCCCCCCTAAGTTTAGATGTGGCGATATGACTATGGTGACACTGCTATTGCACTACTGTGTTACAATGTTCAGTTTAGTCACATGGCTATAATTTTATTTAATTTAGAATAACATAATGTTAAGATAATAAAAATATATGAATATCTGAAGTTTCCTTTCTATAAATCAATTTATTTTTGAATAGACAAAGACTATAATAGAATTTGATGCAACCTAGGACAAAGTACTGTCTGTTGTAAAGAATTTCAGTAAATGCCCATGGACCCTCTCAACTGTAAATGAATGTTTTTGAATAACACCAGTAATCTGAAGGTAATTAAAGTAGTTTATGCAAGGTGCAATAAACAGCCATTGTTGTGTCTACAGAACATTACTTTATGCTACTGTGAAGATGATGTCTTTTTAGCCTCCTAGCTGTTTTGAAAAAAACATTCAGAGGCCACAAGTCTGAAAGAAACAAGGACAAGATAATAACTAGAGACGCAATTAATCCCTGTGCTTTGGAATAGTACAAATTGTTACAACAATCACAGAGTAAGCTGTACAGAGGTTATAGGAAGGCAAGTTAATGCAATGCTTGAAAAAAAAAGAAACAAAGAGTGTTAGGAAGACCTAAATTATAAGAGCAAAAAAATGAAAATACAACTTAATAGGAAACAAATGTTGCATGTTGTGTATTAACAGTGGAATGCTTGCAGAAAATATGGAAAAGTCTTTGTTTACTCAACCCTGACTCATGGGCAAAGGTTTACATAAACTGGGCTTCTTTCCTGATCACAAGTATGTGAGAAGTCCTGTGGGGATGGGTAGTCAATAGGGCTTCCCAGTCACTTGAAATTTGAATTTATTAATTCAGGGTAAGATTCTGGTTCCATAATTGTCAGCAAAAAGCTCCCATTTTATCACTGGGTCCAGGATCCTGCATACACTAGGCTCAGCTCTGTTGCCAGCCCTGGCTTCAACCGTCAGTCAGGCTCTGACGCTGGATCTCAGCCCTTGCTATTCTACATCAGCACACGTTTCTGTGTGTCTTCACAAATCATTTCTGGTGCCCTGTTTCACTTACTGGCAGGAACAATCTTTTGTCTTACATGCAAAGAAGGGAACAGTAGCAATACAAATCCTCAGTAATGAACATGTAGAGCAGATCCCACTTTCCAAGGCCATCTCACATCTTTTACATGGACTTTCTCAAGCCTGCATCACCTCCTGAAATCCAGAGAGCCTTTGGCAGGCTAAGTGCCAGGACCAAGGAAGTAGAGGTTTATATAGTGGGACATCAGAGTGGGAAGGGAAAATACACCTAGAAAGGACTACAGCAGGTGATGCAAACCCTCACTACAGCGTATGGTAATTTAATGAAAGTAAGTCAAAATAAATAAATATCTGACTCGGAACCAAGATGCAGCTGACCTAGTCTGAATGGGAACTGAAATGCAGTTGACGCATTGCATTGCTGAATTAATGTCCTCAAGGGGGGAAGGTATGAGAGTTACATACTTTATTTCTGCTTTTAAAAAAAAAAGTTTTAAGAATTCAAAGAAATGTCTAATTTTGGTAAATGTACACAGTAAGTACTTGATGGATTGAATTTGTTCCCTCTTTGTGTGCTGACATCCTATTTGCTGCATAGGGAGATTCTACAGATGTACAGAAATGCTGCACAGGATGGGATGTTTCTTTATGGCATTTCCGTGTGCTTTAAATCTCTGAAGAGTTTTCTGTGTGTGTGTTTTATATTGAGTCATTAACTACAAAAACAAACTTATTCACAAACCAACTTTGATCTAGGTTTCCTGTGATTTATCTCTGCTGTCTATAGCGTGTACTGAAATCCTACCTGATTGTTATTAGCTCCCCAAATATTTATATCACTCCAGATAATCAATGCTTATCACAGTCAATACAGACGCTACAAGTTCCTCAAAGAAAGGCACTGTCAGCATAATAGTATTTTAATTATTGCAGCATATGTTTTCAAATGAGTCTTTTGTTTACAATATCAATTAAACAGAGTAACCATATATATCTAATTAATAGATGTTGTTAAAAATATTGCATATGTAAATCTCAGCTTTGCCCACTAAATGTATGAAGTGGTAACGCAATGTCTTGGAGGTATTAATGTTCACTTAATTAATTTAAATCATGTTGCTAGTGCTGTTTTCTGTTTTCATTCCCTTGCGTTTGCACTCTCTACAGGATGTTTTTCATTCAACTGCTGTGTAAAACAAATTTGCTTGTGGGGGTTTGGTGATTTAAAGGATCTGACTGGCACCAGTACATTAGTTATTCTACATATAGCTGAAAACATAATTGCAATATTCGGAGAAGTAGAGCTAGCAGCATCTACTGGCTAGAAAGACACAGATGACATGGTTTTTGTTACCAAGTGTGCTGTAAGTTCATGGAGAAGTTCAGTGGAGAACACACTGAGACCTTCTGTCCCTCAGCTTCCCAGCTTTATGGAGCTTCTTATTCCCCACACCATTCTGAAACTCTTCAAAAAGAAGTGCAATGTTTCTTTCTTAAACAAAAAAAAAAAAGAATTTTCTGAGAAAACTGCTGTATTATCTACTTTGTAAAGAAGGCTTAAGATACATCTGTCTCCTAACAGAATCTAGTCTAGGAATGTCACAAGAATATTTCAATAGGCAGCAGTTATACTTTGAAGAGAGGAATTACTTTGTCTCTTTTTAAATGTACTTGCTGCTCATGCAAGATATCAGGGATCCATTCTGAATCAGAATATTGTATCTGTCTTCTAGTTAGATGCAAATCAATGTGAGGATTTTTCATGCCTTAGCTACATAAAATTTCAACTATTTCCTGTCTGAAGAAGATGTTGCAGGGAAAAAGGCACATTTTTTTTTAATACACCTGAGATAAACTGTCTCTGGATCTAAAAAAGTCTTTGGAAAAACCTAATATTTCCCAAGTAAATAATGGGCACACCTTGATTTTTTCACTGATTAATTTCTTCTGTCATTCTTTATATATCCTCTTTATCAGGTATATGATAGCCTGGGGGTCAGAAACACAAAAGCAGAGAAGACAAGCATTAGTGGGTAATAACTATTTCTTGGATACAAAGACTATTGACCATAAAATAGTTTAAAATCATGAGAAAGACAGTTAAACCAGTGCAAGATTTCAAAGGGCTCTGAATATTGCCCCCTTTATACATTTTTGTATCTTTATATCGACATGAATACAAGAACGGAAATATTTGCCTAATTCAGTAGTCTGACCTTCAACAGTGACCTCATCTTGAGCTGTAATACTAGTCTTATGTACTCTACATGTCATATTTACTCACTGTAGCTAATGTCCAGGAGCACTGGATTGTAATGCCAGACATTTAGACGAACCTACTAAATCTATCCATAAAAAATTTAAAATAATGCTTAAAGCATATGCATATTTATGTTCAATGTTTATTTTTCCATAATTGGATTCATTTCTCACTAAATGAAAATTAAAAATGTTTTTTAAATGCTTGAACACATTGCTTTTATTACTGTTCTAGTGCCATAAATCTACAATTTTTTGGTTCTGATGTATACATATATATACACAAACAAATATATATGCACAGACAACTAGACATATATATGTCTGCTGAAATTCATGGTACTTCCCACTCACAGTGATTACAATAATCAAAGTTTTTCTTGAAAATCCCTGCTCATGGGGTTACTGGGTTAGTTCAAAATAGGCTTCCTGGAACCTCAAAAATGTTTGGTAAATCTGAATCTTCCAGTTTAGATTCAAAATGCACATAATATTAGTAAGTTTTCTCTGTATTTAGAAGGAGTGAATAACTTGGATAGACACTTATTTGAAGGTTTATAATCATGCTGGATGAGTCTTCTACTGCAATTTTTTGCAGACATAGAGACCGGTCATTTTACAAGTAGTGCTGTGTGAGATTCAAAGGTTTTATTTCTAGGTAGGCATGTCTTTTCTGCTAGGAAATGGCATCTTAAATACCATCTTTATTGTTGCTTACTAGAACCATAGATTCATATAGGTGAGAAAAGACCTTTAAGATCATCTAGTCCAACTGTAAATTAAGAATATGGATGAGGAATTTTTTTTCTTTTTGAATGAGACTTTTTTCCCAATAGGTTTGTTTTGTCCAGGACCTGGTTAGAAAAACTTTCCTGATGTTATATATTTTAACTTTCCAAATTCAAAGAAATGGCTTGAGCTCTCTTAGGTGGTGCCATAAGACCATTGACCACCATCACAAGACAATTACAAGATGCAAACTAAAAAGCAGACTGAGGTTAAATTGACTTACTTCAGGACTGAATTTCAGCTCTTGTTCCTAGAAAACAATAGCACATATGTACATTATTTTTTAATGCAGTGGAAAAAAAATCTGTATCCTTTTGTTATTCGTTTGATTGTTTTTGTACAACAACTCTGCTGAAGGATTTTGACAAATGAGGCACTCGTGCTCTGTGAATGACAGTCCTATCCATACAGAAGCTGTATCAATTCAGGCTATCATATTACTTCCCAGATGCAAGAGTGGGAACAAAACACTAGCTGGGAATGTAAATATGAAAGAAAATTGGAAAAAAAAAAAAAGGACCAAGTCTGTAATGCAAATTCAATTTTAAGATTAAGGAAATAGTCACAGCAAATAGTTGTGGTCAAGCACACTCTTCCTCTGTTGATTTCCATTCGGTACATACCTAAATTGTCTTTTTTACACCATTAAAACACAGAGAAAGGGTTTTAACGTAGATAGTTAAATTCATGGTAACAATCCTTATTCTAATGTGCAGAGGTGCATCTTCAGTTAGCTGCTCTGTTGCATTGATCTCTGAGGACAGCTAACTAACAGAGATTTGATGCCACTGGAAGGGCACTAGATTAAAAGTTGATCCACTGTTTTCCTTCAGCATAGATTGGTTCTCTTCAAGTAAAGTTTCAGGTCATTTCTGGGGCATCGTTGCAGGTAAATGAGCACTGATTTTATTAGCCTCTCTAGTAGATAAGAAGGTTTCAGTTTTAATGAATGCAAGATCAAATATTTGACAAAAAGTGAAAAGCAAAGACCAGAGGTATATACCCTAAAGTGTAAGAGGGAGGAGAATAATAAGTTTGAAAAGAATAAAACACAGATTGCTTAGTGGAAAAGAATGGTACAAAGGTCTCTGTGAATCTTCAGTTCCAGTAGTTTCTGCCAATGTCTATTATTACTATTTCAAGTAACCAGGTACATATGGCATGTTTGTAAGTAAAGCAGTCAATGAAGTTAGTTACACCTCTGCATTTATTACCTTACCCCAGAGTATTATTAACTTTTACATTCCCCATAAAATATAATTTATCACTTAAATAATTTGCTTTGTGTCAGGGTTCAGTGTGCTCCAGTGCTTTCCTGCTCATTAAATGAGATATTTTTACTTAATGAGCCCAGAATGTCCTTTGCATTTAACATTAGAATTGATTTCAAACACTCCATTTTTCTAACATATTTGTGTGTAATTTCAGAATGTGGACTTCATCCCACAATTTTACAGTGAAGAAAAAAGAGCTACAAAGAATAATGATCCATGAATTCTGGAAAGCGACACAGTAAGTATGGTTGAATAGTTTAAAAAAATCCTATTATCTACTTGCACTTGCATTCTTTCATTGAGTTTGAAAGTTTGACTTACTATTTGAGCTTGATGCTGCAGTTATTACATATATAATCCTCTATTAGGAAAGTGCTATTTGAAGGAACAGCAAGATACTGATTTCCATGAAATTAACAGAATCTAAAAACAATCCTGCCCTTAGATATTTGTGTGTGATGTCCTGATTCATGTAACAGACAGGTAGCCTTTCAAAGGTACACAGTTCACATATAAAACATATATCTGTGGGATAAATTAATATCTTGGAACTCTAGCAATGTGCACCTAATGGTGATCTGGTTCATCTTTTTGCAATTGCGAATAATCACTTTGCAATGAATTAATGAAACCTGTGGAGAGAAAGCCTCTGTTGTGCAGTAAATAATTTGCTTATAATGGTCACTGGAACAAAAAAGACAGCCCAAACCTCTGAGCTACCTCAGCAATTCTGGGATCAACACTGTAGCACCACACTTTAAATGGAATTTTGCCACCAGGTAGATCTCAAGGAGTCAGTGAGTAGTATATTCTGGATTCACAACTGGCTACTCATTTGAGTCCATTATAACAAATGTGACTATCAGCTGCACACCACCGACATGCAGAGTGCTGGCCTGGTCAGTCAGGTGCTCATGATCTACGGCAATGCACGTGGCATGAAACACCCAATAAAGGATAGTAAAGATGAAATTTAATCTCGTAAGAACTACTAATACTGTAATACAGGTATTTTTTATTCTGAGTGAAAAGCAGTAATTTAGGAAATAAGCAAAAACAAACATTGGTATATTTAACTGAACTTTCAGACTGATTTAAGTTATCATTAAACCTCATATGCATACTTTCCCATGGTTGCATTTTCTCACCTGATTAACAGCTTGGGCCTCTCTTTCTGTTTGCTCCTCTGTATCAGTTTCTTCAGCTGTCCTCCTTTTCTTACGGGGCATCTGCAATCATCTAATTGCTATGAGTCAGCTGAATGTGATGGAAGTGTATATTGTGGGATGTGCCATGGTTACCATGGCATACAGTGAGCAAAGGAGGCAAGAATGAGGCAGCACAGGTCCCTTAACTGCAGGTAGGCAATCTGTGGCCTGGTGTAGAAGTTCAGTAATCTTCCTCAACACATTGTCATATTTACCAAGGGAAATCTCAAAATTCTTATTAGACTGACAGTATTGCATTACTTTAAAAAAGTTTTTAAAATAATGAAATAATACTGCATGAGACTTTGTCATGTCTTACAGGTCCAGGAGAAAATGATCAGTTCCCTAGCTGTGGTAATGGGAGTATAATAGTATGATTATCCATACAAGAGTACTAAATGTGAAATCTTTGTCATGTAGGGAGAGAAAAACAAACATGAAATGTAGAATCAACTGTTGATTATAATTTAGTGAAGGGTGATCACGCCCAGGTTACTTATTAACACTATCTCATAATTGAACAGGCTATTAAGTAACATATACCTCTAATGTGGATTGGGGAAGCAATGTCATCAAATAAGTAAAGTGGAAAGGAACCTGCACTCTTCTCTTAGTGCTACCACCATTGAGTGCATCATGTAACCCCGGGAAATCAGTTAATTTTGCTTTCCCTTATTGTCCTTCATCTGTTTTGACCATTTAAGCTGCAGATAATTAAGGCTGGTACATTGAACTAATATGAATTAAGAATGCACAATTCTTTTTTTAATATTTTCACTGTAAAATAAAAAGGAAGAGGGTTTTGGAGGTTTGTTTTGGTTTGGTTTTTGAAATATTTTTTTTTTTTGCAAAAACTAATACCACAGTTTACTTCAGGGAAATACGAAAATATCACTTTAGATACTTACTAAAGTACATAATATGGTGATGTATTTTCATGGACTGATGAGACTTCAAAAGATAAAAACATTTTTTTTCTTCTTATGCTGTAGTAAAAATTGATGTGCCTTTAATTTCATTACAATTTTAGAGGAATGTGAGATAATTTAATTTTTTAAAATTACTTTACTAGAGGATAATTATCATTGACTGTTATGTTTAAGATTCTAATGCCAAAGTATTTATTTTTAAAATGGAAAATAAGTAATTTCAGTAAAATATCTAACTGCACTAGAGACCCATTAAAAATGTATTATCTCCTGAACTCAGGGTGGATAGTAATTTTGTTGCTAGAGAATAAAAATGCTGGGGATTTCTCAGTGTACACAGATGGGAAATTGTGATGACTGCATGTACTTGAGAAACTACTTTGATGGGTCAGCAAGACTTTTGGGAGAGGGTTTTCTGTGTTGCTGAGTTAAATTCAAGACTGGACCTGTGGCTGTTGTAAAGCAGAAGCTTTTATAATCTTTAACCTATACTAGCCTTACATGCAAGAAAATGCAGGGATGCTACAGAGGGGTCACTCTATCTATAAGTTCTTATTTTATTACTATATGTACAGTTGATCATGGTACAAGTGTTAGGATGTAATTTTTCCCACCAGGGAATTGGCAAGGCTGGTTTTTGGTTGCTGTTGTTGTAGTCGATGGTGTGAGGCTAAGACTGGCTCAGAGTCTATTGCAAAATGTGGTTTGTAGTAGACTACTACAAAAGTACTGTTTGTTGTGGAAAGTCTCTGGCAGACTAGGCAAAACCTGCAGCAAACCACTCACACATGTGGTATTGCAGAGCTGTGGTCGTTGTCACTGACAAAAAGGGACTAACAACTGTCTGCAGCCTTAATGGAGGATCTTCATATGGGCTGTCTCAGGAAAGTGAGGAGCACAGTAAACTAAGACAATACCCTGATCTTTCTCTGCCATTCAAGCTCCCTTGTCTGAGACCAAAAATGGTTAAAGAGGGGATAAATTTCAAATGGATACGCATCTTGTTTGAGGGGCAGCACATTGCTCCACTGTACCTGTATCAAAGGCTCCGATATATGCATCTGTAGGCAACAAATTTCACTTAGATTTATATTTGGTTTGTAAATCAACCATTTGTAGTTGAGAAATAATCTATGTGGTTTCGGGAGAGGGGGAGATAAAGGTGTTTATCAGATTCCTTTTGGGAATGGCAATAAGTAGTTTATAGCCAGTTTCAGTTAACATAAGCTTTCTATAAATAAGATACATAGCTTTTTAAATATGTAGACTAAGGGCAAAGGCTCCCTTCACTCTTTGAGAGCACTGACATTAAATTTTTATTAGTACCCATGATGAATAATACACTTGACTTCAGTTTTGACTACTATTGAGAGAAACTGCTACACATTTCTTACAGATGTCCATAAATAGCCAACTGTAATGCTGAAGAAAAGTTTATTTTTCTTTTAAATTAATTACTCCTTGCTGGGTTTGAGTTGTTTACCTCCTGTTGTGCGCAGACTTCCTTGCAGCACTGGCATTCCTGTTGCTGCCATCATATTGTTTGTGTGCTCATGGCTGGCTTTCAAGCTATCATTTCTTTATGTCCTGGGGCTATGTGATATACTTCTACAAGGGGGTCCTGGATTTAATATTGCCACTGTCATACACTTTGCCCCTACTTTGTATACTTGCAGGTGCTCACAAACAGAGAAACGTAAACTGCTGTTCTTAAGTCTTCTAAACACTAGGATTGTCTTCATTCACAGTATTGCTGCTGCATGTGAGCTCCTCTGGAGGTATTTGTACACACTCCTACTTTTATAGCTCAGATCCTTCATGCTTTTCTATTTAAGTCTTGTAGTGCTTTGACTTCTCTGTTATGTTTGGGATGCTCCCATATTGGTTTCAATTTGGCTGCAGTAGCTTCCCTTGCTTGCAAAATTCCAGGCTCCGTTTTATTTCTTCCACACTTTGTTTTTGAGTGTTTTATACCAAAACCCAAACACCATCTGGCTTTCTACCAGGAAGCTAATCCTTCTTTCTATATTGTGACATGACTTGTAGTTCAGACTGAGATCAATTAAAGACAGGCCTGTGTTTTATCTCTCTTTTTGTACAGCTTGCTTGCAACTGAATTTCTTGGATCTTTTTGCATTGTGACCATATTGTATGTAGGCTGATTCAAATCTCTTTTTAACCACTGTTAAGTCTTAAATGAACTTTAAAGTATATATTTGCTGAAAGTTGGAGTGATACAGGGCAGAATTGGTTATCATCCGGTGTTCTTGGGAAGTTACGCTGCAGTGAGAAATGCTAAGCAGCCTAGGACTTTGGCTTCGATTTCTGAAATTTCTGAACTGTGATCTGAAAATTGTAATTTAATTAAAGAAAAAAGGATTGTAAATGAAGCTGATTCTGATATTCAAGAATCTTAAAACTTTGCCAGTCTGCAACAATTAACTTCTTCTACGTGCACAATGCTTCCACTAGGAAAATGGTCTCAACTCTCATTATACCTTGTACTGTATTAATGGCACCGGTTCACTCATATTTTATTCATCAAATAATATTTGTCAATGTATTTTTCTATTTTAAACTCTTACTGTAAAAGAGAGCATTATCACCTCAAAGCATTTTGTTCCTAGAGTGAATGCCAATACTATCCAGTCACGCCATATTCTCCTAATTATGCTGAGGGTTTCTTTCCTAACAGCATCTATTTTAGGGCGTCAACAATACTTCAGTTAAATGTAGTGTAAAGTGCACTTATTTAGCAAACTTGTCCTTCAGAAAAGGGGTTTTTTGTCTTTAAAACACTGCTAGATTGTTTCTTTCTGTCAGTGCATGATACAGTAGAAATCTTAAATCAATAACACTTTTTATTCCTATGCAGTTGATGCATAACATCCTTCTTCACACAGAGGTTTAATGTGTTGTAAATTAATTATCTGGAATGAGTACAGGGTCAATGGACCTTGGTATGACCGGGATGTAATGTTAAAGTGTTCCATTTCCTCCCAGCCCGGCTTAGCTCTCTTGCCGACTCTTTTATAAGTGTCAGTTATGCCATCTTCTGCAGTTTGTTCCCTTAAGTGTTGTTAATGCCCCTCTAGGGCTTGATCGATAGGAAAAATTTGCTTTACCATAAATTTGTCCAACAATTTTCTTTCTTCTGAAGATGGAGTATCTTTATTAACTGTACTTGTATAATGCTTCCCAGTAAAATATTCTTACTCTTACTGAAGCTTAAAACAATAGCCTTATTTTAAATCATAGTGAAATTACAAAGATTCTGCATAAGCAGATACAGGCCTAGTTTTTGACTTTTAGACACCCCAAAATTAATCAACTGTGCTTGAAGTTTCTGGCAGGAGAAGTTTTGCGTTACTGCTGCTACACAGGAAACCACACACATGAATAAAACTGTTATTAGCTGTGAAAAAATACTGAGGGAGAGATTCTCAACCATGAACAGTGCAATTAGAACAGACATTCATTGGGTTTAAAGTAGCCAATTTTCTTTAAAAATCAGAGAGACCACCTCTATTTTTTTTTTTTTTTGAAGCCAGCTTGGCTATTAGTTGCTAGGGTAACAAGATTCAAGATAGTGAATAAGGCCTGTCCAGGCAGCACGGTGTTATGGGGGTCTAAGATAAGAAAGAAATGCTGTCAGGAACATTCAATTACAGATAATTTTAATTTTTATTTATTTATTTATCTCTTTACTGCAAGAAGGATGGTCAAAATATGTGTACATTCATAATTAAAAAGGTGCTGATACTGCAACATTTTAATTGTCTTCTCTTGAGTAACAGATGACACTAAACTATTTAAACAGCAAACGCTTCAAATCTCACTGCAAAAAAAAAAGAGATGCTACTTAAAACTCATGGCATGTTAGTGGGATCAATTTAATGTACTGTGCTGTGTCAATGTCACTTTCATAAACTTTTGCTGAAGTGCTTTTCCTACTGTATGTTGAATGATGTTGTCAGGACCGTGAGTTGGGGGTATGGTGGATTCGAGTCTACTTTACTTCCCTTGATGAAAAGGTCACTGCCACTTGTAAATCTGTTTTACTCCCTGCACAGTTGTTAGTGTCAAAGTCTGTCAGCTCTGTGGGATGTTAAAATTATACAACTGTGGTAGGAACAAGGATCACAAATTCCCAAGTGGTACATCCCAAGAAAAAGTCTCTGATCTTTGTGTAAAAGTTCTGTAGAAAGATTTTCATTCAGGATTTTCAGCTCACTTTGGCTTGATTGCAGAAATAAACAACATTTCTATTTCATGCATCCCATCTGGTGGGCCTTCCCCAATGATAGCTCATCACAGGGCCACTTATTATGTCTGTAGCCCAGGGTCGCAAATGAAACAATCCCTTCTGCTTTATTTTTTTTAGGTTGTAAGGGCTCCAATTAGAGCACAATTAAAACTTGGCCTGTGTTGTGTTATGTGACTATGTTTTGACAAATCATCACAGCAGATCAGCTTCACAAGGCCTCAAAATTATTCATAAATTATTTGGCAAATACAAGTAATAAACAAGAAATAGAACAACTGACCGATTTTGGGCAGGAAAAACAAACTGCCAAACCAGCCTTCCGACCAATGCAGGTAATGCAAATGATAAAAATAAAAGAACTAAACTTTTTTCCCCTACTCATAGAATCATCTGAAATATATTGTGCATATGCAAACACAGTTTTTTATTCATCAGTTTTCCCGTATAAGTCATCATACTTTAGTAGTGAACTGCAGCAAATGCAATGAGAGCAAAACCAGCTGGAGTGCCAATGGTGGACGTGTCCTACTGAGTTTGATTGATTACAACATAAAGAGTTTTTGAAGTTTTATGATCTGGCTGTACAGAAGATGGACACAAAGTTCTTTGCATGTGAAGTATGGCCAAAGCTTCTAGGTGGTCAATTACCTGCTTAATCCAAAGGCCTCCACTAAGACAGAGTCAAGTTTTTCATGCTGTGAGGTATTTCCATATGACCTTGCAACTAAATTGATTTTTGATCTGAGTGGAGTAGTTTGCTGCTGAGGAGACAGAACAGGACCTGAAGGGGGCAAACACTGAATCTTTTTGGCTTGACTTTCAGTCAAGGAAACTCACTGGGGTCCTGAAGGTGATACAAGTAAACATCTGCCAAGTGAATCTTCGTGTCAAGGCAGCCATTGTGGGCGAACTGGGGTAGGCAGCTGTGGATGCACGTATATCAGCGTGCCAAGTAACCATCAGCATGAGAGGCAAGAGGACACGCCAAGATTCTGGTTTCATTTTGCCTTGTTTTTGACTGGAAAATGCTCTTCATGCCCCCCTGGATCTGACCTAGAAGCTGTCTCAGGCATTAATTTCAATTATATGAGAGCAGAATCTTTAATATGAAGTTCTTACTGTCTGTTTATAATTTGAATGACAGATGTGCATACAAACAAAAAAAAAAACCCGAAGTTTTAATTACGCTGAGGAAAAATTAACTTCCATCTCTATTAAACACTAACTTGCATTTATAGATATCTTTCAAAATGCCATCCAATTTGCCTTTAAGATCACAAACACTTCTGCTTAATTCTCCTTCCCTGCCTCCTGAGAGGAGAGAATTACAATATAAAAATTCACCTTTTTCCTTTCTTATCAGATTCATTTCTACTGTTTGAAATTTTCAAAATCCAAATCGTAGATATTTGTACTTACATAATTAGAAAGCTGAATAGATGCCTATCATATCAGTGCTCCTGTTTGCTGAAGACTCACAATGTTAGACAGAGGGCATGTCTGAGGAATGTAAACAAACATCCACCTTATCAGGACTTTTACCACTGAGAAATAGAAAATAGCATTTTTTCCCCTACCCTCTGCCCTCCATTATCCCTCCAGTTCTCTAGGCTTTACTCAATATGTATGTGTTTTCCAATTTTCATCTTTCTAGGCACTAGTAAATTAAGAACAACTTAGAATTGTTGGACGAATTCACCTAAGTGGGAAGAGCTGTTCTACACTCTCAGGTCTATGTATACCCATAGGAGAGGTATCTGCATATAGCTATTTTTTTCACTCTGAAATAAAATTAAGGGACATGTGTATGCTACTGTGTCTATGTAAGTATTTGGGCCATTCTAATTCTTTATAAAATGAGATTTTCATAAAACAAATGTTATGTGTATTTCAACAAAAAATTAGATATCCTAATTTTGATAATAGATAAGTCCTGAATAATTATATTTAATTTGGATCCATCATCTATACATATTTCTAGGCAAAAAGGAAAATAGAGCCTAGGGCAAAGACTTGGACAGTATTTAGAGATCTTTGGAAAAGTTACTTATTGATCAAGCCTGCTGACTGAGTATTTGAGAGGATTTAAGGACAACAAAATGTTTAGGTCATTTTGTTTGACTTGCAGCCTTCCTAAAGAGAAGGGTTGCCTTGGTGTACAAATACCCAGTAAAAATGGCTTTCCCTTTCCCTTAATAAAGTAATAAAAATTTGAAATACTGAATTTCAAAATTATTATAAAGCAGCATGGTTCTTATGATAAATGAGAGAATACTTAAGTTAAGTACTCCTTGTTCTTTGAGTCTTATTAGCCATTGCCATCTTCATAAAGATAATCTGAAATTGCCTTGTCAGACTATCCACTTTGCAGTAGTCTTCATATTTGCTTTTGCTCCTTTCTTGCCCGAACACCTGCACATCAGTATCTCCCAGGTATTGCTGATGCATGCTGCTTACTCTTAGCCTTTGCCTTTCTTCAAATTTTCAGTCGTATCCTTACTGCTTCCTTTCAGGACAGACATAATCACACCCCTTTTGACTTCCTAAATGTCTGTCTTCTATATATAAGCCTGCAGAGCTCTAGCTTTTTTCTCAGAGTTTGAGAGTGTTATAATGCATCCTCTCTCTTTTGTTGTACTTTTAATATAGCTTTTTTTTTTTTTTTTTTTTAAATGAACTGAAACACCTTTTCACGTTCATCACAGTTTTCCAGCTTTACCCATCTGCTTGCATTACAGCCTCTTTCTTTTCTTGTTTTTACAAGAAGGCACTGGCTATTTTTTTTTTTAATTTCTGGCTTTGAACCTTGTCTGGAAACTTTCCTTTCCCTCTTGGTTTACAAGGTCAATATCTTAGGATACACTATCAGATGGACTACCAAATGTTAGCACTTTATTTCGTAGATGCAGTGATATGCTGGCAGGCCACAGAGCAGGGCTAGTAGGTAGTGCTGTAGTTCCAGATGTGTGCAGATAAAGGATGTCTCTTGTTTTGGACTCTTTTAAGTGGTTTCTCTTTTATCCTGGGAAAAGAGTTACTTTTCTGCTTGTTTATTATGGTTTAGTCTCCAGAATGAATGTTGTCTTGGCAGAGCTGGACCATTCTTAATTTATCCTCAGCTAATATTTACTTTTGTTTTGAGAAAAAAACCATTTGATATATGTGAGGTGAACCAGGCCAGGTACGAAGTTCTATGGTATATCCAACCCCACTTTGTGAACCCACTTACCAGCCCTAGCACATGAGTTTATGTAAAGATTCTTTGTGTGAATTCTTACTGTGGGAGTCCAAAAAACCGGACTTGATAGAGAAATGAAAATTTAAAGTAAAGGTTTGAAATTTGTGATATAAAGCATCATTATGTTGATAGGCTAGATGGCGGCTTTTTTTTTTTTTTTTTTTTTTTTTGAGAAATGGATGTGTGAGATCTGCATCATGTTACCAGTGGTTAAGTGGTTAAGGAGAGCTAAATGGAGTGGGCAATGATTTTTGAAAAACTTCAGTTCAAAAATGTGGCTCAGGCAGTGGCTGAAACTGAAGGCCCTGCTTAGCTGAGGTGGGAAGTTGGGTTTGAGGAGTGAATAAGTACCCACGTCAAATTTTCAGCTGCCCTAATTTGTAATGGATGAGCTTCATGAATGATCATTCACCAACAGAGTTTCTCAGTGATAATAGTAATTCGGGCTGGTAATGAGACAAGTGGTGCTGATCAATTTGTGACAAACTTTTGGCTCTGAAAAATGACATTTATACTGATACTTAAATTTCCAGCAGCATAAAGTTCTTTTCAAAAGAAAAAGTCACAAAACCTTGTTACTCTTTAACTGGACTCCTTGAATTGCTTTCCAGCAGACATTTTGAAAGAGAAACAATTAGGAAGACCCTAGTATATGCATAAGTGCTAAATATTTGAAACATTCCCAGGCACTGCCACATAACAGTAATCCTGTCCCCAAGGTCAGGCTGCTCACTGGTAATGTCAGTGTGAGGAATCTCTGGCCTAGTGAACCTGCCGGGAAAAAACTGGTCCTTTCATTCTTAAACCAGGACATACTGTGCTTGTACACATGCTCGTTGAAAAAATCTGTGCAACAAGCCCAGCTAAAGTGTCTTTACTATTAAGATACAGAGCAGTATACTTTTCTAGTCTGCTTCTTTTGGAATCATGTTTCCAATCAGTTCAATCAATCTTTTTATTGTTTCGACTGCAAGCTTTGTGTATGGCCCCACATGTGCAGTGGCATTCTGCATTATTTATACCTAACATTTTGATGTATCATTTTTAATGCAAAAAAATCAGTGATACTCGTGAGTTCCTTTATATAGTTGAACAAAACCCTACATCATTTCCATACACTCATCTTCCACATACAGTTATGATCTAGGTTGTCCCTATTGTTGGTTAATGTATGAATAACAACATGCATTTGTTACCTGTGATCAGATTTTACTGCAGGAATAAAGCAAGGTCAAAATAATATCTAATGTTTAGACAGCAGGCTGTTAGTCTCTCCATCAGCAGGCTGTTCTTGAATAATAGTAGCAAATTAGTATTAAAAGGTCTCCACAACAGGATGTCCTAAAATCATACTGGATGCTCAGTGACCTGTGTAAAGAAAAGAAAATGTAATACACTGTTTTCTAGTGCTCCCAGCTCCAGCTGCTATAGTGTCAATTATGTCACCGCACCTTTTCAAAGGTGGAACCAGCATGCCTCAGAAAAATAGCAAACCAAGGAAAGGAGAAGAAAAAAAAACCTCTGGATGCAAGAAGAGAGAGTGTTGCAAGAGGAGAATATTTTGCTCCAGCACTGAGTTTGAAGGGGCTGCCCTCTTTAGCACAATGGGAGCCAGCTTCCCTGCTGCGTTCTCTGAAGTGGCTCATTGCAGAGCAGTAATATTATATCTTAATAAGCATAACACCGTGAACTGAGGCATATTTTTAAGTCAGACACATGGGAGGGAAGCATATCAGAGCAGAGCTGTGTTATTTTTAATGGAGCATGTGTTTGTCTTGTAAGTGTGTCAGAAGAAAAAGAACGGGTCTCGGGTTTCTTCTCACCATGTCTAATGCAGGTTAGGCACTCCAACTGCCTCTAAGTGACATTAGTGTATGTCACTACAAATGACACAAGATGGTCTGGACTACACTTGCACCTCACATTCTTTTCTACTATTTGTATACATCACTGTTCATTTGAAGTTATTATTCAGATGGAACTCTAAAAAACCACAAAGACTGAGATAGTTTTCATTTGATAAACAAGACTATAATGAGAGTCTCTGTCCTCTTCCCAGATTTACATGAGTATGTGGTACAGATGATGGGGGACATGCTTTAGAGGAAAGTATATTTCCTTTTATATTACACTGGAAAATAGATCTTGCAGTGTGGAATTGATATCTACCATGTTTACCATACTGCAGGTTACGGCACTCACCTCTCATTCATAATATCAAAACCAATATTAAAGTAAAAAAGTTTGCAGTGAAATTCCAAAGGGCATTTTAAATTTCAATTAATATCAATAATGGATTTTTTAATAAGTCTTGGGTCAAGTTGTATCATAAAAGTATTTTCCACAGTGCACAGAAAATATATTCTTATTCTGGTTTTGTGGTACGACTGGATCTAGTCTTACATCCAGCGGCCAGCTGAGGCTGCTTGTCTATTATAGTCTCATCCACCATTCCTGACAAATGAACAAATAACTAGATGCCCTGTGAAACATTTTAAATAGAACTGTCTCCTGGAAAAGCTGTTACTGACAGAGACAGGTTCGATCCAGATCAAGGAAACCTGCTTTGGGAGAGATAAGATCAATACTGGTCACTGGCTTTTTTATTTCTGATTATAATTTTTTTTTCTACTAAGCAGAGGTAAGGATTATGATGAATAAAGTAAAGCAGAAAACAAGCAATCTATGAACTGAAGTGCATCCTTCTTATTAAACCTTATTATGCTCTTAAAGTAGTAGCAGAAGCTGTTGCTATGAGCTCTATCATGCAAGTGGCTTTCAAAAAAGCATTTAAAACTATATATTAGCTAGAAACCACTTTGTCCACAAATTCTGAAAGAGTTGAAAGTAGCTTTTGAAAAGGAACCAATGTATTTGAAAAGGAGCCAATGTATTTCATGGCAGAGTTAAATTAGCTGCTATTTTTTACTTTTTAAGTGTTTGATGAAAATCCAGTGCTGAGCACAAGTGTCTTAAATTAATTCTATTTAGAGTGCTTTTCTGTTGGTTACAACCCAGATCCTCTGACCTGGATCCTAACAGTAGTAACTGTCCCCCTTTCCTGCTGTGTTGTTTGGCATATGTGTGAGAATTACACATTTCCAACACCAGCTGGAGGCGCTAGGGTCACATACTTATTTTTGAAAATAATGCATGGGTTTGTGTGAGTTGGACAGATCAAAACTGTGATTGCTCTTATTTATTCTATTTAAATAGCATCATCTACTCTGATTTTTCTTAATAATGAAAATGCCAATTAAGAGGAAAGAATAGTCACCAAGACCAAATCATCCCAGTAATGGAAAATTATAAAACAGAATTTGACAGGTCTTGGGAAGCAATGCTAACATTATAGCAATAATATTCTTCATAGCCTTTGGCTAAGTCCAGGAATTCAGCCTACAATATAATCAATCCTCTACAATCCACAAGCATTAAATTCATCATTAAAATGTTGTTCTCCCCTTCCCAAACCTTTCATGTAACAAGCGTCTCCATCAGATGAAAAGCATTTGTTACTGAGAACAGCCTTAAGAACAGCAAAAAGAGCAATTGTGGAAAACATATTCATATTTTTTCTGAAAATGGGTAGTATTCATAAAACATTTAGTGAGTTCAAGGTCAACCTGTTCTCCTTCTGTATACTATTCATAACAGGTATTTGACAACTCAGTGACAGTCAATCTAGCAGCTGAACTGAAAGTATTGGGTCATCCAGTTTAAATAAAAGCTAAGTCTTTGTTGTGGAATGACCACAACAAAACCAAAAAAAGCAAAAGGCTTTCCTGTTTCTGAAATTTCAATTAAAATCTAACAAATACAGTTACAAAACCGAGTAAATAGAACTACTTTTGTTAAAAGGGGACTACTTGAGCAGGTGTATGCATAAATGGCAAGAGATTATGATCCTTTACACCGGTCAGTGTTGTCTTGTCATTTAAGTGAAACTTCGTACGTTCCAAGTTTATTATTCCTGGGCATTCCATAGATTATTTTTTTCACCATACCATGTCTGAGAAATGACCCAAGCCAATAAGACATCCAAATTTTGCCGTTACAATCTGCCATTACCTTGTCTTTTAACTTCCTGTAGAAGACCACCCTGGAGTCTATTCCCAATATTGACCGCTTCTCAATATGCTCTGTCATTCAGTAGAAGGTATCCCCTAGTGTCTCTTTTCCTATGGAAAAGATTACACTCAATGGATTGAAGTAATGAAATTTTCATCTGAGTTCAAAGCTGGTGAAAATAGCAGCTCAGAGAGCCACAGAGACATATGTTTTGGAAATCCCAGGAATATTGAAATTTATTTCCATGGAAATTCTGAGCTTGAGTCCATTTGTAATTTCAATATTTTTTTTCTCACTGTACTTGCTGTTTCCATAAGTCTTAAAGAAGTCATGCTCTGTCCATGTATGTCCCAAACAGTATATATATGCATGACGTACCTACCTTTTATGAAAAAATCCTTTTAACTAAAATTAAAAAAATCATCTTATATGGTGTATGTTGAAGACAGATGGTTCTAAACAACCACCTCATACCTTCCCTCCACCTCTTCCAAATTGCACAGCTATTTCTAACATTGTGAAAGTGCATCATATCACCAATTACCTTCTCTGTTTCAACAAGATATAAAATGAAAAGCAACTAGCAATTGTTTCGTGGGTGGGTTCACAGATTAAAGATCAACTATAAATTGAGAGGAGTATCAAGTTCACAGTATACTTTGTTCCTTTTTTGAAACCACTACCTAGTTTTGTTTTTAAAGCTGCCACAGGTTTTCAACAGGATTCTTACTCTGAGAGCTCTGTATCTTTCACCAGCTAGCACCCACTGAATGACTACCATAGATGTTAGTGTCAAATTCTTCTGCAGATGTTCAGCTGGACTCTCTACAGGGATTTAGCTGAAAGGGCTTGCTGGAAGAATGATCTTACTAACAGTTCCACCTCCCCTACTCTGCATCTTTCAAATATCAGTGATAAATATTTTGAATATGCTCATTATTTAAAATTTTAGATCTCTTCCCCAGTTTTGTAAGGTATTTTAGAAATGGCTTTCTGCCTACAGTTATAATGTATGTCTGCAGTCCAGGAAGACAGCTGACAAGCTCAGTGAATCTTGCTCTATATTTGGAAACATCTGCTGTTTCATTTCCATGATGCTCAGTGATGTGCTAATCTAAGAGGAAGAACAAGTCTGGCACAGGAGACATTAGTTTCTGATTTTAAACTGTCATACTGAAGGTGGGATTCCTCTAATCTATCTCTTCTTAATCATCCTCTGGTGGTACTTCTCCACTGAGTAAAGAATGCCTAAAGAATTGCTTAATGGTCCTTTGACTGTCAGACCCTTACCTAGTGAGGCAGCCTTTTCAGGTATCAGCAATCAGCTTCTTCCAGGTTGTTGGGTTGTTTTGTCATTCTCAAAAGAGAAGCATATAGACAATGTAACCATAAATGGGAGGCAAAGCCAATGGATTGGCTTGAGAGGGACTTTGGTTTGAGGAGCCTTTAGACTCAAGGTATGCTACTAAGGATCTAGGAGAAAACTTGCTTTACTACATATTCTATAAAGCAGTCACATCAAAAACACAGTAGGGTTATCAGACATAAAGCCCCAGATGCATATTCATGAGAAGTGCCCTTTGATGAGTCAAGAAAATTTGGCAAAATTCTGTTCATGATAGAGGCAGAGGAAATACTGGTTCTGAATAGTCTGTAAAATAATTTGAGAAGAAAACAGTTGTCTGAATAATCTTAATAATGCTTTATGGTCATGTAAGGCAAATTACTATCTTTGCTGCTAGGGATAGTTTTGAATCTCATCTTCAACTGACTAAAACCAAGCCCATTTCATAGGTATTTCCATGGTGATCAACTTTTGATCACTTCCAAATCCAGGATATTGAACTCTGAGGTTTCACCCAGTACCATTACAGCAATGGACTTTTGTTACAGTGAAGAGGCAGGAGTTAAACTTTGCGTGCATTCAGAATCAGAACATGGTTAGTGGAAAATCCAAATTAGAACTAGAAGAGAGACCTGAGACAGTGCGTTTGTAAAGTGTTCTTAGTATGGTACTGTTTGGGGTATGAGTGTCTTCTGACTGTATCTGTCTTCAATCACACTGCTAAGTGTACTGACATAAATTTTGGAGAATGCTGAAAAATTCTTATTTTGAGCAGAATTCACACAATGTATTTAAAATTCTGTCATTCATTATGTATGAGCATTGTGATATATACATTACTTTTAAAGCAATGTAATTCTGTTGGCCAGGAATTCTTTAAAAAGCCGGGACATGAAGAGCTACAGACTTTCTTTTTTTTCCCTCTTAAATTTAGACATTGGTGGAGTCTTTCTTCAGCAAAGATAAGGAGGAGTACATTTTGATCTGCCAGATTCAATTTGATTTGTCGAATTTATGAATCTCTGTGATCAAAACTACAAAATCCAAACTATTCCATCAGTTGAGCTGAAAGAAATACAATATAGTTTAATATAGCAAGAATATTTTGTCCTAAATGTTATGTCAAGGCTGTCTATCAATAATTCAGCTCTTATATAAAGTATTCTTGCAAATTAGATATTGTACTTCAAGGACAAATGATCTGTGCAGATATATTTTCAAAGAATATCAGTCTCACTGTTTACGTCAGTGAAGAAGGAAAGAAACCTGAGGGTGAAAAATAAAACAATGCAAGGTTTCATGAAATAAATGGGCTTAGAAGGAAAAATGATGAACATTTGGAACAAATGGACTTCTAATGTGGAATGTGTATTAATAATTCTGTTGATTTTTTCCTAATGTTTTAAATCAACTTTCAATAGATAAAAAGTGCCAAAAGAAACTTTAATAGCAAAATAACCTTCAATATGCAAGAAATGTAAAATAAGTGGTTCATGTAATGATGAAATGGGCTGTTCCAAGGCAATGCTCTCCAAAACCGAGAGCTAGAGATGAAAAAAAATAAAAAGAATTATTACTTAAATCTCATTTAGGATATACAAAAGAATCAATATCTTGAAAAAATCTATGAATTTGCCCTCAGGTGAAACAATAAGGTAATGGGAAAAGCCTCTATTGTAAGATGACTAGGTAAAATCCCTGCATTTCATAAAAGAATCTTTCATGATCTTTTTTTCTTTAGAGGTTGTTTCATGTTCGCATACATTATTCAGAAATGTCTTGTATCTTCACCTTCTAAATAAGCTGAAGCGGCATTGTTCAGCTCTCCATAAAGGCAGGAGTGACTGCTTATACCAGTGATTTTTAAGAGATATATTTGGTTTCGGAGTGATAAAAGTTATGTCCCAACACTTGCAACATTGCCATCCCACACTTCAATAAATTATGATTTAAGCATCTAGAAATCATGAGATTGGCTTCAAAGCCACAAGTCTGAAGTTAAGTTGAGTACATTTGGCATGTCTAGCCTTCTTGGCCTTGAGGTTTTAGAAGTTACTTCCTAACTTTTCCATGCAATCATGAATATATATATATATTATTTTTTAAATGAGCACTGGTTGATTTCATACAGCTATGTGTAAAATGGCTTCTTGGTGTTGATGATCAACATCATATGGCATACTTAAGCATGCTATAAGAAACTCAGTTACTACAATAACTGGTGGTAGTGCTAACCCAGATTTTAAATGCCAACCTGAGAAGAAAGTTAAAAACACCTAAATTCTTTCTGCCAAAGCTGTTTTGCTCTCATCCTTCAGAACTGTTTTGGTGGGGTTCTGCTGCAGGTCTTTCCACAGATGGGGAAATGGAAATGTATCCTGGTTTCTGGACTCCACTACTTGCTCTAGAGGTCGCTGGCACTATTACGGATACAAAACTTTATATTGTTCTAGGCATCTAGTCAACTTTATTGACATTAGCAATTATGAATGAAGATTTTCATGTGGGCAAGAGTTAAAGGGGAATATCACTTGAAAGCTTCTGAAAAGGGAGAACTAGGGGACTGCCTCACAAGTGAGAGACAGTACTCAGTCTTCAAGGGCCTCATCAAACTTTTCTGGGGGACAAGATTTGACTGGATCCAAGGGCAGCTGTCTTGCTTCCTCCCATTCAGATTACTCCATAGCTCCCATGTGTCTTGCAGTCAGTACAGAGCCGTAGCATCTGAGGTAGGATTGAAGCTACATGTGGTTGCATTTCTGAAAGTGACGCACATTCCTATGATCACAAAATACAGATGATTTCCTTGGACAATGGCACACTGTACTCAAAGTATACACTTTGAGTGTACTCAAAGCAGGCAATACAATCCTATGGTTAGGATAGGTCTGTGTCATCTGTTGGACTATCAGCTTTGACTTGGTAGATAGTAAACCCCTGTAAAAACACGATGTTGATGTGATCCTGGTGTGAACTATGAAAGCAATATTAACCCAGTTGCCTCACCAGCCACAGAGTAAATAATTCCAGCACAGGACTGTTTCTCCAAGGGGAATAATCAGTGTATCTATGAAAATAATGTGGCTGAGTGTACCATTGTGTACAGATGAGCCCCCTCCTCCCCCTTCTTATTCCAAATAAGAATGGTATATTTTCAGATTTATGGTGCTGCATCTTTTCTTCTCTTGCTTCATCACCTTACTTTTCTCTCTCCCACTCTGTCAGGGTGGCAGACAATATAACTCCGTAAGATATATTGGTTTAGGTGGGATGCTGAGATGGGATTTTTGTTTCTTCATTCTTTTGGTAAGGGAAGATGAACAGACTCATATAGATGGATGGGTGAAGTGAAGTAGAATATTACTGAATAATCTTCAACCTTGAGTGAGGAAAATGAGATACAGGATGCCTAATGTTTCATTGACATCCCTGAAAAGAGATATGAAAACATCCAAACCTCTCTCCACAGAAAAAACTTAAGGGGCCCACGTGCCAACCCAGAACTCCAATGAGAAGGGTGGCCCTGGCAGCCAGTGGGTCAATAGGGATCCCACCCACCTCTTCTTGTGTAGCCACCAGGGATAGGCTGTTCCTGGTGCATGAAGGAGAAGCAAAGTATGTTTGATGAGTTCTGAATGCGATGCTTTCCTCTTATTTCTGCACAGGAGGCAATACTGACAAAAAAACCCAAAAGTTTCATGTAAACCAGGTAAAATACAAGTCCATGTTTCTTAATTTATGTAGTAATTTCATAATTATGTTTCTAAAGGAAAAGAAGCATTTTTATTTTCATAATTAACAGGAAATACATGTTATACATTAAATGTGACACAAGAGAGATGAATTATGCAGTAAACTCTGTGTGTGCTGATCAGCAAAAAGCCCAAGGCACATTCAGCAGAGTTTCTATGAAGATGTGTAATGAGTTTCAAGTACATCATTTCCTGATGGAGGGTAAGAAAACATCCATCAATGCTAATTTCCCACAGTTTTTAGCTTTTTATGAATACTTTACAGCTTACAAAAAAGATGAGTTTCTAAAGTGCAACTTGAGGAAGCTCTCTTAGTAATTAGAGAGTATTCCTAGCCAAAACTAATGAGGACTGAACCTTAAACACAAGAATGGTTCAAAGTTGACAGCCCCAGCCTCTAATTTCTACTAAAAGATTAAATNCTGACATTAGGTCTTTTTGGCTCTGAATATCTCATGCAGAGTGCCAGCACTAGTCAGCTGAAAAAAAAAAAAAAATTAACTCTTATAGTTTCATTGCCATATATTCCTTTAATTCCATGTAATCCTTACAGGTTGGGCTAAACCCTCCTGAAAATTATATGCTAGTGGAACATGCAGATTTGAGACTTTGATTTCCTTCCAGTTTAATATATAGGTAGATTTTAAATAATTGTGAAAGAAAGAAACTTAAACGAGGGGAGATGTCTGCCCTAAGAGAGGAATGAGACAATGGATTTGCTCTGAACTGCCTGGGATCATTTAAAACCAATGAATTAAAAATCAGATAGTCGGTGAGGACTATAATTTACACTACAGAGGTGATAAAGCCTTTTGTGTTCATATTTACAAAGAAAACATTAAACTACAGTGATTTTTGATTTTTTTCTTCCCACCAGGGAGAAATGTGAAACTCAATTTTACCCCCGATTGGTAAGGTGCTAATTTGTCTGACAAGTTGTTGGAATCTCAGCATGTTTGAGGTATCCTTGATGTATCAACACCTTCATGCTGAATGAAGGATGCCTTTAATGTGTAAATGTTTAGTACATATCCTATATCTCATTAGCCAAGAACAATACAAACCACACACAGGCAAGAAGGGTCAGAAGCAAGGTCCAGTCAAAGAGAAAAATCTTTTATGTTCCAATTAAATGAGCAAACATTTGGAAGACATCTAATTTGCAAACAGTTTCTAAAAAAATACATTTGAAATTCACAGCCTAACGTGTCCTAAAGGTCTGGAGTCTAATATTAGATAGTCTGTCATGAACCAGAGCTCCATGTTGTAATGCTGATGACTTAAAGGTCTTCTTATTGCACCAGTATGACAAAATACTAGAGAATAGTAGAGAAGAAAAGCATTTTTTAATAAAACCACAAAGGTATATTTTTCCAAATTACTGCTGGTTTTAGTTTAAACATTGGTAAGTTATCTGTAACATTAGAAATTTAGCTTCATTGACTCGTTTGTGAAAATGAGAACATTTCTAGGGAAAATGAAACCATTTTCTAGGGAAATGACATCTCCATTTCAATGAAAGGTAGAATCTCCAGTTTAATTTCGTTCTGTAAGTATAGCAACATCAGACAGAAGCCAAACTAGTGAAAACCAGATAGTAAAGAAAAAAAAGCTAGTAGAAATGTATGCAACTGGATTATCTGTGGCTTAGGTGGA
Organism: Nycticryphes semicollaris; assembly: GCA_013400055.1. NCBI lineage: Eukaryota > Metazoa > Chordata > Aves > Charadriiformes > Rostratulidae > Nycticryphes > Nycticryphes semicollaris. The sequence goes on from VXBJ01001550.1 coordinate 181,491, forward strand.
GAGCAGAGGTCTGCTGATGAGGTGGCGAGAGCTCTTTACCACATATCTTCTAATGGGACTTTTCTGTCTGTGAGATAAGTGATGGCTCTGAATAAGGAACTGGAGGATGTGGTCACACACTCTCGACTGGTTATCACTGCCACTTTCCTAGTTTTGATGGGAACTATACTGACTCTTTCCCTTTGAAAACGTTTTCCAGACTGAGACAAGCGTCATGTTCAAGTACAACAGGACTCAGAAGTAGAATTTTTGTTTCTGGTTATTACCTTCAATGTCCTCCATGCTGTAGTACTTCAGATATTTGATGCCATGGTTTTAGAATCATAGGATCATAGAATGGCTTGGGTTGGAAGGGACCTTGAAGATCATCGAGTTCAAACCCCCCTGCTATGGGCAGGGACATCTCCCACGAGCCTAGGTTGGTCAAAGCCCCATCCAGCCTGGCCTTGAACACCTCCAGGAATAGAGTATCCACAACTTCCCTGGGCACCCTGTACCAGTGTCTCACCACCCTCACAGTAAAGAATTTCTTTCTAGTATCTATTCTAAATTTCCCCCTCTTTCAGTTTAAAACCATTACACCTCACCCTATCGCTACACTCCCTGACAAAGAGTCCCTTCCCATCTCTCCTGTAGGCTCCTTTTTAGTTACTGGAAGGCTGCTATAAGGCCTCCCCAGAGCTTTCTCTTCTCCAGGCTGAACAAGCTCAACTCTCTTAGCCTGTCCTCATAGCATAGGTACTCCAACCCTATGGTCATCTTTGTGGCCCTCTGCTGGGCCCGTTCCAACAGGCCCATGTCCTTTCTATGTTGAGGTCTCCAGAACTGGACCCAGTCCTCTAGAATCGCCTCCTTCAACCTGCCAGCCACACTTCTTTTGATGTGGCCCAGGATGTGGTTAGCTTTCTGGACTGCATGTGAATGTTGCTGGCCTCATGTTGAGCTTCTTGTCCACCAACACCACCAAGTCCTTCTCCTCAGGGCTGCTCTCAATCCATTCTCCACCCAATCTGTGGTTGTGGTTGCGACTGTTGTGACCCATTTTGATAAATACAATACAATAAGGGGAACAAAGGTCAAACAAAACCTGCAATTTAAACATAGAAAAAAAAAAAAAGCTAGATTTTGCTGTCATACTTTATTACAAAGAATGGGAGGCATAGCTGAGTAGCATAGGCTGCTGAGCAAGGCCAGTGCTTCAGTGGACCCCAAGTCTCTGCTGTGGAGAGGGACAGGGAGAGACAGGTTTCTCACAAGTCTTAGTCTCAAGAGGGTATGTATTTGCCATATTTATGAGTTACTTAACAAGGTTGTTAGGAACATGGCTGTAGATGAGTTTATATAACAATCAGTTCTTACTACAAAGCTATAGTTTATCTGACTAACATATTCTGCTTCTCAGTAGACCTAAATAGTCTACATAGACATATTTACTAATACAGTTGTACTGACTATTATACTGAGCAATACAGAGTGTGAGTTCGTTGCAGTAGGTGAGTGTGCCTGGGAAACAAGTGGTCTTAGTTGTCTTGCATGGGTTGTATTAAATAAGTCTCCTTATGAAAGGAGACTTAGAGAACCAAAATGTGGACAAAGATTTCTCAAAGTTGTGTTAAATATTCCCAGTTTGAAGAATTTAAAAAAATAATCCCTTTTAACAGTCTTGGTTACCAGTATCTCAAGGGAAGAAACATATTTTCAATATTGTGATTGAGCGTGTCAGAAAAATGGGTCGTTTGTAGTGCTGGTGAGATGCATATTTTTTTTCTGCATCTATTTGCTTGTTATGCAACTTTTGAAACCTAGTATTTAAATAAATCCCCACGATGAGCACATGAATTTTTGCAAAATCCTTCTTCCAGACAAACCTGTTATTTTTTCATCTTTGTTTCACATGTTTAGACCAGCTCCCTCTGTTCCGCTTCAGAGCGGGAGTGAAGTGGCAGCACTTAGGGGTGTTTAGGTCTGGGAGATTCAGACAGGGTCTGTCAAAGGTGGCATCACCATGCCTCCAGGGCACCCAGACTCTCTGCTCTAGCTGTTCCCATTGCTCTCCCCATCCCCACTGCCCTTCATCAGGCAAACCGTGCTATGAAGCTGCTTGGCAAGCCCCAGCCCTCTCCTGGGCACTGCCATCTGCAGGTCTGCAGTCACTGTTTTCCTTTCTGAAGGAAGCTGAACAGGGCTGATGGGCTTGTTGCCAACCTTGTTACCCATCCCACCCTGTCTCTGGTTTAGGTGGTTTCTAGATCTGGATCGGTCTAGTCCAAAGCATAAACTGGGCGTGGGCCCATGGGGATAGATATGGAACTTCTGCTCCATTTGGAGCTCCTGAAGGGGAACACCCATCTCACTCAGCCCTTGCTGTGGTCATCCCAGCAACCCCTTCTCTGCACGCCACATGGTCACATGGGAGTGCTGGGAACTTCTGGCTGGCTACATTCCGACGCTTCATAGAATAGATTAGAGAACCTCTGTTCATTGCTAGTTATCCACATTACACAAAATCAGCCTAATGCTGTTTGTCAGTTCCGTTGCAATAGTGCCCTCGTCCTGCATATGGGTTCATTCCCTCTTTCTGCTTTTCTTTTCCAGAGGTTGATCCCTTTGAACTGCTGCAACCTGATGACTTGCAATCAATAGTGTGTAAAACAATAAGGTCAGCAGTGTGAAGATTCAGATGTGCTGTGTCTAAGTGCAGGCTGCTGTGCTGGGCCACTGAGGTGAGTGTGACTTAAGTTTATTGCCTGATAGAACAACAGAGTGGGAGGAAAAGGATTAAAAATACCTGGAGACATGTTGAGCTGTTAATACAATATCCATCCAATTCACATAAATAGCTGGGGGAAATCTGGCTGCATAAACTTAGAATAGATGTGACTGACAAATGTAACTTTCTTGTTAACTATTAAATTGCTTATGGACCCTGTTTCTAATTAGGATTTCTAAATCCCATAGTATACACTACAACCTTGCAAAATGATCAAGAATGTTTACAAGCCCAGTTATGATATCAGCTTTTCCAGTGAGGGTGAAACAGGAGTCTAGGGGTGTTCTCTTTTGTTTTTGTTTAGGCTGTTTTTTTTGGTTTTTTTTTTTTTTTAGTGTGTGGGTGTTTTTAATACTAATGAGATTATATTTATGTGTTCTGGGCAAATAGAAATTTGTAAGACAAATTTCTGCATCAGCAGCAGAAGTGTTATAGGGTGACATGCTTTGACATGAAATGCAAGTTTGGATCCAGTTCCTAAGAGAAGCTAAATCCAGACGTCTCAGCTGGATCCCAAAACAAAGCTAGAACCAGCAGCCCTGAACAATTTGGATGACTTCTATGCAGATACTGCAGGGTCTACAGATACCAGTATCACACTCACCCTACAGTCTGACCTGCCCACCTCTGAGTGGATCGATGCTGGATTACACCCATTCCAGCTTGGATCCCCTGAATGCAACAGGACCTCACAGGGGCTCAATTGCACACAAGTTTGTGTTGCACTTGCAAAAGAAAACAAATGTAAGGATCAGACAGTCAATCAGTGAGATGATGCAAAGGGAGGTATTTTCCTTGAATTTTGACAAACTAGTGTAAGTATGACCCTAAGGGGTACTGAGGTATTAAAAAATGATACAGACAGTTATGTCCAGATAAACATATGTCTGCTATTCTCCACCTAAATAAGAGAGAATATATCTGTGACAGGCAAAAAATAGAGAAGAAAGAAAGTGCTTTTTAACTAAAAGATTGAAGCTTCTTTTGTGATTTGAGGCTATCGTCTCATGAACAGTTTGTCCAAGAAATTATTGTTAAAGTGATTACAGGAGTGTCATGACAAGTATTCCAAGTTCATAGAATCATAGAATGGCTTGAGTTGGAAGGGACCTTAAAGATCATCGAGTTCCAATCCCCTGCCATGGGCAGGGACACCTCCCACCAGACCAGGCTGCTCAAAGCCCCATCCAGCCTGGCCTTGAACACTCCCAGGGATGGGGCAGCCANTCAGGGCTGCTCTCCAGCCATTCTCTGCCCAACTGGTATTTGTGCTTGGGATTGCCACACCCCATGTGCAGGACCCTTCACTTGGCTTGGTTGAACTTCATGCGATTTGCATGAGCCCACCTCTCAAGCCTGTCCAAGTCCCTCTGGATGGCATCCCTTCCCTCCAGTGTGTTGACCACACCACTGAGCTTGCTGTCATCAGCAAACTTGCTGAGGGTGCACTCTATCCCACTGTCCATGTCTCCAACAAAGACGTTAAATAGCACTGGTCCCAGTACCAGCCCCTGTGGAATGCCACTTGTCACTGGCCACCACTTGGACATTGAGCTGTTGACCACAACCCTCTGAGTGTGGCCATCAATCCAATTCCTTATCCACTGAGTGCTCCATCCATCAAATCTGTGACTTTCCAATTTTGAGACTGGGATGCTGTGCGAGACAGTGTCAAATGCTTCGCATAAGTCCAAGTAGATGATGTCTGTTGCTCTGCCCCTGTCCACCAAGTCTGTGGCAGTATTGTAAAAGTCCACCAAATTTGTCAGGCATGATTTGCCCTTGGTGAAGCCATGTTGGCTGTCTCAAACCACCTCCTTGTTTTTCATGTGTCTTAGCAGAGATTCCAGGAGGATCTGCTCCATGATCTTGCCAGGCACAGAGGTGAAACTGACCGGCCTATAGTTCCCAAGGATCCCAAGTTCACAAGATAAATCCTGAGCGATCTGGTCACAGCAGCTGGGTGACCTGATTCTGTGCCTGCCTGACTGATGAAAACTCTCTGGATTAATTAGCTGTGTAAATACACACGATCATGAAGTTGCTGTAGGCTTTACATAACTTCACTCTGTTGATCTCAAATTCATGTTCCTACTACTAAGTCAATTTACTAAGTACTGTTAAATATTTTCCTTATAGTAGTGTCTGGAGCTCAAATCAGAAAAGCTGCAAGAATCAGCCAGTCCTAACAAGGTTCAATTTCTGCCTGAAATTAAAGTAGCTGGCATCAATTCGAAGAAAACATAGTGTAATGAGGTTTTTCTACTGAGAATGACCAAAAACAGATCATAGGAAGAAGCATAATAAATAATCAAAGAAAGAAAGAAAAGGCTAGGAAGGTAGAACAGGTAGTGAACAAGTGAACATATTTTTCATGGACATTTTGACTTTCTTGCTATATTAATTTATGTCACACAGTTTCATGTCACACAGTTTCATGTCACACAGTTTCATGTCACAGTAGCAATAATCTTAACAGGAATGAAGTTCTGTTTCTGACTTAATATAAAAGGGACAAGTGTTTACCTATTTAACTTCAATTTAGGTGTTTCTACTGAAATCAATGGGAGTTAGAGGAACTTACACTTAAAGGTCTTGTGATTATTCTCTTCAAACGCAATTTTTCAAATCCAGAGATGAAGTTCTGTTTCTGTTAGGGTAGTGATCATAGTGCATTTGTCTACTAATTGATAGAAGAAAAATATTAATTTCAGCTCTGAATCCAACTCTCAGATGCCTACACATTTATTGCTGCAGATTTTGAAAAGAATTACAGGGGTGCATGTGCAGAATTTTGAAGTCAGACCTGGATCCTTGGAATTGCACATTGGCTGTATGTGTGTGCAAAGCAGAGCACTGCTGTTTTCCTCTGGCTCATTTTGAGTTTTGGGATTCCAGGAGGCGATGCTGAATGCAATCCCCTCAATGCTGACCCTTCCTACATTCCCATTTGCAGCTGTGCATTCTACGTGCTGCGAAAGCAGATCACGCACAGCACAGCGTGATCTGCAAGCATACATACGATAGGTGAGCCACAATAACTCTTCACATTTGTAGTGAATATCATAGTTCATGAAAAAGCCATATTTTGAAATTAAAATATAAAGAAACAGGAGTGGATAAATTTGCACCTTTCCTTCTGTGAAGCATTTTGCTCCAAATGCAAATGTCAATGCCTAAATAATTTCCTGTCCTTGTCTCTCTTTAAGGGTGTTTTCCTGTGCAGTTTTGGGATCAGCTGTAGCTGAGACAAAAAATCACACTTGTCCCAGACTCATATTCCCTCCCTGTGCTGCTGCCAAGGTCTGACAGAACCTCTCCTTGTTTCTGGGCATGTTACATTGAAGCATCCATGGTGCAAGTTCAGGTAGGGAAGTGTTTGCAATGCTGAAAATGCTGCTGCTGAGAGCTGGATGGGCCTTCTAACTACTCCAGATGTTTCTACATTCCTGGCAGCTCTTGGGGTACATTGGGATGTCTGGGTGGCACTGAGGCCATTGTGCTGCCAGGGCTCTGAACAACACTGCAGAAGCCATGGATCTGCTCCTGGGTATGTCTCCTTGTCTCCTTGCGCTTCCCAGGTAGCAGACACTGGAATACAAAATTGCTCTTTCATCTCTAGACTCCTTTTCATTTCCTGTCATATAGGGGCATGCATATATTTAACATATACTTTTGCAAATGGCCAGCCTTAGTACTATTATTCTCTTTTCCTAGATTAAAAAAACATAGTCACAGTTAACTAAAGCTTCAGCTGATTCAAAGCACTGCACTTCATTGACCCAGCAATACACTCAAGAATATACCCCCTGGGCACTTCTTTGTTCCCTGCAAAAGTTCCTAGGGCACAGAGAGTCATTTTCAAGGCTTGTATCTATCTAAGGCATTTGAAGGTCAAGCCCAAGTGGTCTGTGGAACTGCCTCATATTCTGAAATCAAGTCCTTCCAAAACTGGTATCTCCTGATTAGGAAACAATATGCTGGATATGGAGATAATAGATTTCTGAGTGAGTGGCCTTTTTCTCTAGGGTTTGCCCTTGGGAGCAGGCAGGGTGACCTTTACACTTCTGGAGAGTGGGTCTTGGAGCCTTTTTACCAAAGAAACCACAATGAACCAAAAACCAACCAAAACCTCCCTCTCGGCGTAAAATAAGGCATCCTGGCAACTCAGGCAGAGCCAAACTAATGCTGAACAGATCTTAATGATTTTAATTCAGTTCAAACTGAAACTTCATGTGTGTTGACAATACTCAAAGTACAGGATTTTGTTTCAGTTTTTCTAAGCAAAAACCTGAACAGAACTTAGGAGGTAAACCAGAACTTGACAACTGGGCACTAGTACACGATTTATATTAGATGTTAGCTTTTCCTTAGGTGTCTAAATGAACTAAGGGACAGCTCAAAGCTTTACCCAGAGCTCCTCATGACACTCAGGGACAGACTTTGAAAACTCTAAAGTTTCAGAACATTAAAAAAACAATGTTGCCAATGGCATTTGAAGCCCAAATGGGAGCTGTGCAACAATGAGACTGTGAGTGGCGTATAGCTCCCCCCGGTTCTGTGCTGGTGCCCTCCTGGCACAGAGGAAGGGCTTTGATTTCTCAGGGACAGCATTTGGTTGTCAAATTCATTTCTCACAGGGGTCTTTCCCTCTTTTCCAGTCTACTTCAAAATGACGGGCAGAACCAAAATCCCATTCGATTAAAAGCAAGTGGAAAAGGGACATGAACTCCAAGCAAACAAACAAAAACAGTTTGAAATTTTTACTTCAAAAGCACAGCAGTATTTTACCAGCAAGGACTGAATTCGTTAACTCTGCTTTATTTGTGCTGCTACCATTAAGAGTTTTTCAGTGTTGCTCTTCAAAAACATTTTAAAAAGCCAACTGTTTTGCCGCTTTGAAATGGCTCTACCCGGGAGTGAATCTTTGCATTCAGTTTCCAAACAATCGGTTCTTCCATGCGGAAGCTATGCAAGTCCATCAGTCTTCAAAGACAAACAAGAAATAACAGGCTTCCTTATTCTAGACCACTTTCCTTTTCTATTCACCGTCTCCTTCCACATTTCCTTTTCTTATTTCTTCTCCAGCAGCAGCTACTCCGGTCATGTGCTAGGGTTATGTGCACATGTGTGCACTCACGCACACATGTGAATAGCCTCAAAAAATGAAGACCAGTACCTTATAACCCTTGAATCAGTTTTTGTTTCTCCTTATATTCTTCTTTTCCTTTTCATTTATATCAGTCCGTCTTCACTGCTAGCATTTTGTAATGCTGTTAATTGCCCTGATATTGTGAATCCAGGGTTAACTGGAATCACAAACTGCTTTAATTTCCCGTGCCTCTTGACACTGAGTTGACACTGTTTCTTTTTTTTTTTGGGTTCCAGAGCCAAAGGCAGAAGCCTGACTTTTGAACTGTGCAGGACCCATCCAGCTGACCTCCATACCTTTAAGTCATTCTGGCCCAATTAGATCCAGAATTGGACCGTTTTTATAGTTTATTCTGTGTATGGCAACTGAGACCTGATCTAGAAGAAAAATTAAATGAGAACATATGAGATGTGTAAAAAGCAGGCTTTTGTGCTGAAATCCGGGAGTCCCATCAGAGCAGGAACACAATTCAGATGAGCTCACCTACCTCAGCCTCTCGGACAGGCATTTAAGTCAGTTTTTGTGACTTTGACACACAAGCTTTATACAGCTACTTAGGTTAGTAATGTGAGCAGACAGGAAGCAAGAAACATTAATGCAATGTCGGCAACGTAGTTAACATCACTTCCTTGATAAACCATTGTGTACGCTCACAAACAGACAAACACATCAATCTCGTTAGAGGATTCCTGTCCTAAACATTTTTGTAGCTTTCAAATATGCTGTTTTACAGTTGGGGTCTTTATGCTATGGTAAGCCCCCAAAACATTGAAGAAATAGTTTTTCTGGCTTAAAATAAAGAATACAGGTGAAATAAATATGGAAAACTGAAATGTGGACGGAGATGTCATCACAGCCTGATGTGGCGGATTTCACAGGTCCTGCTTGTTAATACGGTGATATGACAGAGTTTTTGGTTAAGTAGCTAGAGACCTGGCTGGCAAAGGTTGAAGTCAAAATATTTGGGGATTTTTCAGGATGTGGTAATATTTTCAAATGAAGATAACAAACCAATGGTAAATCCCGAGGGACTAGTTTTCCTTCTGTAGTAGAGCAAAAGGTCCAAGGAACAGGCTATATTGCTGTTTATAGCCTCTGAAATTCGAGCAATAGGAATTCGTAGCAGTGGGGCAAAGGGGGAGTTAAATTTAGGCATTAGCTGGGGCTGGGTACAGGCAAACTACAATTTCTTCTGACCCCGGGTAGGCGGCTGTAGCACCTGAGCCGCCTTCCCAGCCCGGCGGGCTACCGGCGGCGGGGGGAGAAGTGGGGGCCGCCGCTGCCGACATCCTGCCGCCTCGCCCGCCAACTAGCGGGGCCCGGCGGGGGGGACCGGCCAGAGCCAGGGCCGTACGTCGTCGTTCCCGTGCGGTGCTGCCGGACTGGGACCCCCACCTGAGAGCAGGGCCACGCAGTGCGGGCAGTGTGTTTATTGGCAGCATCGAATATGGCATAATTAAGGTGCACACAAGTAACGCCAGGCGGATTTTAAGAGTGGCTTTTCACTGGAAAACCCCACTGCTGTATGTTGTCTTTTTTCCTGTCCTGTCAACTAGTTTTCCCTGTTTCTCAGAATTCCATTTGCTTTCCACCGAGTCCTCCGTTTGGAGTATCTTGATTAACTGCATAATTAGAGAAACAGAGTTGGGTCCTAAGTTACACCTCCTCCCAACTGTTGCTTGTTTTAATTTTAACTGTATTTCTTATAGTCACATTGGTTATGTTTTTAAGAGGCCATGATACTCTGACACTATCTAGCAAGACAAAATTAAAGCATTATTTTCTAATCGCTTTTATTGCTTGCTTACCTTGTACCAACTTGATAAAGATACTGAAAGTGGGAGGAAGGGAGTATCCATTTCTGAAGACAGGCTTTATAACTTGAAAATGATAGTCTCCTAAATACAGAGCTGGTCTATGGAAAAACAAGTGAAATAACAAACTAGGCTGCATCTTAGTTGTTAAACTGCTGCTGTCAGCCGGTGTAAGTCCCACCAGCTAACAATAAAAATGTTTTTATGTGCATTCTTGCACACACTTCGATAATAGTTATCTAACAGCAATTTTCAAGCATGGAAATATTTCTTTTTCCACTCCCTTAGAATCATGAAAATTTCAGTGAGATACAAGTCTTGTTGCAAAGGGCACCCTGTCAATGAAGGCGGTCACCAGAGGAACTCTGTAAATTGCGCTGTACAGAACACTCACATACAATGCAACTGTTATATTTTATAATGAAAACCAGCTTATCACCAGGGACAGAAGGCTTTAGTTTCTTACAAAAAATACTGTCTGACCAGACAGATCTGGTAATTGGAAGCTTTGGGTCTACCAGTCTAGCCTTTGGCTAGTTAAGCTTCACTCAGGCTCCAGCCTGAGCAGAAGAGGTGAGGGCTTACTTTGGGTAGATACAGAGCTAATGGGTGCCCAGCTTGTGCTTAGCCCCATGGACATTAGCAGCCTCCAGCACAATCAGATTCTGGCGAAATGACTGCATCCACAGTGCCTCCTTTCCCAGCTCTGGAAAGCAAATGAGACCACAACAGCCTTCACAGACACTCCAGCCACATTTGCAAAACAGCTGGACTCTGCACAGGAGCTCTGCCCAGCCAGGCTCTCCACCACACTCCTGCTTTCAGAAGTCATGCCGAGATGTGGTTTGGTCTCCCGGGGGAACAGATCTGTAAATGATTTGAAGGTTCAGAGTTCAGGGGTGATTTGCTAAAACACCCGTCGGGCTGTAATGCCCATGTGGGAGCCGTCTGGTTAGATAGGTTGTCTCTGGGTATTTCTGGCATTTCACTTCCTGACTAAAAGGCAGGAAAACTCAAAGAAAGAAAAAATATGGAAAAATATATCCAGACGCTTCCAAACTTGGAAACTAGTTTCCTAATGTTTAGTCAAAGGCATAAGTCAGTTCTTGTTTTAGCCGCCCATCCCTCTTTGTACTAGAAAATATTCAGTGCAGTTTCCTTTAAAATATCAGATAAGCTGCATAAATAGCTGCCCAAGAATCAGAGATATGACTAATTCCTATTCATTAGACCTGTGCAACATAAATAACTACTTGTTGCACTACTCATTAATTACAGTGAGATGCCTCCAGCTCTGTCACATGTGTCCAGGTCTGCTTCCACACTGCCTCCTTCGAATAAATCCATGTCATCATTCTGCTGGCTTGTCCCAATGAGAGGAAACAGAAAAGGCTGTGCGCCATGGGCATCCCCTCCGCCTCTGCAGCTCTGGTTCCTGGGGATTTAAGAAAAGAAGGCGGTCTCCAGAGGGTAAGATACAACCACTAATTTTGTTACTGGCATAACATCTTGTGTCTGAGGTACAATTCCCAGATGGCTTTCCTAAGTCATCAAATAGCAAATGCTTCTGGGGAGTTTTGTAATTCACCTCAGCAGTATATGTAAACACTGCTTAATGGATGTCTTTAATGCTGTCTTCCAGCTTCCAGGATATTCACTGGGTCACTGCGTTGGTGGTGGAGCTTTCCCTGTGGCTGCACACACGTTGCCATGCAGCTGAAGGCAGGGGAAAACATACCATTTCAGTTCAAGTTGATTAAAGATTTTTGACTGAAACATGCTTTTCTTTTTTAATTTTAAAGAAAACACTGAGTCACCAAAACTTAAACTTACCTTGTAAATGGATTGGTTTTGAGGGGAAATTTCTCCAAACAGGGTGGACTTTTTGTATACAGAAAAAGAATTCTTCAGTGATTAGGACACTTGCATGTGGGAGCCCTGTAGTCAGCAAAGAGCAGTGAGTTGTGAAAGAATAGTCCCTGAGCCTGAGAGGGAATCAAGCAGGGCAAGGATTTGAACCTGCTTTGCAGACGAGTTTCCCAGTCATTGGTGAATGGGCTCAGTATATCCTGCTTGTGCCAATCCATTTTGTAGAGCTAATTAAAAATTCAATGGTGAGGAGAAAATGCCTGTAAGCCAGCAATTACAGCAGGGTTACAGGGTAAGAGAGGGACTGGTCATGCTCGATTCAAGCTGGTCTTTCAAGGGGAAAGACATGCATGGGTATCTCCCATGCAATGACCCTAGGGCTGATGTTCCGCTATTCAGCATGATGTGGAGCCAAACGCAAATGCCTCAACCCTTTTTTTGTGATATAGACTTCCTTGTTTCTACCTATTCCAAGGTAATGGAGATGAATAGGATTAAAAATTGGGGTGTCTATTTATAGTCTCATTTCCCCCTTCTATTTCTCTCCTGCTTTTAAATACTCTACTATGAATTGCTGGCAGTTCCACAATTGCCCTGAAAGGACTAACCTTGTTTAACTTCAAAACTAAAGCTGGTGGGAACTAAGGATGCCCCAAAAGCAATTGTATTAACAGAAAGTGGTGATGTGAGATTAAGGGGAAATGCAGGACCCGAGTGTTCAAAATATTACCAGCTATGTCATGAAAACAGATGTGTTCTGTAACTTCTTTCTGCTTATGGGAAACAGTCTCAAGATCAGGGTCTACTCTGAACAAGTTGACAAAGGTTTTTGTCTCATTCTTCTATTTTCCACCTTTTAGAAGGGGTCCTAGCTTTTTGTTCCTCTGCTTGGTTTTGTGGTCACTGTGAAAAACCTGTAGAAGGAAAAAAAAAAAAGACATATTAATCCTAAACTGCTGGAAGCACCAGGTGAGCCCCTGGAGAATGTCTTAATGTGCTATACCAGCCAGACCCGCCCTGTGGCAGGAAGCTTTGGCTTGGGGCAGAGAGCAGTGGCCCTCTCTGCCCTGTGCTGCAGTACCCATCCACAGCAGCTCTCAGGCTGGAGGGAACAGTGCTGAGGAGCAGCTTGGTTCCACTGGCCACTTGTCGTCAGCATTTCCTAACAGTGTGACATGTTCAGTGTCAGCTTTTCAGGTTGGTGGGCTGAGCTATGTGGTGGCAGTTTTCCTTTAGCCTCAGGAGCAGAAAGGGCAGGGACACCTCCGGGGCTCTTGGATGTGGTAGTTCATCAGCTGGACTCTGTGGGCACCATGGGGGAAGCTAAGATCAGTTTTTAGCAATAACTTTAGGTTATGCTGTTCTGGGCTTCTGCCAGAGCTCAGTGTTACTCTAATGAATGCTGTAGAGGATGTATACTCACATAAAATTGATTTACTAGGAAATCAAAAGATAATGCCCATTTGCAGCTGATAATCAAAAATGTAACTGATTTATCTGCTGACAGAGAAGCACTATACAAGAATAGACCTTCAGAAGACCCCAACAGGTCAACCAGTCCTGCTTCCAGCAACCCAGCTGAAGGCCCTCTTTTGACCGTAACATTATGCCCTGCCTGACTTGCTGTGACCTTCATGAGAAGGTGCACACTGCCCAGCAGCCACGCTTCTGTGTTGACTTGAAGCAGCGGGACCATGTGCTGTTGTACCAGGCTTTGTTCCACAGAGGTAGGCTCTCTATTTAAACCATATGTTGAATTATAACCGTGTAAGTAGGAGGAAAACTAAAACATATTTCACTGGGTTCTAGAAAAGCTCTGAATGAATGTCATTTTTGTCAAGGTTTTATGTGCCCTATCCAAACACCAAACAATCGTGCTGTACCATCAGATTTAAAGTGAGCTGTTGTATTACATGTCTAGTGGTGACTCCAAAAACGACAGCGTGCACAGTTTGTAGCCCCTGCCTCAGGATTCAAAGCAGATGCTCAGAGATGAGGTTTTGGGACGTGAAGGATTGATAAGATTAGAGCCGGACATATGGTTTTCATAGGTATGATGGGCTATTTCTGGTGAATTTTAAAGCTGCTCAGGATGAGCTCTTGAGATTCAAGTAGCAGCAACACAAATTGCTCCTATGTTTTTCTGATGCACCTGAACTTAATGTGAGTTTTGCAAGCTGGTCTTTCTGGTGGGATTAGGGCTGATGTTCTGGTGAAGCTCCACTTTTGACATCAGTGGAAGAAATGAGATGACTCCAATGATAGGTCAGGGACTTGATTGTGGGGAAAGTTGATTTACAAGCAGAGATCATTGGTTGACATTATTTTTGGTGGCGTGGAAGTCTACATGAAACAAACTTGCTGGCTCTAAGATCAGTTGTAATGTGTACGTGTAGTTGAACCTAATAGCCTGTCATGTTGGCTGTCTAAGAATAATTAGCCATGAAAGGCTAACAAGGAGTTGAAATGGCAGAGGGTTATAGACCCAGTTCTCCAACAAAAGAACAAACCTGCTCTGTGGGTGCCATAGCTCTTATCAGTGGGTGGTGATGAGATTGAAACAAAGGTGGAGCTCACAAATGAGATAATAATAAAAGGAAAAATTTGCTTGCAGGATTAGAGCTGTTGCAGATTTGCATTGATGTTGATATTACTAACATTTTTTGCATAACTTGCAAGTGCAGCAAGAATAAGAGTATTTTTGGCTTCCAGGTAATCAGTTCCATATATGATACAGCAGGAAGCACCATGAATTTGAAAATTAGATTTAGCATAGAAGTATTTAAAAGGCAGGTAGACATAGTCCTTAAAGATATGGTTTAGTGAGGTTTTTTATTAGGGATAGGTTGAATGGTTGGACTAGATGATCCTGTCCAGCCCAGGCAATTCTAGGATTCTATGATTCTCCCAAAAAGGCTGTTTGCAGTTGCTGCAGTCTTCTGTTAATTAGGCAGCGTTCATGGCTAGAAACCTGAGCTAAGCAGCGTAAATGTGGGCCAGAGTGCAAAGGATGTCTGTGCTTGGCTTGCAGCTGTAGTGCTGTACCTGGCCTTGATTACATTGCTGAAGCTCTGTGGGACATAGTTCTCTCTTGGAAAATGGGAATAAATTTTATTTTCCTACCACAGAGCAGTGCTACAACAGGCTAGTAGCTCAAGTGGATTGTATATGTGAAAATGTACTAAACTGCTCAGCAAGCTTCACTAGCTAATAGGTTTTTGGACCTGAATTTATTTTGTGTCACTAATTAAATTCCACTATAAAATTTGTAATGGATCCATTTTCTGGTCCTTCTTTAATGTTGCAAGTCTGTGGAAAGTAACTTTCTTCTAATACATGTGCCAAGCTTGGCAGTACTTTCATCAGGAGAGGAACAGAACGGTCAGGGTTTCTACAATTTGTGCTGAAATATGCCTCAGTTGGGAAGAGATTGTGAGATTTTTTGCTGTCTGTAAATCAGAAATGCAGTTTAGCCTAAGTTTGTACTTGAACCTGATTTTAATTCAAATCTTCAGTTCACATACTGCAATTTTGTCTTTTCCTAATAAAAAATGGTGGTAAAGCAACACACAAACAGGAAGAAAAGGCCTAGTTTGCAAAAAAACATATGCTTTGATGCTAGAGAACTGAGGGACCCTGACAGGCTAACCCATGGCGTTCATCCTCGCTCAGCTACAGTGAAGGCAGATTAAGGATAAATTACTCTGTGAGCAAATGTCTTGTTTTCTCTGTGACTCCACCTCTTTCGGGCATCCTGCCCTGTCCCCACCCCTTGCACTTGTCTGCATGTCTTAATGGCAGTATTCATGCAGCTGGTAATTTATGTGTCTGAGAGAGAAGATTTACACAGAGCCTTCCTCTCAGTTATTCAGAAAATTTGAGGTATAGTATGTGATTTGTTAGGTCCCAAACTCCAACCTAAAAATCACAGATGTCTTAAATGGCTCAAGTGAGAGCAATTTTAAAAGGAATAATTTCAAGTAGAAGTTAAATTCTTAGATCCTCAGTTTAGAGCTAGTTACAAAAGTTTGTCTCCAAAATAAATACAAAGCCTACTGTAACATAAGCACATGGTCATTTGGCTTTGACTGAGGCAGTTTGCTCTTCTGCTGTGGAAGACAGACGGAGCTGATCCAGTTACTGAAACCTACTTGATTCAGTTGGTGTCTGGTGTCATAAACACGAATTGTTAATTTCATATTACTCATAACAGACGCACTGTGAATGTTTGCAGAGTTTATAGGGTATCAGTTACAAATGTGATTATACCAGCCATTCCTCAGGACTGACACCAGTTTCAAATTAGAAGCTGACAGGCCTCACCTGCTCCTGAGTTCACTGATAGGTCACCTTCTTGTCATTTTGGCTGTCCCCCCCATCAAAATGACATCTGTGTTCATAAAGGGGCAGCGAGGGACTCGAAGTTGTTAGAATTGTTGAAGAATAAGAATAAGGTGTCATCTACTCCAATAATGTAGTGCTCAACTTTGGCCTTTCAGATGGCTTGATGCTTGCAGCACCACCTGACAATGTTTCCAGATTGAAGAATAGCTGGATTGGAGGGTCAGCAGTTGTTCCCTCTTCTGCCCATGGATGCTCAGCATTCAGCTCAGCCCAGCCACGGAGTGTAGACGATCCCAGAGGCTTGAGCAAAGGGCTTGTGAAATGCTGTTACTTTTCTACATACAGGAATGGGACACTGGGATAAGTAAACATTCCTTTCAGAGACCCTTGTTACACATCCATGTATTTAAACAAACAGTGTATAAAAGGCAAAAGGTAAATATTATTCAACAAACAACTGGATAAAAAAATGTTAAACTTTTTCAATTCATTGGGCTTTTCCATTAATTTATTTACATGCCATTTATGCAGATGTAAACCATAATTTTATGTGGAAATGTCCTGACTCTTGAGAACTTAGTTCTTTTTGATTGATTCTTGATATTCACTTAATTAATCTAGTGGACTCGAGCTATGTCAATCCAATTCCTATATCCTGACACTTCTCAAAACTAGGAAAATGGGCATGCAGCTTCAAATACAGACTGTGGGATTCGCTCTTATTTCTGTCATTAAAAAAACCTGTTAGATCCAGATAATGTCTGACTTTGCACATTCAAGATTTGGGCTCCCCCGGATTTCAAGTTTACTAAATAATATCTAATATATGTGTGCCACCTGTACAACAGTTGAACAGCTGTCTTGTTAAGGCTTGGGTTTTACAGACAATCAAGTAAACACATATATATAATGCCATTCAAGTTGCCTGGTCCATTAGTGCTGTGTGTAAAGAGGAAGGTCTCTGAGCTGAGGGATGTTAGGAGCTCATGTACATAGATAGGCTCATTCTCACCATGAGCTCAGTTATGTGCCGGTGAGAAAAGAGCACAGACATATTCGTGAGAGGGTAGGCAAGGATAAACAAGATGTTGAACTGCACTTTGCCAAATGAAAGGCTCAGAGCAGCCAAGGAAAATCTTTTTGTTTCCCCCTCACTAAATTAGATCTTTATTTTTGTCTTAGGCGCTGTGGCTAGCAGAGCTGTCATGACATTCAGTTATCATAGTTGCCATCATTCTCTGAAATCTGTCCTTGATTTTATTTTGTGCTCCAGGAAATATTATAGTATTGTTATTTTATCTGTATTAAATAAACTTAAGGCCAGATTCCTCGTGGTGTAAACAAGAATGACTTCAGGAAAGCAATGCTGATTCATGCCATCCGAGTGTCTGATTCTTAATATAAAAGAGAACATTTTACAACAGAGTAAAGAGAAGTAAACATTTGTTATAGAAACTCATGTCATCAACATAGACTCCCCCTCACCTCCTCCCAGCATTCAGCAGGAAAAAAAATAGCTAAGGTAGATTTACAGAAGCCACCACTTTTTTTTTTTTAATGATTTGGATATTGATCATTTTTAATCTTCTTCTCAGAACAACCGGGAGATCTATTATAGCTTGAGCCAGCCATGAAAAGCGGGTCCGTTCTTTAACCTGCCCCAATTCACTTGGACATATTTTATGTCTCCAGGGATTCAGCCACGAAGTCCATTAGAGCATCAGATGCAGTGAGGTCAAATCAATTGTCCATACTGCAGACAAGGTAACCATCATTTACTGTAATTCTCCCCCGTCATGGTAGAGGAGAGGAAAGGTTAAAAGCTGTATTACCACGAGGCTGTCTCATCTATCTTTCAGTATATTGGTAATACCTAAACATTGCTTAAAGAACTGAATGTACAATCTTAAATCTGTGTTAAACTGGATTTAATAGTTAAGTTGCCAAATCAACAAATTTGCTAATGATTTTTTTTCTACAATGAGGAGCAGAAAAAACACCATTTTTAAAATAAAAACCCAAAATCTTTGTAGTGTCACGTCAGACACAACACACCCAGAGCTATACTGAATGTTCATTGTGGGATGACCTGAATGACTGATATTTATCCTTCCCTATGCATAGATATATTTACCTATGAAGTAATTTGCCGTCCTCTCTTTAAGCTGGTGAAGTTACGGCAGTCCAAAAACAAAAGAGGAAGTAAATTCAGGATGTATATTTCACACTGTAAATCAAGTCCTTATGTGTTTGCACTCCAGGATGGGCAATAATAATTGACTGAAGCAATCACTGCTGTGGGAAAACAAACGTCCTGGTGGTGTCGCATCTGAAGGTCAAGCCTGATGACATAGTAAGCACCTGAACTCTCACTGACTCCTGGGGAAGCGGTGGGTGCTGAGCACCTCCCGGAGCTCGCCTGGCAGGGATAGATTTACACAGCCACTGGGGCTGGGGCTGAGGATGCTTTTTTGCTCCCACCTCCCTCTGTTGGGTCTGCAAAGTCATTTATTTCCATTACAGTGCCATGGCATCTCTCTGACTCCTGCGCTCCGTGCGTTAACTGCATGAAACCAGAGAGAAAATGCAGTTCTGTGCCAGGGACTGCGTATTCCTTCTCCTCTGATCAATTGTGCTGTGGCCCTGATTAATGTCACGTGATCTGAGGTGGATGTAGGGGACCCATGCGCACCCCTGCCACGCATGTGAGAGCTAGGGCACAGAGGCCTTGCCCTTGTAGGACTCCTCTGTTTAAGTGGGAAGCAATAACCAAGCCCGGCTTTATTCACTTGACTTGCCTATTTGCCTTTTCTAGGTTAATCTTTTCTCTTTCCCTGGATTTCTTTAATCCTGATCTGTTTTCATTAAGAAAGTCATTGAAGGAGCTGTTGAGATTTTTTTTCATATTCCAGAAATCTTTTTACAGCTATAAAAATTAGCAAATTTATTTTTTTTGTGTGTTTCAGAAGCTGAATTGCTTACTAATCATACATATGTATTTAAAACAGAGCCAAAGCAATAATAAATAGAAGATAGCCAAACTGTTATTCCAGCATAAGTGTATCAAATATACTTCTATGGCTGACATACATTTATGATATTCTTCTTGGGAAGCAATGGGATGAATTTAGTGTGAGTGTAAGAGTTGATGTAGGTTACAGATTAATAAATATTATTATTATTATTATTAAGCCTATTTTTAAAGTTTAAGCTAGGGTTTAACACCCAGCACAGTAAATTCTAATTTCAGGTGATGTAGGTATTCAGTAACCATAAAAAGAAAGTAGTAAAAGTTTTGTGTGTGCTGCAGGAGAGAGAAATGTGCTTTAGATTAGGTGTTACATACCATTCACTTAGCTGCTTTTCCTCTTCTGTTCCCTCTTTTTATGGTTTACCTTAACACACATCCTGTGTGGTGCATTTTCTTCAATTTTTATTATGCATCATCTCTGAATTCATCCTTGTGAGTGTCTATTCACAGGTCCTATGCTAATTATCACCACAATGCAGACTGCAGTTGTGTAATTAAATAAAAGTAATGTCACCACTATAAATATATACTGTGAAACTCTTTACAAAATTAAACACTAAACCAGCTAAAGCTTTTTCATTTTAATACAGAAATTCAGAAATAATTATGGGGAACATGAAGCTAAGAAAGAAATAAATTCATCCAAATGTGGAAAGAAATGAAAGGTTAAAAAGATGCTTTCCTTCATAATACCACAAAATTTGGACTGTGTGGAGTATGCATGGCCTGTTGCTTTCCTTGTTCTGCAGACCCTCTCAGATAGCTCGCAACTTAGCAGTACCCTCTCTGCTGGTACATCTTCTGCAATGCTAATTCAGCGAACGGTCTGCTGGGTTATTTAAGTGAAACTGGAGTCTCAAAAATATCAGACAAGCTTTGCTGTTCTTTGGCTGCAATGGATATCACAGCCCTGACTGCAAGAGCAGTGAACTTATTAGAAAGGCTTTGGATCTGGAAAAATGCTTACTGAAATCAATGAGAGAAAGAGCTTTAAGTCCAATGGTTAACACTTCATTCTGGCCCTTTTTTCAATAGATACAAACGTTGGCTCTGTAATGCCTAGTCATTTTTTTAAGATCAATATGGCAAACCTACATTGTGCAACGGATGTGTGTTTACTATCTGCTGTGTTAGCATTACAACTCAGATCAGACTTTTGAAAAATAAGTATTTGATTTACAATAATTCCACCCTGTGCAGCAAACAAATGTATTTTTTAGGAAATCTGTTTGACCAGGAAAATCACTAAGGAATTCCTCATGAGTTATATATAGCTCTTAGTTGACAGACTTCCTTAAAGAACTCCTTTTTCTATGTCTACAGTAATTAAAATAAAAGTTGTCCTTTGAGTATTTGCTGTTGGCAAGATGTATTTAGTTTAATTTTCTCCAAATGCTAAAGAGGTTGCTACAGTTACAGGAAAGTAGTTAGGTCTTGTGAACATGAGAGAGATTCAGCTTCTCTGAATTTGTCATAAAGAAATATATTCAAGCAGATCTTTCTGATTCTCCTTGTCACTCTGAGGGAGTGTTGTAATTGCCTCCTCATTGTGCCAGTAGTCAGTGTCCTGGAAGCTGAGTTAATGGCATGACAGCTGTGGTGTTACAGAGAACATCAGTGCGGGGGCTTTGGGGATAAAATTCTCCTCTAAGTAACCAAAAAAAGCAGTCCTGATTGCAAAAAAATGGTGACATTAGACAGAACTGCCCTGAAAACACGCATGAAACAAACAGGAGAGAAGTGCATTTATGAGCAAGTCTTAACCTGCTTGCAGCTTGGGTTATGTCGCAGCACAAGTGGTTCACATTAAAGATGAAACACAAAAGCTCTGACAGAAGGTTACCAACATAATCTTTTATTTTGAAAAGTAACTTATTCAGTTAAAATTGAAATAATTATTAATGAAAGACATCTTACATCTGTGTCAAAAATGTTTCCTACAGTGCTGTAGGCCACCAGAGAAGAATGGATGGCCCCTCCTTCAGCAATAAACAGGGTGAAATTTTTTTAAACAGCAATAAATAGGGTGAAAATTACTAGCTGTAGATTGCCTGGTGTTTTTTGGACTTTACAGATAATTTCAAACTAATGTGGAAAGTTTTGGACGTTCCTTTTATATAAGTATGCACCTCCACAGAAAGCATTTTTAGTGATTCATTTTTCCCTTGTGCTCAAATCCCTCCTTATTTGACCCAGTCTACAATACATCATCTTCCAATATGTCTCTGGGAAGTCTTATTCATAATGTATTATCCAGTAATATTTTCTATTTGAATCTTGACGTGGTGCTCTCAGATGTCCAAACAGCGAATCACAGAAGAAAGTAGGGGCCCTCAGGATTTCATAAGGCTATTTAAGCCTTTTGAATCTGAAATAATGAATGAAAAATATAAAAAAATCAAATTGGATATGTCATTTTAATTTCTGCTGAATTCCGGATGTTCAAAACATGAATAAATGCACTGGGATTTGTAACCAGAGAGAAAGAAACCCCTAGCTTAAAAAGAACACACATATAAAACCAAGCCTAAGTGATTAATTAAACCTTTTGGTATTTGCTTTGGGATTGGATTTTGAGTTGAAAATTTTTGTAAAAGTTCTTCAAAGGCTGAGGGGAAGGCACAGCAACCAGTGAGTGGAGGTTCTTGATTTACACAGATCCATTTGCCTTGCTTATGAATTCGTTATTAGCTGCCTTAGATGATGATTATAAAATCGATGTGTATTTGTGCAAACCAACCAAATGGTGAAAAAAAAAATGTATTAAAACAAAACATTGTCCTGAAAGATCTTCTATTTTTCTACAAGTTCAGTTTAAACCAATTTGTCAGATCAATTCAAGGACAAAATTTACCAAGATTTTGAAAAACAGAAAAGTGGTAGAAATATTTCCATCAACTAGAGGAAAAAAAAATATCTATTTTATTTTGTCCTCAGTATTCTCACTTCTAGCTCTGGGTTTAGTGTTCATATAATCTGCTGCTGAATGGAAATGTGAAAGAGAAATTGGCTTTAAACAAAAGTGAATTCAACAAATTTATTTTCGTTACTGAAGCTGAGGAAAATGCAAACTATTTGACATGGAGAACTTACATTATTGGAACAGGAAATTTTTATTTATGTTATAAAGGAAAAAACAAAGAAACTAGATGATTTTAAAATATATTTTTTAACCAGGCAAGATATCCCTTTCAGCACAGCATGGGATATAACATTAATCTTACTTGTCTGTGATGTAAAAACCTGTATATATTTCCTTATAGTCAGGACTTTGCTACATTACCTCATTTTTACCCACAGAAGCCAAACTGCTAGATTTTGGGAGACTGCTCGCAATAAATTTTTTTCTATGACAATTAGTTCATTACTAATCTTGACCATCTCTCCAATGAACTCATGAAGAACTGTAATATTAAAAAGCACCTCACAAATCATTTGCAATAAACCTGAAGGAATAATGAGCATTTGTAAATATGACCTCCTTTTGCAGGATTTGTCTCTCTTTTAGCTTTTCTTCCTGAACCTTTGCTACAATTATCTTTAAATCTTCATGAAAGAAGCCAAAGAAATGGGAACTCAGCTTTGTAGTAATATTAGTCATCTTACTAATGGATATTCTATAGCTTGTCCTTTTTTCCACTTCCTCTTACCTGGTTCTTTCATAACTCAGACAGTCAGCCAGACTCTTAAATACCCTTTGGTTGGAGCCAATGGGTCTTACAAATGTAATTTATACAGTAGTTGATGATTTAAATGGCAAGCCCCCAAAATCTTGTGCTTTTTAAAAATGTAAATCTGTCTGGATCTCATTAATGAAAGTTCTTGACTACAGTAAAAACTCTCTCCTCTGTTGGAAAACCATTCAGTTATTAATCAGATTCATCTCTTCTTTTAAAAAATATTCTGCAATCAGGGTTTTATCTGTTGATTTTTGTCCAGTGGACTCGTCCAGTGGTGACATGTAGAAGGATGCTGTCAGTGGTGAGACTTCGTGATGACCGCTCTGTCAAGACAAACAATGCAATAGGAGGTTTCGTAACACAGGAATTCCAGGGAATAATGCATTTATCTTAACCATGACACTAAGAGATTTCTAATAATCTTTTTTAAAAAAAAAGATTAAAACGAGGAGGTGCATACTGGGGCCAAACCGTTGCCTATGAATAAAATCTTTGGTACTTTTCTGCTACTTTGCTATTCCATTCTGACAGTTATAGAAATCAAGACATGACGATTTTGCCTTAGTTGTATTAGCACAGAAATCCTGTGAGAATGAAGGGTGAAGTCAGCTTACCGCCATCTGAAAACAACTGAAGCTATCTGATGGTAAACAGTTTGTGTGTTAATTTGTGTACAAAGCTATCCTGATGCAGATTCTCAAGTTTTTTATTAGTGGGGTCATAACTTGAGGAGAGATCTCCTGATCTCACTGATCTACGCCTTGCATAAATTTTGTCAGTTATTACTTGTGGAAGATCCTAAATGAGAATTGACTCATATTGGTGGCTAAGTTTCATTTTTCCAAGAGAGTGACAATGCCTGATTGAAAGATTTTACAGGAGGGACAGGATTATTTTATCTATTATAGTATTGTGAAATCCACCAGGGTCTACTCCTTTTCTTTTGAATTTGGGGTATCTGAGAAATCTGGGGTAAAGCAGCATTAGTGATGCTTCTTTTTTGCCTTATCCTGCTCTGTTTAAGTACAGATTATGCAGGTGTGCTTGAGGAGCATCTATTGATACTTCAGACCTCTCAAGACATCACTGACTACACCAGATAGCGTTGACATGCCTGGTATCTCTTTTGGAAGGAGATAGATTTTCTTTAAGGGCTTTTACTTTTTTAATGGAGAGAAGTCCTGGAAAACTTCTGCTTCAGCTTGAAGGGTCTAACCAGATTTGAGCCAGATTCCACTTGCTTCCCCTACTTGTTATGTTCAGTGTATTATAACTGCATTGGAAGTATTCAGAAAGAATAAGGTAAATACAGTAAATTCGAACTTAGCTCACCAGTTGTGATTCATGTACCTGCTAGTGTGGAAATAAAAAACAAGCAATGTCTTATTTTTCAGCTAAGTATTAGAATTAGACCTGTTTCCTGTTTTAATTCTACTTCCAGTCTTCTTGGGCGTTTGAAGGAGAGAATAAGAAGAAGACAAAGACATCTACAAATAGAAGTGGCATATTGCATATTTCTTTGCGACCAGAGTAGAGATTACTTACTCTTTCTAGATGTGCATTTGTTGGTGGCTTAGTTGATGATATCAACCTTTACTTTCCAAATATTTTAGCTCTCAAAGAACGGGGAGATGTTATTAGAGCTGCTGCCCTCTGTTCTCCACTAGTACATGGAAAAGCTTCTACTGTGGAGTTGCAAGGTTTGCACTTGCATTTGTTCTTTTTCTTCCACCTTTGAGATAAGCTCAAAGTGCCATTTTCTGGTTGCGATGTTGTCACACCCAGACCACAGGGAAGATGCTGCCCACAAAACAAACGGGTCATTGTAACTGTGACCAGCAGGAGTCCTGGTAACGCATCTTTAAAAAATTTCTCAAAGAACTTTGTTTTGTACAATGAATTTAATTTTTATTGAGTTTTATATCCATAAAGAAAAGGGATATCATCTTGCAAGTGAAGAATAATGCTTTTGTATACAGTGCAGTTGCAGAGATTTCCAGTTCCTGCTGAAGAAGAAAAAGAGTCAGATGACCTGCAATACTGTCAGAGTTACCAAGTGATTTCCCATCTCGAGAGAGCAGCAACAAAGAACCTATTAGACTTGTCCTGGGCAGGCTGAATGGCCAGTCAGCTCAATCATCACACCAGAGCTACACTATGCAGGATTATTTTGCATTAAAAAGAAATGCTTAATACCTAGTGTATTGTTTGTTCACATTGTTGGAAACACATTGGTGGAAAAGGAACCTGTTGGAATATATTCTCTTCTTTGTGGTATTGCGATGGGAGGATTACAGAGACTTTACTATATGCCATTTTATCACCCTTATCAGCCCTTATAGACCTTTTTGAGTGACTGCGGTGTTTGTTGGGTGCAGATCTGTTGATTGTGATGAGATATTTTATGAACCAAGCAGGATCTTATTCCCCCTACAGAAATTCCTTGCTGATATCCCTACAACACTCAGCTTGCACTGCTAGTATGCATCTGCGGGTTTCACTGAGATTGTGAGATAATGGAATACTTGGCTAAGCCTTGAAATTAAGATATAGAGACCTAGGCCTTCTTCCTTTTGCTTTTTTACTCACTCGATCACATCAGCTTCTGGTTATAAAATGTTGATGTATTTTAGGGCAGTATTACAAAACTTTGGGGTAAAATATATTTCTATTAGTACTATATCCAAAGAAAGATACAAGATCGTGAAAATTGTACTGACAAAAGACTCTTCCTCTATCTCTGACTCCTATTTGCTCTATTTTCATCCTAAGCACCTGCATTATTGGAGGACAATATATTAATCAGCCATCTCACAAGCCACAATCCTATGTAGCTTGATCACTTTTGGGGTAAAATTTAGCTAGACTGCCTCAAAATGCTTATTGGTCTCTATGGATTTGTGCTGAATTTATTTAATACGCAGTGTAATATGAAAAGCCCTCTCTGCAGTTAATTAGCCTCCAGGTTATTGCAGGCCCCAAGGCATTGTGTTTGAGTTGTCATTGCTACTTGCAAAGATCAGCAGTATTTAGTTCTTGTGTTACACAAAGTAGATTGCATGTGCTTATCTGGCTAGTATTAATTCATTGTTTCTAGGTTCTAATTTCATTTTTAATTTTCTTGGCTATTAAAGATGGTACTAACCACGAGGAACTTTGCTGAAATCAGATGTGTTACACTGAGATAGTACCAGTTTAAATTACAGTAGAACTAAACCTAAAGGTTCCTCCAGAATTATACTATTGTAGCTGGGGGCAAGACTTGTTTCTGTTATGTGATAAACCTAAACCAAATAGGCCTCATTCAGACTCCTCTGGGATAAGGCAGACCTGAGCTTATTAATTATTCCTCTTTTCTAAGGAGAAAACATCAGGTTTCCTTCATTTGATAATTCTGTTTTCTCAGAAAACATTGACACATGTTCCAATACCCGGCTGGCAGTGGCAGGAACTCTTGAGTGGTTAGAGAAGTGGCAGAAGGTTAAATCATCTGACTTTGATGTTATGTTGATTGTTTACCCTTAGTGTACAGTAACATCTTAAAAAAATGAAGCAAAGCGAGTATATTCATTACTGGACAAACACAGCTGACAAGTTAAAGAATATGTGACTCTCTTAAGCTGAGACCAAAGTGCTTCATTTATAATGGAGATTACGGTAAGACCCAAATGAAGTTGTCTGAGGGAAAATGATGTCTCCTGAGCCTTTATTCTGGTTTGGCCACAAGTTAATAACACAACCAGCACTTAACAACAAAATGCAGGACTGTATTATCTTTTAGCAAATGCCAGTCATGTGCAATCCAAACAGGTCAATTACTGGCAAATCTCCGAAGATCTCCCGAAACCTCAGAAGAGTTAGGGATGCCAAGAAAATGTCGAGATGCACAAAGACACAGGAACAGAAATAGGGCACAAACCAATTTGCAGAAATGGGACTTAACCCTTAGAGGGAAGAACCCAGCCTGCTACATATTAATTTCCTTTTCATTAAATATTTATGGAGAGACATGCATGTAATGTGATTCTAAATTATGGAAAAAGCACTGTTTCAGTCACATTTAATCTATTTTTTCCAACATTTCTGTATTTTGCAGGTGTAATGGAAAAAATGTGGCTTTTTTCTGCTGACATGCTACTAGATTTAAAAATTAACATGTTCTCTTGGATAATTCTAAATCAGGACACATACAAAACAGAGTGTAGAGACCAGTGATAGCCTACTCTTCAGCTCAATACGCATGTCTACAGCCTATTAATATTAATGAAACATGCACACAAGCATGTGGGGATAATTGGCCCCATTAAATTCCATTTACTCAGGAGCTACTTTGTAACTTTTGCCCCTTAGTTATTGTAGTTCTTATTGCAGATAAAAGTTGGAACAGCATGTATGCCAATAGAAGACTTTCAAAAGTAGCTTTCTGAAAAAAAGAAGAAGAGAAAAAAGAAACATGTTTTCATACAAACTTTCATCAGCTAATGAAAAGAAACTTCTCTTGCTTTAAGGTTTTATTGGGATGTGACATCAGAATACTTTAGGAGATGAAGAACCTCAGCCCGGATAGATTTTTACTGGGGGGTCTCTACTGAGTGTCTTTTCCTCTGCAGGACTTTGTATTGAGCTGGGCGGACAAGGGACTGATGAGCAACATTTCAAGCACATACCCGGAGACCTGAACTTTGGAATTTTTTTCTTAAATTCTGTGAATCTTATCTTCACTGAGTTTTCTTTCAAGTTTTTTCTATTTTCTGTTTGAGAAAAGGAGTAAACCAAGAGAGACAATCTGTTCGTTTTAATGGCCCAGCTCTAAACACATAAAGATTACTGACTTAGTTCACTGGAAAGGATGCACCTAACATCTTTCCTGATTAGTGGTAAGTGGATTTCAAAGTTCTAGACAACAATGTGTGAATCATTTTTATTATCTTTTGTCAAACAAATGATCTGTTCTCCCTGGCCAGGAATGGCTGTTGCACTCCTCATTCGTTACACACAATACAAAAATCAGTGTTTCAGAATCACCTTGTTGAGGGCTGCAGGGCACCTGAGGAAGGGTCCAGGATCACTTTGGCTCTCTCCAGACCTGAACTGGGTCTACAGAAGACGCAATGTCTCCATCAGCTTCAGACTGACACGGTGTTAGTTGCACCAGACCAGAATGAATAATCTCCAGACACGAGTTACCAGCACAATTAAAGCATGAGAACAGCTGACTGACAAACTGAACAAAAGAGCTTTGGCAAAGCCTACAGTGGAAAAGCATATAGAGGAAATTCACTCTTGGCTTTGAATGCACCTGAGTAAAAGCAGGACGAACTGCTGATTAACAAGCTCTAACTCTGCAGACCAAATACCAAAGGATGAACAATGGCAATAACATTCTGTTATGTCTCTCTACAGCATGCATGCAATTTATCATTAAGTTATATTCCATAGGCAGCTCCAGCAGTATGGTTTCACAGTCTAATTGATGCATATGAGATTTGGCTTGCAGCTTTCAAAAAGTCAGAAGTACAGAGAATTCTATTCCATCCAAGAAGAAAACCAAAGCCCTGTAATATTAGTTATAAATGCAATAGATTTTTATTACTCTAACACAGCTAATTCACTCAGTAAGGTTGACAGCACACAGCTGTGTCTCAGAGGGTGCACATTTAACTGGGCTTTCCTTATAAAACACAACATGCTGATCCCTCCACAGAGCTCCAGTAGGTTTGGGAGGCATGACTGTCTTCTACAAAAGTCAGATGGACCCTTCTCTGAATGGACTTACTTATTTTTCCCTGCCTTGACCAGTTTGTTTCATTTTTCCAACTTTTACCCGTTTGTTTGCTGCAGGAATCAGGTTTACTCGTTCCTAGATCTTTGTGTCACCTCTGGAGCCTTTCTCACTGATTTGCGTCTTCCTTTTCCCTGCCTGTGGCACTGAAGTCAGTGCAAATAATTGATTAAACCAAGCCATTACTGGCAAATACACATCTGAGTTCATTTGATATTTTACTGACTACCCTCTGCTCCAGGTGTTGTATTTGTTTGCCAGTTTAATCTCATGCAGCCCTAGAGAAGCTTTTGGTCTCACGCGGGAACCTCCCTGTCCTCTTTTACTGATTATTGACATAAATAACACATTTAGATTTCCTGCAATGACTGTTTCATCCAGAACTGCTCCTTTTGCACCTCTGTCATGTGTTGGCACTATCAGTTTACTGGTGGCCTTCTAGAGTCTGAGGTAACTGAACAGAGTTTTATTAGGTTTGTATGTTTAGCAATTCACTTTTCAAAGTGTTGTTGCCCTGTTTATTGTTGTTTTAGTTAACTTCTCCAAGTCTATTCTATCTGTTTTTCTCCTTTGGACATGACTTACTTTCTGAAGGATGGGTTTTTACTGCTGATAACCGTGTTGTCTGCCCTTTTGACATGGTAACTACTTTTGGTATTTGAAGAGACTATTTAATATGTGTAGAGGCTATACATTTACACTGAACCTTTATTGTGCCTTTAAGCAGATGCCGCGAGGACTGTGCTAGCTGCTCCTTTATTTACTTAATTTTGCCATTTTAAGGTAAATTGCTGCAAAGCTCGGTATTTTTTTACTTTGTCTTTCTGTGAGGAGTTGAATTTAAGAATAGTCAGCGCATAATTCTTTTCACTGACTTAGAAAGTTATCACTGCTGAATGTATCTGACCACTAAGTGGCTCTGCCATCCAGGTATCTCAGTGTCTCCCCTCAGCTTTCGCTCCTTGGGTGCTCTGTTAGGCCACCCCTCCAGAGCTACATGGTACTGCTGCTCGCAGCAGTGAGTGGGCTGCTGTGACACACAACACTGTCTTCTGGGGCAACTGTGAAAGAACCTTCTCAGGGTTAGACCATCACCAAGTGAGGTGCTGTGCTCATGTGTTAGAGGAGGCACAGTCCTCATTCGAAGAAGCTGGTGACAAAAATATTAGCTTGAGTTGCCACATTTTCAAGTTCTATGAGAAACAGAGTAATTTAGTCCTTTGGTGAAATGTAATGTGCTAGGAGAATGCTTCTGAATTCAGTGCTTTCATACTATGCTTGACCTGTTAGTTGAGTAACACAGTATGGCATTATCTGATTTCTCCAGTGCTTACAGCAAAATTACTTCATAATAAAAGCATTCATGGTCACCTATACAACTTCAGAGTTTGCAAGACTGTTATGTTTCTAATCATGAAAAACAGGACTTTATTGAGATGATAAAGTAGCCATAAATAAAGAGCTCACAGGAGCAGGCTGACAAATAAACTTTTTATATGTTAGGTATGTATGGTGATGTAGTTTGTGGTGACAGCACATTGCTCAGAAGAGCAGGTCATATTCTGCTTCCTATTATACCAATGTCAACCAGAGAATTTCCATTGTCTATATTTCAACCAGTTCAACTAAGATAAAGATCTCTACACAGAATTTCATAGCCTTTTTTTTTGCCACTGTATAGTATTATTAAAAAAAGAAAGGACTATAGGGGTCAAATGACTTTCAATATTGTTTCTGATAATAAATGCACTACAAATGGTTTAGTCTCATCCATTAATCATAATAAAATAATGAAAAAAAAAGGGCTAAAATAGATTTCAGTAAGATATTGAGCCCTTCTCCTGCACTGTTACGGAATTTAGGCATGTGACACAAGGCAATGCCTATCACAGTGACTGTCACTGGAAACAAGACACCTCAGGGCAAACGTTACCATTCTAGGTCTCATAATGACAGGACTTCGTGTGGATCAGGTCCTCAGCCCTTAGATTATTTGTAGCAAGCATAAATAAAGACGAAATTATACAAAGGAAAATAAAGAGGGTGGTTCTGAGGGACAAGTTCAGAGGTATTAAAAAGGTGTCATGCCACATACATGTATACAAGAACCACAAGAAGGAGAATGAGAAGCTGTACGCAGGGGTGGGGTGGCAGAACAGAGTCTGGGACCAAACACAGGCGGGTCTAAGCCCAGACTTTGACTCCCAGCCTCTTCTCGGGCTCATCTCCAGACGTGACCAGCTGGGACCAGTGTGCTGGGAGCCCTGCCAGCCCCAGCGATGGAGCACTGCCAGCCTGGACTGCCTGGACTCTGCAGTCCTCGCCAGCCCCGTGTTTCTGTTGAGTGCAACTGTCCTCACCTGAAGGGGAAAAGAAAGTGTTAAATGTGTCACAGGTTGGAGAGGTGCCGCAAATGACTCTCCAGCCTGTGGGCACAGGCCACCCACAGCCCTGTGAGGGTTCACTTACTTGGCAGAGCAGAGCAGAGCGAGAAGGTAAATTGAACTGAAGGCACCCAGAGACAGTGCAACGAAAGTAGGGCAACATCCGCACACAAAGCCTGAGCGGCTTAACTTACACTAATGGAAAAAGGGATTTGAATAGCTAAAAGCCAGTACACTGAACTGAGATGAAAATATAAGTATGTATTCTAGGGCTGTAAGAGGACTGGTAGGGAGAAATGATATCCATCTTACTCTTGTCCTGGAGGATTTCTTCTCCCCTCCTCCCATTTTTTAATAACACAGAGATACGTTATTTTTGTCTAAATCATGTGGTTTTGTGTGTAAACTCAAGAACATTTGAAAATCTGGTCCCAGGCTAAGTAGTAATATATATATATATATGCACATTCNAAAAATCAAACCTAGTATAGGCTGTTTCTGAGACATAAATATAAAACAGATATTGCATTTCTAATTCCCAATTAATCAAATGCTGTACACGAAAGAGCAAAGGGCAGATTCTATTCAAATTTGTAGCAATGTAAAAAAAAAGCGAGAAAAATTTTCTCTCACTGTTCCTAAGTACCACAGAGGAATCTGTCTTTTTTTTTTTTTTTTTCCTCTAATAAAACAGCATGGAACAATAAAACTTTGAATTTTATGTGAGCATTTGCACTTCAAAAGTCAGATTAGCTCCACCATTCTCATTGGAGTGGAAGTCATGTAGGTTCATTCTCGTTTTATGGATGAAATTATTTAAGAAACATTGAGACTTGCCTCAATGCAGGTGAACATTGGCTGAAAAACAGATGGGCTCGAGGTCTGTGGCCACCTAGTTGGGTGCATTAACCTCTGGCTTTTCAGAGTGTGTCACATATCAGAAAATAAATTCCCTACCTATTCTATTTTTTTTTAGTGTCAGGATAACAGTAATATTTCAAAAGAAATTAGTGGGTTTTGTATTAGATGGGAGAGGTTATTTTAAGTATGGTTAGTTTATTTCCTCTGAGTCAAATTCTGCCTGAGCTTTCCAACGGGCAGTTTATGCTGCCACCAGCAGTACTTCTCTGGGTAGCTGTCTCAGATGTCGGGACTGGCAGAGTAATGAGGGGCAAGGAGAGAAAACCCATGGGTTTACCTGCTCACATCATGAAATGAAGGTGTATCCAACCCCCTGCCCCTCCTTCAGGCCTCCCTTGAGAGCCCTTCATAGTATCAGCTCTATACCTAAGTGCCATTTATTTCTTCTCCTTCTTTTGAGCTGTGGCAAAGCTGGTGGAAACTGTCATATTATCATTGGAGAAAATTAAGGATCTTCTGGGAAATGCAGAGTTTTACTATTCTAATCTACATTTCTCACCCTCTACCTAATAAAAAAAAAAGTTTTGTTTTTTTTTGAACACATGGATTATAAAGTTGTGCTAAAAGGCAGATAAATAACCTCTCTCAGCAGTCAGTGACATGGAGCGACGTGTAATCTGTGGCAAAGACATACCTAACAACACGTTTCATACTGTGCTTCCCTTCTCTTTCTGGCACAGCATGGAATTTAATCATACATATGTGAGAGCCAAACTTCAATAGTTTTGACAGCTGTGGGGGAAGGGTGGTCAGCGCTGTGGCTGAACTCCTCACCCGTTCCCATGGGGGAGAGGGTGCCTTGCAACCAGACAGATGGCTCCTACAGGAGGTCAGCAGAAATGTTCACGCATACCCTATTTATATTTGCACAGTACTCATTGATTCAATCTGCTTCTGAGCCTCTCTCCCCCCTTTTTAATAGGAATTTTATCATGTTTTTAAATCTTTGCTGATTTCAACGTGGCTGATTTAATTTCACACAAAAAAGTGTGGGAGCAGCAGCCTTGGTTCCCCTGAATAAACACTGGACTACGTGCTACTTGTGTTTGACTATGTCAGCCATGAGCTCTGGAAGTACGAAGTCCTGCCAGGCAAGACATAAATCTTTTGTCAATGAAAGGGGTACATTATCGGCCTCTCAGCTGTTTCTTTTCTAAACAGCTACCTGAGGTTGAAGATAAATATTCAACATGGTTATTTAAAAGAGAAAAAGGAAAACCAGAACACTTTCACTCATGCATTGAACATTAGTGGCAAATCTTAGAGAGCAGGGATTGGTCCTTATGGCGTGTCCCAGGTCAGCCTAGAAATGTAGTGGTGCAATGGAAGGATTTCTAAAGAGGCAAAGAATGTAGTAACCCTTTGGCTGTAATATACTTTGTACCTTCTGAGTCAGTCCCTTGCAGTGAAGCTGCCAGATTAACTCCTGGGGCAACTAGGTGCAACTTTGCTGGCTTAAAAAGGCTGTGCCCTCTTTCCTCAGGAACATATTCATATGGAATGTATGGGATTGTGAAGAGGGTTACGTGGAACTGGGATCCTAATTCTCAGCCAATGTCTTGTTATTCCCAGGCATCTCATACTGAAAAGTCTGAAGAAATTAAAGTGATGAGTAGCCAAATGCCAATAGCTTGAAGATTTGTGGATTTAGTAGCTTTCCATGAACCCAGTCAGTATCTGCTCCATTTTCAACTCCTGTACATGTTGAATTTGAATTTTGTTTATTTCTGATACCTTTTCAAGGTGATCTCAGCCTTCTGTGGGTAAGATGATATGGTTACCCAGCACTGTTGGGCCTGCACTATCCCACTCCCCCAAACAATCCCAGTGATCCACCTCACTTACTGTGAAATTCAGTTCTTTCTCACATAAAGCCTCCTTAACCACCTGTGAATTCCTCACAGCATCATCTGTAAATTTGTTGCCTTCTCACTCTACAGTCTGCCTCATCCAGCCATTTCTTGTGCCATGTCCAGCAGTTTTTCACATCCTGTTCTGTCACGTGTGCCCCAAGCAAGGCACAGGCACAGGCACATCACAACCTCATCTGTCTGCTGAAATGCATGCACTCTGCTAGGACCAAACAATAGCAACTACGGTATATAAAAAGTAAAAATAATGAAGTTTATGGATAGAAGATGATACCCTTTTCTCATGCTGCTTATTTCCTGATCACTTATGGAATGAGTTATTAAATGAGAGAAGAGGATGTACCATCTGGTCCCACACAAAGGTAAAGTTAAATAAGAGCTTGAAAGGGACATAAAGGTATTCGTGTCCAGCCTAAGGAAAAGGGGGCCACTACAGGAATCTGCTCCAGTGGATGATGGGTTCCGATCTGACAAAAGAGCTTGGAGATGAGAAAGTAATAGTTTAGGAGAAATGTCTTAGAGTGAGGAGGAATGGAAAACTAAATAAAACCACAATGATTGTAGGAGCCGTAGATAAGATTATATGTGTTAGATTTAGATAGGTCCTCAGAGGAAAATAAAAACATCTCAGTGTAAAAAAATCAGCTACAATAGCACAGTGAATAGGCTTACAAGTGCATAGGCCTTTTTATATGCAGTTTTGGAAAATCAGACTATGCATGTATGATTTGTTGCATTTTTGTTGTAGAAGGTTTGATCCCTTTTTTATGATTCTAGGATTAATAAACATTATCCAAGTCAAGCATAAAATGAGCAGCACCTCATTCAGCACATTCACTGGAATTTCCAGTGTATTTATCATTTTCTGCTGGGAGCGTGGTTATAGCAATGATTAGAAAACAATATGGCAGGAAACTCTTGATGTTAAACATTTGAGTTATGTATCACAGTGTCTCAAATTCTCTGACTTTTTAGATTTAAATCTTTTCAAAGTTTTCCTGAAGCTTTTGGCACATTTTTTGCAAAATATGTACAAGAAAGAAGATTCATAGAGGACTCTAGCCTTCTGTTATTGTTTAAACACTGATGCTTAAGGTTTAAATTTACAGGGAACAAATCATTCTACATCAAAACTAAGGTGTTGCATGTTTATTTACAGACCAAGCTCCAGTAGTAATGTGTATTTGTCATGGAAACTGATTTGAATTTAATTCTAAACCCTGTTTTGCACCAGGAAAACGTGAGTTTCATTTTACTCGTCTCTGTTTTCAATTATAATTTGACAAAAGAAATAACCGCATTACCTATTTGATTTGCCAGAACTTTATCCCAGCACCACCTGTTGAGCCCTCGGCACTCGAATCCTGACATATAGCAGAGAACAAAATTATGCAGTTGGCATACTAACCAGCAAGGATGCCAACAAAAGCATAATATAGCCTTTGTACTCAAAGTACAACAAAATATATATTAAGCTACCAACTGCAAAGGTTTAAGCAAGCCACATTTAATTATACATGAACATATCTTTCCAACAAATAACACAGTAGAAAAATGGTATGGAAGTTAGAAAGGACCCTTTTTGTATGGTCTGCTTTGGTAAATACTGCAAGCTTAAAATAAATAACGTTTCACAATAGCATAGTAGATTTACATTAGAGATGGCAAGAAGATAGCCAGCCAGTTTATACAAACAGATGGGTTCAACACTATCAGCTTCCCAGTTTAAACAAACCACCCCATGTTCATTTCTTGTGAGGGAACCTACCTAGCACAGTACTGGTCTCTGAGGAAGGCAGAAGGAGAGGCTTCCAGCACCAGTCTGGATCAGAATCTTTCTTCTGCAAGTGACTGGGACTGAAGTAGCAGGGACCCATAGTGGCTTCGAGGTGTGTTTCTCGAAGCAGCACTTTGCCTGAAAAGTAATTGTAGTGGCTTTCCCCTCTCTTCTGACCTGAGATGTGCATAGAAGAGGGGCAGAAGTTGATGAGAGATTGGAGAGGTTGGTAGGGATGAGTCAAAGCCTCTGCTGCACATTCTGCAGAGGTCAGACGAGGTCTGCATAGGCGCTGTGAACTCACAGGGGATTTGCACACTGGGAAGGGCTACCCGTGGTGCTAACAGTGATGCTAGGGTTTCCAGAGTTTGTCCTAAAATATGAATTAAATCACTGCATGCTTTTTAAGGGGCTATTTTTAAATACTGGTGACAGTGGCAATTTACAGATTTTCATTACCTCCCCAATAATCCTAAAAAAAAATTAAATCTGGAAGCTTGATGATAGCACTGCTAATGCAAAGGGACCATTGGCCACAAAAACATTTGGTTTAAAACAAGGACTGTGTTTCAAGGTAAGAAGAAAGCAAGGAATGAGATCATACTTCTGCTCACCCAGAAATCACCACAACTGCCCTCAGACAGACCCAAGGGTGAGTACATGGTGAGGCAGAAAGAGGTAATTGACCCACAAGGAAGGGAAAAGCAGTTCAGGAAGTACAAGGAGAGGTTAATTGCCAGTGTTGGAAAATTTTCCTGATGCATTTGTGCAGGGCTGAGCACACAGGTTCTGATGCTGGCTAAGGCTTTTGTCAATATTTTCATATGAAGCATAAATGAAAAAAAAACATTAAAACTTTGGATAAGGAATGAAAATGCTGTAGGTTAAATGAGATACCTAGGAAATCTTTTAGAGACAATGCAGTGCAGCTTTAAAATAGCTTGGGAAAAAAAAAGGGTAAGCAAGGAAAGAAGCCAGCTGTAAATCACAGAGTAACCAAAAGATTTTCCTTACTGTCCTAACTTTTTCACTCTGAACTAAAGTAATTACCACTGTAGGCTGGTACGAACCTAAATGGAGGAAGTACTTCCTGGGACATGTTTGTTATCCCTAGATACAAAGTTCTGATACAGTTCTGATATGATTCCTGAAC
Source organism: Nycticryphes semicollaris (assembly GCA_013400055.1). NCBI lineage: Eukaryota > Metazoa > Chordata > Aves > Charadriiformes > Rostratulidae > Nycticryphes > Nycticryphes semicollaris. The sequence continues at coordinate 218,039 of VXBJ01001550.1, forward strand.
AGTATATATGCAATCCAGAAAGTTTAGTGAGTGAGAAAGTCCTCTGACAGAAAGCTGATAATTTCAAATTGTATCCAGAAAAACAGAGAATAATTTTGTATGTGGATTTATTTCTTACCAATGCATTGCAGCAGTCAGCATTCAGCAGAGGTTGCACAATCCCCATCTCTGGAGGGTTCAATTCAGCCATGAGCAACCTGATGGAATGAGACCTGTTTTGAGAAGGGGGTTGGACTAGACGACCTCCAAAGGTCCCTTCCAGCCTAAATTATCTATGCTTCTAAAACTGACCTAAAGAAATCAGAAATACTTTCCTTACAATTGTTATTAAGTTAAATTGTACTGAAAAGCAATTTTCCGTCCTACTCGTTCAAAGGTTGGAATTATGTATGTAATATTTAGAGTTGTTTATAAATTATATTTACTTAATTATATCTGTAAAAAGTACATTCATTATTTATTTACTTACTGTTTAAGAGATTGATTAAATAGAAGTAAAATCCTTAAATGGTCCAGTAAGCATACTGGGTGCCTGTGGTGTATTCCCAATGAGCAAATGAGAGTGCTTGCCTCATTTCTGTTCTGAAAATGCAAAATGACAGTTGTTAATGAGAAAAACTTTCCTTCAAAGTTGTAATAGCAACTGTAAAACACTTGCTAAGAGATAGACCACATCTAGGAAAGCCAAATCTAGTTGATCTCTCCTTCTCAATTCCAAATATCCTTTGTGGTAACCACATTTCATTCAGGAAAATCAGACTAGAGGAAGTAGACATATGGCAAATAGTTTGGCATCCTCCACTTCTAGATTTCTCAGATGACTATCAGCCAAGAAAAAGTTCCAGCGTTTTAATTTCTTTCCGAAAGCTGATCCCATGTAATCTTTACTCCTGATGAAGACTTCAGATGAAATATCTGGATAGTGATTGAACAGGGCATTAAATAAGTCTCCTATAACAGAATCCATCATCTTCTAATTTCTCCCTTGTTCAAAATAACTACAAATCCTTAAAATACAATGTGGCATTTTATAATCATAAACTAATAAGAAAACTCACTCCAGAAACACACTACATTGTTTACTGCCTTCCATGGTGTCTCCCAACATAGCCAACTTCTTTGCTGCCTTTCAAAGGCACTGAAAGCACTGAAACACCCTCTTGCAAGTCAGACCTGCAAGGAAGCTACAGGGATTGATCAGCAGTCTGAGAACTCTACAAGTGGCCTTCTCATCCTTGGCTGTGCTTTTGGGAATGTAATAAACCCACCCTGAATGTTTAGGGCTAGCATTTCAGCTTGAAATTGAACTTTTTGCAAGTAAAACAGCCACAAAAATGGTGAAGATTTACAGGTAGATTACAGTAGGCTGGACAACAGGGGGCACCTTTTCAGGCAATCTTTGAAGTCTGCAACCCAAGTGCCTCAGATACTGCTTAGCTCCGTTGCCACTCAACAGGTAATTGCTATTAGTCCCTTGTATCATCATGTAAACGGGATTCACTTCACAGTTTAATTGAATCCAATTCATTTAAATCTGTACCATTTGGGAAGAATTAATAATTCTGGAATTAAATGTCAGTGGTTCATACATGGGGTTAGTGTGCTGTGTCTGCAGCGCTGCTGCAAGTGATTGCTCCAGGTTTGCATCACTTAGCTCTTACTGGTTGTGAGTTCTGATAGCACACACACATCCTTTAGCAGAAAGCAGTGACCCTGGGGATCCTTTCACATTGAGTTTACCTGTCACTGAAGGTGACTGAGGTCAGCTGGCTTAAAATGACTGATCTATAATCCACACTTCCTGAAAGGATAAATTAAATCCAAAGAGAGACTCTCATAAATTCCCAGGGATATCTTAGTATCATAAAAATAGACTTGACACCACTCCAAAGTTTAGCCTCTGCCTTGACAAAGAGGAATCAAAATCAGCTTTGGTGCAGATCCTCTATGGGAAATACTTCTCAATGTGCTACTGAGCAGCCCGTGCCTTCCTTGTGGCAACTTGTCATTGATCCCTCTGCCAGCTTTCGCTGATAGTGAGATATCACAGCTGACTAGAAGTGGGAGAGAAAAAGAGCAGTATGTGTTTCCCCTCTCTACTTCCTGTATCCCTTCCTTTACATCACTGTTTGTGAAGATACTTCTGTAGAACTGAGCTCAGGGTGACCGACGCAGGGCACAGACCAATGTTTCTATAGAAAAATCCTGACATGGAATAGAATCCTATAGAAACAGCTCTAGGAGCTTAATATATGTGTAGAATTAATCTTGATAGAATTTTTGGAGCCACCTATTAAAGATCTGCATCAAGAATAATATTCGTTGTTGAATTCTATGGAGTTTTTGCTGGAACTTGTCCTGTTCTGCTTCCTACCCATCATAATCACATCGTTCCTGCTGCAACCTGAGCCTTCACTGTACTGGAAGCTAGTTGAGATTTACCCAGTACTGCTTCCCAACACAAAGTGATTTCCTGTCTGGAATGACTAAACTGTTGCATTGAGAAGAGAAGGAATTTAATTTCACTGTCACTCTCTGAGTGAGCGAGATGATTCATCGGTTTGTTTATGTACTGAAGGCTGCCAATGAGAAGCATGCTTTGGTAAGGGGCACTAAAATGGGTGATGATTTCATTTGGCCTAATACCGACTGTTTACATTGGCACTTACCCATTTAGGCAGCTGTGTAGACTCGGCAACTTAAGAAACAGGCATGACATTATTACTATAAATTGTCTTCAAAGAATTGTCTTGATTCATGATTGTCTTACAACGTATAAGCACATTTTACCACAATGATTTTGCCCATTTCAAGGGATACCCGATACACAAGGGACTTTTTCCCTTCATATGGCAGTAAAACTAAAACCACTGTGGCTCTTGCCAAACTTGTTCAAAGTTTACATGGATTTGGTTGGACAAATGTGGTGGAAAATTATGTCCAATGTTTTGGGTACTGGCCCATGTACCTCCTTACATCTCAACAGGGCCTCTTCCAGCTTTTAATGCAGATTTCTAAATTAAGTTTGTTTTTGTTTGGCTTATACTATTAAAAATATAAGCCATATGAAATAGAACGTAATTTTGGCTCTGTAAAATGTAGCTCTTTCTGATGCTTTTTTTTTCCTAATTGGAAACAGTAGCTAGTGATTTCTGCTCTGCTTTTCTTGGATGTTGCTGTTTTAGGGCTATCTATTGCCTGTAAGAACAATTGCTCCGCACATGCTATTGAAATAGATCATCTTGTGACAGAGCTAGAGATGACACACTGCTATACTGAAGGTATCTAGTACAGTGGCAAAAGCCATGGGGCTTGTCCTATCTCACTACCAACTTCATTAAATTTTCGTGTAGTGGGTAGTTGAGTGCAATCAATAGGGTATTCTGCTGGACTTTTTAACGGACTATGATATATGTTATTGACAAAAATTACCTAGTAATGGAGACATTCCTGTTTCTCGATAAGTTCCAGTATTATACAGGAGGAGAAGGGAAAATAACCTGTTTAAAAAATCCTAAAACATTATTTTTAAAGATTTAATTGCTTTGCCTGTCTATAAACTTAATATTTCAGGTTTTTTTCATGGTCATTGGAAACAATCACAACAGAAATACTTTGCTAGAAGGAAAGTTTGGAGACAGCAGGTTAAGATATTTTCCTTTGGCATTTCTGGTATTTAAATCTGGGGTTCTAGGACTGTCGATACGTACAGGACTCTTAACAGGAGTTATAAGCAGAGATCAATAGTTATTCCTACGGTAGGTTATCAGGCACATAACTTACTGAAGTGGAAGCTAGTGCTTTTGACCTCTCTCCTGCCTCAACAAATAAATCTGAGGCTAGGGCAGGTGTATTGCTGGTCTCAGACTGGGGTCCTTCTGGACATTCCTCCATTAAGTAGAGACCCTTGAGGAAAGAATTAATTCATTTAACCTGGTTTGTCTCTGTGTTTGCATATGAAGCATGAGCGTGCCTGTGATGGTTATAATACGTGGCTGTATCCACAGAGGACTTGGGGTCCTCTCTGCTTCCTGTGTGAAAAGTCTGGTGCGCTTGTGCGTAAAATCTGACAGGGAAAGTTAAGTAGGTGTCATTAGAGATGGGCTAAAATTCAGGAGAATTATCTTAATTATCTTCTGATTGGGAAACTTTCCCTCTTGAAAGCTCCACCTTCTTCTTGATGATCCTTTTGAGGGCCAGAAGGCTCCGCTACTCAGTAGGTAAAAGCTAAAGTAGTTACAGGGTATAGAATACCCTGTGTTCTAGAATCACCCATAAAATGAGAATTCAAATCCCTCCAGCCTCTGATGTAACTTTCGGGGTTTGGTTCACCTACAGCAACAGGATTTGATCATTTCTGCGTTTCTGACATTTCCGTAGAGGCAAGGGGCTAACACGCCTTAGCTAAGTGACATCTTTCTTTTAATTCGTTTTCGTCATAAACTCGAGTGTGTGTCTCGTGAAGACGCCGGTGGTAACTGTCTCCCAGCAGGGGGAGCTGCCGGCCCGGCCTGGCGGCGGGACGGCACCGGGGTCGCGGGCGGGCGGGCGGCGGGATGGGGTGNGTTATACATGGATAAGCACTAAGCACGCTTTATACTTTTGAGAAGCGGCGGTTGTCTTTCACCTGTGTAACATCAAGGAAATATGTGACATGTCCATCTTTTTTTATGTTTTTAAAATTTTTTTTCATATGCAGAATATATTCCTAAGGAGAAATGTGATCACCCAGAAATTAATTTCCGAAGGGAAAAAATATTACTACATTATGATTTAGAAGGATCCTTAGATACAATTTGGATAAGATACTCTTCAGAAAGACTTTTCTTGGGTGGATTATTGTTTTTTGAACATTGCCAATCTTGGATTTTGTACAAGTTTGTCACTGAAGATGGACTGTCCTAAAACATTTAAATATTTTTTTTCCCTGCCTTTCCTCTGATTTATTTTTTCCCTTCAGCTGAGAACTTTTATTCTTGTTTAACTTCAAGGGACGCTGTGGGCAGAAGACATAAACAACTTTTCCCTCAAATCAGCTGTACATTTATTTTCTACTGTGTTTTTGACATTTCTTTTGAGAAGGAGAAACTGAAGAGGGAACTCTTTGGAGCAGAAAATGCAGAGTTTTTTGGCTTTTGGATTATCAGCAGTTGTGAAAAATACCTTCAGGTCACAGTACTGTCCAGTCACCTGATTTATCAGGCCCCTGTGGATCCTGGGTGCTTTTCACCACCACCCTCCCAAGCTGGCACTGCTGTATGTCCCCACAGGGAGGGTGGGAGATGCCCAAGCTGTGTCTGACAGCTGCCCCGCTCTTGTCCCGACAGCTCCCCGTGACGAGGGGTACCCTCTGCCTGCATGTCACCACAGGCCTGGGATACAAGGAGTAGAGATTATACATCTCCTTTCCACTTTCTGGGTCACATCCAAAGCTTGGAACCTACCACAGATATTTCTAAATTTTCCTCCTTAAATATGTCAAAGTGCAGAGAGAAAAATAAATCTGGTTTGTTACCTGGTGCTTATTCCTCTACGGATGTGGCTTTTATTGTGCGTCTCCAGCGTTGCTCTGAACTTCATTTCATAAATACCTACATATAAAAAAACCAGAGAAGCCTCTGGGTACATTTATATTATTTCTCTATTCTTTGTTTCCTTAATATGAAATAAACTGAATCAACCATTTTGGTTTACCTTCCTGTGTTAAAAAATAATGAAATATGACAGTTTATGGCTTTTCTCCTCTGGATGGCAGTAACTCCTGCTTAAACGTTCATGACCCATGACTGCAATATCCCGCAGCAAGGGATTTCCTTTTCTTTGTCAGAGTGCTATCCAAAAGAAACATTTAATTTCATTCATTCCATGTTTTTTCAAATCTAAATTTGAAAGCTAAGTCAGCTTTCAAATAAGGAATCTGTTTAATGTAAAAATCTAATTGCATGAGTTCCACATATAAAAACAGAACAGAAATCAGAAGAAAGGAACTGATGCTGGGTATTTCTATCTATTTGTATCTGATTACATGCTTCATAAAAATTAATGAATGTTGCTGAGAAAATCAAATTCCTTGACATTAAACAATGAAGCAATACAAAACATACAGAAACATCCTGACCATGAGGGTGTATCAGAACACCTGCCCCTTTAAATGTTCTCATTGACACAGAGCACATCTGGATTTCTTGAGTGTTGATTACAATGTGAAGTTTTACAACAGAAAATACATCCAAGCAAAGGTGATTCCCATACACCCACTGTGCAGCCATATAATTTAGTTTAAGCAAGAGAGGGAATTAAGCCCTTCTCTCTCCACATCTGACCAAATAATAGTTTTGCAGTAACAAAGCTACGTTTACATGTAGGACTCAGGTCTCCTCACCAGCCAGGACTTCTATCACCTTGTTTTACTGCTGGTGAACATGATGCAGTTCAGAGCAATAATTTCCAAAGATGGGTGCCTGTACTTATATAATTGAATTTGCACTTTGAGAGCGACCAAAGTCCCTTGACACCTTCCTGCTGACTTAGAGCAGTCAGCCTTATTGCTGGGGTGCTGCGAGGGCAATGCTCCACAGCCCCTGGCTCAGCAACAGCAAACGGTGCCTCTGTCTCCTAATATATATTATTCTATCAGGCAGAAAGGGACTGGTTCTGCATGTGCATTCAGTTCTTGGTCCATGAGCTGAGATTGCCAGTACATGTCCAAGAATGGTTTTTGAGAAGTGGCTGGTTTTCTACCAAAAGCATACCGCTACCAACTCCTTTGAAAACCTTATTTTTAAATGGAGAAAAAAACCCTGGGCTCCTAGACTGGGAGACACTTTTTTTTCTCACATTTTTTTTCAGTGGAGAAAACAAATTTTGCAAATTTGGCAAGTTCATGTTAGATTTTCCAGAACTAAGACAGTATTTAGATTTTTTCCCCCAAATTGCTAGCACTCAGAAAAGCCACTTACTTATACTGTTCTATTTCTACCACTTTTTTCCTGATCTTTAATAACATGGTAAGGTTTTGCCCATTTGTCTATCATTCCACTCTGAACAAGGGAAGTAAAAGAGTTTTGTGGTAAACAAGGCAAGGTAATCCTATAAAGGGTCCTACCTAAGCATTGGAGGTCCTCTGTGGTGAAGGAAACATCAGTCCAGCACTGGAAACAATGAGTTTTGAGAACATATGGTGTCTTCTGAGTTTCTTTGACAGGCAGGGGAGCAAATTTTGTTATTGTCCTCCTGGAAAAAGGGTGTCACTTACTTCCTGGCATGAATACAGCTCCAAGTGCAGAGGGAAACAGAATCACTGATGTGCCATCTTGACCTCCCCTGTTTTATTGTCCAGGTAACTTTCTTGAGGATCATAGCAGAAGCGCTCAAGAAGCTTTAAAGACTGAAGATATCACTGGGAGATAAATTACAAATTACTCCAAGCTATTGCGCTGGCCTCTGTTTTTGGAATGTCAGGAAACCTGAAAAATAATAATGTGGATGCAGCTAAGCTACAGCTTGCCATAAATCTGAGCTTTCAGCCTTTCAAAACCCAAAAGTAGATAAATCATTTGTTACACTGGCTTTACTGCAAGTCCATACCTTTGAGATTCTCTGATTTGCTGCAAAATTTTCTCTGAAGAATTCATTAAGTTCTAGACCCAACACCAATTTGCAGGCAAAAGATAAAAACACTTTGAGAAGTTGTTGCAGCTTATGTTGATTTCTGAGCTGAGATGGAGAAAGGCAAAAAAAACCCAGGGACATGCAACAAGTTGAGGGAAAATACATGACTAATGAGATGTAAAAAATCCTTTTCTGTCCTATTAAACATAACGCTCTCTCTCCACTTCATTGTGTGAATTTGCCTCTGTTCACCATGGTAGCAGGTAAAAGAAGGACAGACGTAGTGAAAAATATTAAATAGATTAAATTGTCAGCTGCAGATTTACTTTTATTGTGTAATTTTCTGGGCATAAGCTTTGTCCAGAATGTGGGAGGAAGGTTTCTGCCATATAAACTTGGGTTCTCTCAAGCTGCCCTATGAACAATTTGAGCAGCATTCTGCATGGTTTCCTTCTGAAAAAGATGTAATTCATAAATCTTGCCTTTCCCTTAGCTCCAGACAATATCTGTACCCATTTTCTAGATGGTGATATGTACACATGGCATAGTAGAAATAAGACAGAACACATGTAGCAATGCATATGTTTTAAGAATTCTATTCTTCATCTCTCTGATACAGTAAAAAGGGGGCTGATGGAAAACAAAGATGCTTTCCTGTGTGGCACAGGGTGCCACTGTGACAGCCGAGGTCAGGAGAAGAGAAGGCATGCATAACATTTCAGGCTGAGTTCCAAAGTAGAGAGATTTCAAGTTTATTGTGAGGACAGAAGAGCACTGTGCACTTGAATTTCTAGCTGTTGGCACTATAACTCTACCCAGTCAGTCAAAAGGTTAGGTTATAGCTAGAGCTCAGTTCAACAGGAGATTTCTAACAGATTAAAAATTCTGGTTCATTACAAGCTCTTAAAATAAGTGAGACTCTCTGAAAGATTGGTTTCTTTCTGAATCCTGAATCATTCTTTAAATTACAATCAAAGGCTGTGGTCGTTTCAGATTCTGATTTAGAAACACATGTATGGGATTTGTGCTAGCATTCCGAACGCCTGAAGTTACAGAACTGCCAATAGTTTGTGAAGAAAAACACTAGTTCTGGACTTATTTTAAAATAAAGAAAAATAATTTAAAAAACTGTTGGGGACAGCAGCCCTGTCTCCCAGGCTAGAGGTGTTTTGCACCTCTAGAAGCTCAAATATAACTGCAAGGTGACCTGCACTGCGTGCAAGAAATGTGAAGTTTCTCTGAAATGCCTCCTTCTGTTTCCCCAAACTAATTAGCAAGAACAGCTTTCCAGGGCCTTATAACAAGGCATAAGCTTTTTTGCTTTCTCATGCAAATGCAGTGGTAGGAGTGGAGCCTTACAGTGCTGCTCTCTTGAAACGAGGGCAGGATTGCCCCTTCTGTCTTTGGATAGCAGAGGGATCCCTTCCAGAACATGCTTTCTGCTACGTGCTGCATGAAGTTCTCTGCAACATTATATGAATGGACAGTACATATAAAATTAATCGTAGTTACCACTACTTTCAGGTTTGTTTTACCTGAGCAAGGTCATCTTGGCTTGTCTTTATGTGTAGCATCAACTGCTGATTCTACCTGCAGGAAATCAAAGGAAAAACATTTCTCTGTGTGAGATATACACTTGTTTTTAAAAGAGCTGTTGTATAAAAGAACCCTATACTTTTTGGATTGTGGAGTTTCCCAATGCAGACTTGTCATTGTTGATAATACATTAAGCACAATACATCAGCATGCCACACAGAGAGATTTCCCAGGATCAGCTATGCCCTTTGTACAGCAGTAAGCAAGAATGATTAACGTATAAAAGGGCATACAGTGGGGAAACAATTTTGTGAGTCAGGGCTGCAAGGGAAGAGAAGACACAAATAAAACTAACACCTTCTGCAAGGCATGAAGAAATTAGCAAGAAAAGAAGTATAAAAGGAATCCAAAGCAAGTATAGAGAATCGGCAAACATCCAAAAAAAAA
>VXBJ01001550.1:227664-281432 GCA_013400055.1 Nycticryphes semicollaris
AATCACCTTTGCATATCTACCTGATTTGATTTCCTCTGCTCTGTCCCCTGCTGCACCCTATGGACCTTGCTAAAGTTGCAAAGGATCTTCAAAGTTACAAAATTGTCCTTGCTATAATTGAGTTGTAGTGATACTTTTTGATGAAACTCTGTTTATAAGCCCACGTAGTCCACAGTTTCTCGCTTGTTGTAGCCAACTTTTCACAACTGAGATGGATGTATTCTGTAAAACAAAAATCCCATGAAAATGAAAATCAGGATTTTTCATACTCACTTCAAAGGTCAAAGAAAAGTTGGAAAGTGTTGAGATGGTAATGGACTTTTGCATTGCCTAAACTTGTTCTGTTAGCAGCTGACTGGCTGTTCAATAAGCAAAAGACATGAGGATACAAACCCTTGCATGGACAATTACGCCCAGATTTTTTTAATTTTTAAAGTTTGCTCTAGCAATTACTAAAATCTATATAACTCATTCCCGGTGATTTTGGAAGGCTGGCAAGAATGCCTTCATTTAACTTGTTCCAGGCAGGAAAGCTTCATGTGTTTGAGGAATATCAACACACCTCTTCCTCATTTTCACTGCTTTTACATTTTTACAAAATGATTTATCCCATTATTGCTCTTATCAAATTTTAAAAGCATGCATTCCTCAGGTCTTCAATACAGCAATGTCCCCTCAATGACCCCTCCCCTTCAGATGGGTGTACATACCAAGGCGTTCTGAATTGCACCCAGATGGCTAAGGTCTTGTGAAGTCATTTCAAATGCCACCAAGGTATATAGGTCTTGGCTAAGGAGAGTGCCACCCCTTTGCTTCAGTAACCACTCAATTTAAGGGTGTTGAGGTTTCTATGGTAATCTGATGTCATCCATCAAATCCCTTCTGAAAGGTATCTGAGAGCTAATGTACATTTTACAAAGCGGCTGCAAAAAGGGCCAGTGATGCTAAATCATGGATCAGCAAGCTATTAGTATATTTATCACGCACTTTTTCTCAAGATTAGAGGTCCTCTTTTGGTCATCTTTCTTGGCAGTAGAGAGCAAAGAATGACATATTTGCATGAGTTAAAGAAATACTCCCTTTTGATTGATGGAAGTTGTTTACCGCATACGGAATTTAAGCAAATGCTTAATAAGAATGGCTTAATAAGAATTAACACAGGAGCCTTTGTAAAAGAGAAATATTTTTATATCATATTCTTAAATAGCACTAATCAAAAATATCTGGTAGTAGTAGTAGTAATGATAGTCATCATCATCATCATCATCATCATCATCATCATCACCACCATCCCTGAGCATTGTCCCCTCCTGACTTTGTGGATCAGTCATGCCATTTGGGAAGAGACAACTGCAGTTGATGATTACGCCCAAGACGTGCTCCGGTTTCACTTTTGATGGCCTGTTTCCCTCTGTTGTTGCCTTCAGAATGTGAATGACATGGCTGATTGTAGACAACATCTGAAAGGCTTTCCAAGGAGTGCATGTTTTGTGCAGAGAAAACAAAGTGGCTCAAAGCACTCTGATTTGCTCACATCACTGGGACAGATAGAGAAGGAAAAACTCTCTTTATGATCCAGCATTTTCTTTGCTGCACCTGTTTGTCACCCTGTGATGGGTATGAGTGGCAGGAGGTGACAGAGTGTTGCTTTCAAGATTTAAAACTTAGCTCTGCAGAGACTACTTCTAACAGGTGAGTGAAACGAAGAAAGAATGGGGCTCTTTTCATATTGATAAATCCAGCTGAATTGTGAGCATTCTTGAAAGTGTGTGAGGCTCTGATAAGAGTTTTATCAAGCATGTATTACATCAACTGGCTGCTACGCCGGCCCTCTAATCAGCTGCTTTTCCTAGCAACAGCACTGAGACAATAAGCTCGTATCTATTGAGGAAGCACTTTGGTGTCAGTGGAGATGCTGTTACACTAATTCATGCTGGAAACCAGGTGAAAGGAGGACAACCAGTCCCTGGTTTTAAATACACTCAAATGCTAGGGGAAACGAGGATATTTTAAAAATCCTGTTCAGTGTAAAATTCTCTTCTGCACATCCCTCCATATTCATGAGAAACAGTATGTATTTAACGTATTCATTGGGGAGTCAACAGAAATAACTGTTAATAATGAAATACAAACCGGTGAGAAATGTCCTTTCCAAATGTGTTTTTAATACAACATGTAATTAAGTTTTAACAAGGTTTATTCAGGTCTATAAGGACTTCGCATAAAAGGTTTACTGGGAATGCAAAGGACAAAATTCCTGATCTAGAAAAGAGAAAAAGGCCCACGAATATAGTTCCTTTTGTTAAAATGAGACTGAATTTGCAATTTCTTGTATTAATCTGGGACAGACTCTGAGAGTGCAAAGAGATCTGAGAATCCTGAGAGGTTTCAAGCATACAGATTTTCATCACTGACAATATTAAAATCCCTAGGAAAGATTATTCTTTGTCTTGTACGTTCATAAATAAGGACTAATTCCACTTAGGAAATGCAATAGCTTGATACAAAGGGAATTACTTCTGACCATCAAAAGTGTTAAGAGAATATGTCTTGCACTGAAAATAAAAGCCAGCCTAGAATCTGCCTAGAAGCTGCCCAAAGAGCAGTAACACACACTGCAAACCGAATCTTTACACCTTCTCTGAAAGAAATCGGACGGCCTTTCCTGAAGTTATTCTGGGATAATTGTATCTTTGTCCATTATAAATTCACATATATTTTTATAAGCAAAGCAAGGGTCCCATTGGTGCCATTAGAAATAATTCTTTAGGAGATTTCCAAAGATATGTCTTGCTTAACTTTAACAGGGAGTTAACTAAACACTCGACAGAAATTTTATTTTTCCTCATAAGCAACAATAAATCCCTGTAACTGGCAAAGTCATTCATACACAATCAAATATGCTGGCATAAAAGTAGTTATGCACTCACTCCTATAAAAAGTAAATAAATGGTGCCAATAAAGTCATACCAACATGTAAGAATAAACCTTTTGTTTTAAAGCATATATAAATGAACAAAATTTTATAAGCTTTAAAAAATTCATTAAGACTCAGACCCTTTCTCTTTGGAAATCTTTCTCAGTGACAGAAGATTGATTGGGGTGTATTCTACATTTCCATGTATAGAGGCCACAAAATAATGAAAAGGCTCAGTTTACTTGAAATTGGGTCCTATTCTTAATAAGTTATCATAGAAAGAGAGTAGAAATAAAATTGTCTCAGTCTGTCCTTTCATTGCAATCCTACCCACTGTAGCTCGCACTAGGGAAGACTTGTTTTTCCACCTATGTTCTGTGCTTCTTTATCCTGTCTTAAGCTCAACCCAGGAAGGTAGGGGACTTTCACAAGTCTCCTGACATACCGCACCCTGACTTCTCATGGACTTAGTCAGAGAGTGTAATGTGTCTGCACTTATCTGAGAGACAAATGTGTACTTTTCCACCTAAAAAGTGTTAAAACATTTCATTGCACTAGAAAGCTGTCATATGAAATTTATATGATAGCTGTTGCAGTGGAACTGTCACAGGAATTAACATATAGGAACATCTCAGCAGCCCGTCTAAAGTGATATCCCCTCTCTCAAAGGAACCAGCCACAAACATTTCAAAAAGGAGGCAGGCAGTAATCAGGATAAGAGCTAATAATGAACAAAAATGTTTGGTTCATATACAAACCTTCCCAGAGACCACTGGAGTCTGGATTTTCAGTACAGTCCTGGTTGTCTGCTAATGCTAAGAACAGTGCAGTCACGCACGGAGGACAACTTGCTGCATGCTTATGCATAAAGAAAATGTCTATAATTTACCTTAAGCACAGTTTACAAGGTAAGTAAGGGCTCCCTTAGTTATGGATCCCTCCTTTACAGTAAGTACAGTGACCTTGCACGTGATACACATCAGTCATTCCAAGTCACCAAAATGTTTGAACTGCAACATTACAGCTGGGCTTGTTCTAGGAGATAACTGGCTGCTTTACAGACAAAGTCTTGCCCTTTTACTGGAGACGTTTTCAAACTGGCAAAGCTGGCTTGGGCAATGTGTGTGAGACAAGAAAGACCAGGGTCATCACTTGCAAATGAGGATACAGAACAGAAAGATGTTTCTGCACCTTAAATTTAACTGAAGAAAATACAAGTTTAGGTGTGTCTCTTACAGTTAGACTGTGTTATACGATACATTCTTCCAAGGTGCCTGTTTATAACAAGCTGAAATGTATAGTATCAAGACTTAATTCTGGAATGGATTTATAATTCCCATTTAATAAAACTGACTTGTATCAGTCAGAGTATCAGAAAAAGTGTGTAATCCAAGTAATATCTAAATGGATTTGCCAAATCACCTGAAGGATAAATTAGTAGAAAAAGGTGGATATATTGTCTGATAGAGAGTACAGTAACTTACAAGTTAAGCAACAGTTGTTTCAGAAAGTCAAACAAATCCGATGGCTGATTCCGCCAATTCTTGACCATCTGCATCACTCTGGAATAGTCACATAAAAATGACATATTTGAAAAGTTGTATTTTTTTTTTCTTTTTCTTTTTGACAGAAGCATGTAATTCTCATTCACAGTTTGTTGTGAAGAAAAACTTCAACACTTCTAAGAAATTATAAAAGAAAGTGATGAGCACATAAGGTTCTTGCTACATCTGCTAGTAAGCAGAAAAAAAATCACAGAGCTCTAGAAGGGGAGGGGAGCAGGAAAACCGGAGGGAGGGGCTGTATCTCAGGGACAGGTACACACGTGACTGTGAAGCGCAAGCACTTATTGCAATAAGGCTCAGACTGCCTTATAATAATAAAAGAAGTATGATGAAAGAAGCATGGGCTATACCTTCCTGGAAAAAAATTCCAGAAAACTCCACTGAATGTTTTCCTCCTGAAAGGCTTTTTTTCAGGTTCTTTAAGCAAATAGAATGACCTGAACTAATATATCTTACTACCAGTAACAAAAAGCATAACTTGTTTCTTAGCTTGCAGCAAATTAATAGTCTCTAGTATCCAACTGATATGAGGAAACTCATATTTCTCAGATGGTAGAACCCTGTGGCTCAATTGTGAGATTCCAGATTAAGAGATTTATAGGGCATATAATCGTTATAATATTCTCTTACACAGGTTCCAGGGCTTCCACCATGGCTTCAGTGATAATATTTCTGTCTCTTGTATTAAATGATTGGAGCTCCAGAGATTTCTTGTTTTCCTATTTAGCAAAGACAGATCTTCGATATTTTAGAATACAGTAATATATGGTTGCTTGGTAAGGGATACGTTTATTTATTCACCGAATTTTTGTAGGATTGCTATGTATAAAGTCTCTTATTTTGACACATGGCGCTGTAAAAAGAGACTGTTAGGCACTGGAAGCATTTCTTTTCTGCCTGGGTATTCTTAGCAGTACTAAAATCGGGTAACGTATTGTAACATGTTAATCCACTTTGTGAGCTTTTCTGAAATAACCTAGCCTGGTTGGTTTTGACCTTTTTCAATTTGCAAACGTCTGAATGTTTTCAAGTAAGATTATGAACCCTCTCTGCAATCTGAAATTAAGCTAACAGGTAATGGCCTTGCTTTCCTTTGTTACTTTTCCGGGATTGCTTGGAAAAGGTCCCTTTGCAGTGCTTGCAGGCCAGAGATTGCAAATCACATGCAATTTTATGGCCAAAGTCACAACTAGAGTAACTTGGCATAATTCCACTGATTTCAAAGGGAAAATCCTTTGATAGTATCAGTTAGAATAATGGCTAGTTTATTGTACATTAGCTGATGAACTTCCCCTGGCTTTAGTCCTCCCCTATAGCTTTCATGGTGAATAGGATGGAGCTACATTTCAAAGTAATTATATCTCCTTTGGGAAATATTCCTTACTTACTACCCAAACTAGAACACATCGAAGAGCACAAGAGAAAGCTTAACACATTTTTTGCATGAGAAAACTCATCAGAAAATTCTTAAAACTGTGCCTTATGCTTGGTCTCATATGTATCCTAGCTGTCTAATTTTTAAGACGACTCTTGGGTCAGATAGCACCTTTCATCTCGGAGTTGCAGTGTAACGTATGCACAACTCTAACAGAAATTATACGGTTAATAACATAAATTTTGCTTGGCTTCCCTGATCAAGTAGTTCTACTGTTAATGTCTTGAGCAAGGTATCAATGTCTCTGAATAGAGTTATGCTGATTTATACCAGATGATCTTATGCCCAATCGTTTTAATATGCTTGAGGTTCCTCATGAATACAAAGAAAATAATGTTGCTGTTTCTTCAGAAAAGCTCAAATAGGAAGGTAGATATCAAGAAAAGTAACAATTAGGTCTGAAATGTTAATAACTGGATATCTTTTCTGAAGATAGTTAAAAGTATTTACATTTTAAAAGACAAGAAAATCTCTGAAAAATTAGAGAAAAATGGAAAATTGTCTTTTATGCTGTTATTGCCTAGCTCACTTTGCAGCTCCATCACATGACAACGAATAACTAAAGAAAACTATTATTATGCAAACCACTCCAGCACAAAAGGGTATTACATATCTCGTACAAAAGGGGATTTCTTTAAAAAGCACAGCACATTCAGTGTTTAGGGTTTGCAGTTGAAATTCATGGCCTTGCTTGCCAATATTATCATGCAGCTGGGTATTATGCTATTGCTTTACTCTGAGGGGAAAAAAAAATCACAATGCAGATATTCAAATGGGTTCGCATTAAACTGTTGTATTTTCTTATGTTGCAATATAAGTTCTAATGATTTTTGGCTTCTCTTTTCTAGAACAAAGGTCACAATAAACTCTAGTGGTACAGACTTTGATTGCAAACAGACAATGTCGAAAATGCACATTTTTTGATTTAAAAAATTATCACTGTAAAATAGTGTTAGGCATTAATTAGTGTTAAAAATTGAGACATTTGACAGAATTGATAAACGCACTTATCTCTTATTTAACACCTACGAGACAGAAGTCTGCCTTTCTGTACAGAAGAAGGCTTCTGACAGAGTCTCTTCTATTAGTGCCGCAAAACAAGGGTTTATTATTTCAATTTAAATTCTAATTAATTTTTTTTATCTTTCCAGAAATTATCTCCTATTTAAATAAAAGCAAGATGAGCTGACCCAAAACATTCTTGGTGAGTAAAAGATTATAAGTAGACTCAAAAATCTTAAGCTCATTATGACATAACTATTCAAATACAAATTTGGACAAGTAAATTATGTTGGACTTTACAGGGCTGGGTTCTTTCTCCTTCTGTATACATTCTTAGTTGAATACCTACTTTGAACCACCTTACTAAACATCAGTGGTTTTTCTAAAATTCTTTTAAAGGAATGTTTGTAGAAAACAGTAAAAACTCACAGAGTACAAGTCAAAGAGTTTCAGAGTAACAGCTTAAACTTTTTTTTTCATTTGCATATGTCATGTTCCTTTCTTTGACTCTTAGATTCATATGTCTCTGAGTATCTCCAGCCATGTTCCCAAGTCCTTATTTCTGGTTTTGTTTTGTTTGTCCCTGAGTTGCCTAAGCATTGCCATCATAGAGGCCTGAAAGATATGCACTCTGTGGTGACTCTATGTACTGAAAAACAAAGGAATGGCACAAAATGAACATTTTTGTAGAAAAAGAAAAGGAAAGAAAAGGCTATGAAATGGCTCCTTGGCATGGATGAGTACAGAAGCCAGTGTCAGACACTGAACATTCTGTGGCACCCAAACACTGAAGTCAGATTAGCTGTGGGTGTACATTAAAATTAGCAATAAAAAAGACAGCTTTGGAAAGCTGTGTAGCAATGAACATATGATTTGAACACACGTTCATTCGCTTTACATAAATTGAAAGTAGGAGCAATACCACAAAATACTGTCCCAATCTCACTTGTTTATTCATAACTGCTCTTTGTGCAATTTGCTCATTTAATTATAAAGAAAAAAATTCTTACCTTTTTATTCCATATTTTTAAATACTATGTCTTGTCAGGTATCAGCTATGTTAGGAAAAGAAGTGCTGAAAAAAATCCTAAATTCAGTTGACGTACTTATAGATATATGTGTGTGTATATATATATATCAAATCATCACTGAGACAGATGTTAACATTTGTGTACCCTTTTGTTCCTAACTTGTCCATATATCATCATTTACTACACTGATTAAATATTCTGATTTTCTTTCTTTTTTCCTTTGCTATAAGTTTTTAAAAAATATAATTTCAAAATTCTGTGTCAAGAATAAATATATACATTTTGTGGTCATCAGCATATCTGGTACTATGCTCTCTACATCACTGCAACTTGATTAACGAAGGTTCTAGCTTTCAGAAACTGAAGGAAGCCAACCTATGGGATCAGCAATACAGCTCTGTAGATAATGCAGTATTTCCCAAAATACTACTTGCACCAACAGGACACAATGACATAGCCCTTTTTAGAGGAGGCAGACATCATGATCCACATTTTATTGAAGGACAGGTTTGGTCAGAGGGGCTTGAAAAAGTTCAAAGTTTAATTAAGATCCTTGTACTGTCAAAGCTACTGTACCACCATGTGGAAAGTTTACACTGATCCAATGATTTTGATAATTAAAATTTTTCTCTATTTGGAAGACTGTTAAAAGATGAGCCATCCTGACAGTTTTGTTTACAGGTTTTAGTGGAATGTTGGAGTACGTTACTATATCCATAGTGGCTTAGGAACTTCCCGGGGTAATATCGGTTTGCTAAGATTTTTTGTTGCTCTACTTCCACTATGCTATGTAGGAACAGAAGCGCAAGAATTTTGTCCAATAGGGAAAGTGGTTGGAAAGCTGTGTTTCTATTCTGAGGGGAATTCTGACGCACTGAAATCTGTTTTCCTTCACTGAGGAAAAAATTATGAAACATCATTTCCATTAACAAAAGTAAATTCTAAAGTTTTGAGTCAAAGTAACTGCAAACAGTACAACTACATACTTTGTGGTGCCCTGGTGTTATTTGTACCTACAACAGTCTTGCAAAATTAACTTTCCCTTTGAATTCACATAACGTTTCTTTTTATTATGCTATACTTCTTACAAAAGCAATACCATCGGGAAGTCAAATGTTGACTTTGTACTGGTGTCACTAAAACAAGAGGTACTACTGACCACTTTGTACCAGTGGCACTTGTAGCAGCTCAGAGAAAATGTCTAAAGGAGCATAATTGCCCATTTTCTCTTCATGGATTACTGAGTTATCTCCAAAATATTTATCAAACAAACACTTTCAGGATTAATATTTTGGCTGTGGTACATCTTCCTTTTCATGCTCAACATTCTCAGTTCATACTATGCAACTATTGTACCATCCATATTTTCTGAAGGAGAGAAGGAACAGAGCTACTGGGGGCTGTGCTTCTCTGCCCTGTGGACCATTCAGAATCTTCTGAATTTGTGTCATTGGCAATGCTGTGTAGAGCAAGCTATTGACTAGTGCCCATATAGAGTCTTGTATAAATACTAGTTTACTCATGCTTCCACTTAAGTATGACATGTTGTTTCCATGTAGCAGCATTTTTTTTTCTTTTTAATTCTCAACTTTTCTGCAATAACCAGAAAAACAATGCAAAATGAAGAAAATGTACTAAATGAGACATACTAATTGCTGGCTGTGATTAATTAGTAATTATAAGCCACCCACACATGTAGCCTCAATTGCTAGTAACTTACTTGCATGAATTCAATAAAAGCAGACGAATTTCAAAATACCTTAATCATTACGATTTTAATTGACAGATGAGCTTGTCTATTGTTATTGCTTGCAAAATCTTTTATTTCTTAAACTGAGAAGAGACACAGAGGATCCTGTTACATAAGGAACCAAAAGCCTAACCAAAAACCTGTAGCCAATATATGATAATTTTAGTTTTCATTGCCTGCAATTTGTTTTCAGGCTCCCAAATTATTTCCTCTGATTTACCTGGCTGTACCAAAGGAGAGGATTTATTGCCGTGTTCTCAAGCATTCTTCAGTTCTAATGACAGTCAGGCCCTATGGCAGAGTCTTGACCATTTGCAAAACCCTGGTGTGATGGCTTTCTAAGGAATTAAGTCACAGAAGCTTAATGACATTAGGGTCCTGGATATCCTAGGTAAAAGCTAAGATGTGAGCTTCTTGTGCTACACTGGAAGACTTGCACTTCTGCCCAATGCAGCCTCATTGTGAGGCTGCATACTCTTACTACTTCCTTTAAAAATGGATCTGCCTGACTTTTTTTTTTTTTTTCCTTAAAATACCATTCGAAAGAATTTTTCTAGTCCATGTTATTAAAAATTCTTGTGTATCCTCTGTTATTTGTTGTAAGCTCTGCTGAAAAGTGAAGTCCAGTACTTACTAAACAGTATTTGCAATTACTGAACCACAACATAAGGTTGACCATAAGCTTAAAACCAGGGCACATAAGCGAACTGCACAGTTTTTCTTTCAGTTGAACCATAAGTATGGGTTCAGAACAAGGTTTTAAAATAGCACTATCTAAAAAAATAACAATGTTATGAATCACCACTTCTTACAAGTCCTTTAGAGGTTCTCTCTTTTCCTGTTTGCAATCCTTAGTCTTTACATTAAAATTTTCTCAGACAAGGAAAACAATAACAATTGATTTACATGGACAAAAGCAGCTTTTCTCAGTTTTCAGTCCAGCTTCCTTTGAGATCTCATTGACCTCCAAAGTTCAACTTCTTCCAAGAAAGTTTTCTTTGGGATTAATAGCCTTCAGCATCAAATCGTTGACTGCTATAGCCATTACCCGTGCTATAACTAAGGCTGTATCAGCATTTCCACATAAATTCTTATTTTCAGAAATTTATAGCTTGGTTGCAAAAATATAGGTTTTTTTTTTTTTTTTGCAGAAACTTGGCAAATGGAGCTCAGTCTGGGAGTGATTTTACTTTTTATTTTGAGAAATCTGCACAACTCTGTGGGTGTTTAGGCTCAAATTCTGAACAAGACCTTGATTTGATATCTGCATCCCACTGGTGCCTTGGAGAAATCCTAGCTTGACTTTCTAAGCGTGCAGATCCACTTCTGGTAAATTAAGGAAAGGCAATGTAAAAGGGTGTTTTAAAATGGTTATTCCCTATGATAAAGATTCTCAAATTTGGTCTAGTCACTGCTTCTCTAGAAGATATTTTAATCACTTGAAAATTATAATATTTTCAGAAGATTTTAGCCAGCCAGCCAAAGGTGCGAGACCAAAGTGCTCTGCAGTAACAAAGGGATCTGAAAATTTCTGTTAGCATCTTCATGCAGGGAAACTGTGGAGTCTTTCTGTCCTTCAACAGCCAGAAATGCTGATGGATAGGGGCATGTAAACCCTGTATAAAGGAGGCTCAAGAAAAGCTGAGGTGAGGAGTTTGGGGACACTGTGTCCTCCTGCCTCTTCAAGACCTGTGACAGTTCCTTGGTGGCTGGGGCTGAGTGCCAGGAAGGACAGGTGAGGGAGAGGAGGAGGCAGACACCTTTCTCTCTAGCACGGTGAAATAAAATCTTACCATCTGGAGGGAAAAATGGCAGAGAGATGCCATGGAATTTCCAGTTTCCTTTGTAGGTAATTTCAGTAAAGGGATGACTTGGTCCTGAGTCATTGCCACTGGAGATAGAAATACAAACATGACACAACATGAAAACATGTTCAAGGCTACAGGCTACAAATATAATTGCTTCAAAGAAAAATGTACTCAGCTAAGATGATGAACCAGTGCAATACAATTGTTCCCATGACTACTCATTCATTCCACAACAAAAATTTGAACAAATCTGTAACAATACCCTATCCCAACTCCCCTGAAATTTGTCATCAAAACTAAAACTGTCCCTCCGGTCTTTCCTCACAAGTGTAGGACAATTCCAGCAGCAGGACCACTATTTCACTTAGCCAATACAAATAGTTTCTTTCTCATCAATCATTTTCCATATAAAGGAAAAGTCCAAGACACCCTCTAGAGCATCCCCTTGTTTCAGACATGTCAGTGGCTCCCGCAATATAAACGTATCACCCTTAACTTCATTGTATTCTGTTTTCAAGCAGAAATATATTGGTCCCCAACATCAAGCAACATCATCTGAAAATGAAGCACTGGTAACCACACAGAATTGCCAGTGCTGCATCTGAGTAGGAAATGCCAACCTTCATATATTTGGGAGTGCTCCATTTGAACCTGATTCAGAAATCTTATTTTTGGGATCAGCTCATTATAACTAGACAAATTCAGTCCAAGCCCCCAAACTTCTTTTGAAGGCATAATGGCAGGGAAACCTCACAGACAGGATTAGAAGGAAGATAATGAGGTAGCTTTGCAGATGTCTAAAGAGGCTCTTTCCAAATGTAAGGAAAGGCATGGGATAAAGCTTGAAACTGAGTGACTGAAAATCTAAGAAGTAGATGGAGGAGGCTGGCATCATGGGCTAATCAGTGAAAGAAGTGATTTCTTGATCCAGAATGAGAGATGATAGGTAGGATGAGGTGAAGCTATGAGTGGCTTTGAAAGTGAAGACAAGCTGCTTATATCTGATAGAAAAAGAGTGTTATATTTGACAGCCAAAGTGATGGGCTAGGAAAATGATCTCTGCAGTGCTATGCTGTATAGAATCATGCTGGCAAAATGGCATTTTTCAAAAGCAGAGGAATGGATATTTCAGTAATCAACACAGCTTGGTGATAATTTATATATACATTAATTCTTGCATAATAATAATCACTAGGTTCTGTAACTCACTTCCATAAAGACAATTATTTTTAACATTTTTTTAAACTTACACTGAAGCATGCTGCACAGGAAAGCGGGTATTGTTGGATATTTCTAATAAGACTGTTTCATGTCAGCATTTTCAGTGCAACATTCTCATAACATTTCTGGCTTTATAGAAGAAAAAATGACACACCTAAAAATCCTTTTTACATGCTTTTTGTTTGTTTGTTTTGGTTTTGGCTAACGCTTTTCATTTAAATACAGTACCTGAGGGCGTTCGGTGCTCAGATCCATGGCAGTTATGTAACGTCTTTGTTGGTGGTCTTGGTTTATTCCTCTCTGAGCTCTGGTAGCAGGAAGGGGGTTGTCCATTACAACTTGGAGACAGCTCTGGAAAGTCAGTATGCTGGATAGCACAGACATCAAGTCACTAAACATACCACCTCCTAGACATACAGATTTAACAGTACTTCTCCACTTTGTTTGGAACAGTATTACATTATAGTGGTTCTGGCTTCATTTTATTCTGGGTTCTGGGTTCATTTTATTCCCTATTGTATCATAGCCTTCATTTCCCCCATGCAGAGAATGACTGCTGCATACACATTCTTCCAGGGCAAGGCTTTTCCTATTAATAGACAACTTGGCTTCACACGCCAAGATGAACGAACAAGGTTTCGAGTGCCTGCCTAATTTAAGCGGACCATATGTCATAAGTTATAGTATCCTGCTAGTAGAGAATAAAAAAAAAAAAAAAGCAAGATTGAGAGAAAAAATAGCTTCCTACCATTAGGTGACCTCTCAGACTCTAATTTTCAAAGATGTTTATTTAAGTGTGCTCAGAACTATTTACTTATTCTGCGCATCACATGTAGTTATGCAGATTTCTAATGTATTCTTAACGGGGGGTGCTGTCTCAGGAATAGAACTTCTGAGCCTTACAGCAACAGAATAATAAGATAACAATCCTGATTTTTTTTCTTTTCCTCCTGGAGCTGCCTTCAAAGTGTGATCAGCTTCACAGTTTTCTGCTTTGACTTTCTGACTTGTAAAAACTGGAATACAGTTGTTTACTATTTATTTAATGTCCTGTGATTGTAGAATAGTGCCTAATTTCCTTTGCTAATGTAAAGTACACTAGTGGATGAATGTTATTTTTTTTTAAAGCAAATTGTATTAATTACTGTTATTGTTTAACCAGCCCAGATCTGCTGCATAGTTGAAAGAAATGTTCTTTGAGTGGTTATATAATCAGTGTTCTTCACAAATATTTGACTCATTAAAGCTAGAAATCACATTTTCCTGGCAAGTTGTTCAGTGCTTGGTGCAAACAGTCAGAGAACTAGAAAATGCAAAAATCAGCATTTCTATTTACTTCCTCCCACTCATCCCATGCATTTCTACTGCTTTTTTTTCCTTCTTTGTTTTCTCCTTTTCTAAATATTTCTTGAAAAGTAGCATTGCCAGATCATTTCATTCAGATTATGGAGTAAATAAGACCATGGTCAGCTGTCAGGCACACATGCTTGCACTTTCTAAGTTTTTTAGGATGGCCGTTCCATACCTCCCATATAAGTCCAATTTCCTTACCCTCTCTGATCCAAATTGGCACTTAGAGGTTTATGTTGGTATGAAAAAAAAGAATACACTTCATATCTAGCATAGCTAGCATAACTTTCATTCATAATTTAATTGTTTTCTCCTTATACTACTTGTGACCAAAAGCAGCAGAGAAAAACATTTAGTGTCTCAAATGAAAGAGAAAAATCTTTGGAGAAGAAAATCTTAGGAAATAAATATTTGTTGGGAATATTGCCTGCAGTTCACATACTCAAAAAGCAGAAATTAATAAAATGTAACAAATAAATGTCACACATGGGAAAAAAAACATCTTTGCAATCAATTACTCACATTGCAAATACTATAGATACTCCTCACCTTTCTCTTCTACTTAATTTAGTTAGTTACATATACTCAAAGGTGATGTCTAAAGTTAAGAGAGAACAGCAGCTATGGCAATAGGGAATAAGGCTGACTTTAATCAACAGCAAAAATTACACAATACAAAGCTCTATGACGCGGCACACTGTCCTAGAGAAAACAATCCATGGCCCCAGTCCTACAAACCCTTTGGTGCTTTATGCCTGAGGGAGATATCTGTGAGGTCCAAGCCCATATCTGTGTAGTATCTAAGAGGAAGAAAAAATTTGAAACATCGCCTTTGGTTGTGAATTAGACAAGTCTGTCAGTATGGCTGTGTTTAATGGTAATGCATTACCCTACTGCAATCGTTTCTGAGTTTTTGGCCATTTGACTGTTTGTCAACCCAGCAAAAATGCAGACTCACCCAAAATTCGAAGCAGAGGTAAGGGCCAGAAGTCTGATACTTTGTAGGCATACTAATCTGTGGCATGTACATATAGGTTCATCTACATCTGTGCCCTGAATCCTATATATTTGGACCACACTGTCCTTAGTTTCTGCAAAAAGGAAGCTAACATTTTGGTATTTCAGTTTTAAAATGTCAAAGAAAGAGATTTTTTGTTTTATGTTTTCTCTTTTACTTAAACTACTGGAGATGTAATTTAAGGAACCATATCATTGACAACATTTTAGAAGTTTCCTTAGGAGTCCAGCAAAAAAGAGGCTGGATTTGCATTGATGAATTTACTTCTGCTTACTCAATGCAAAAGAAAAACTGAGAAGCCAGGCTTTGGCTAACTGTGTGTTCCCTTTGAAGAAAGAATTGTGACTGTTGGCAGAGGAAGGAAGGAGCTAGGACAAAACAAGGGAAGGAAGAGAAGTTGGTTGTTTTGTTGTTTTTTTTTTTTTTTTTTTCCCCAGTGAGCTCCTTAACTATTGCTGCCAAGATTATAACCCTAATTTACAAGATAAACATAAACCTATTTATATATTATTTAAATTTGATTTAAATTCCAGAAAATTACATCTTCGTGATATAAATCTTTGAGTATTCAGAGAAGGGAAAAAGGGAAAATGAGGGTAATATGCGTTATGAGGCGAAGGTCTTTTTGATGCCAACATAAAATACCCCTGCTCAAAAAGAAAAAATGTTTCTCTACATATTTAACTTTTTTTTTTTAAAGTCAGTACACATTTGTTTCCTTTTTAATGTTACCTCTTATTATAGAGATCTAAAAATACTTAGGTCTACAATTTAGATGTTTCAATCCCTTAGTATTTAAATGTATCAAAAGTGTATCATTAAAAATAAAAAGTGAAGGAGGCCTCCCCTGCATTCCTTCTGGAATAATTTGTTTTGGTTATAACTAGGTACAAAAGATGTCAAAATAAAAGAATTACCCTGAGAAATTTTTTAATTGCCCTAATTATTTAATGTAACATCTCTTAAGACTCATGATGATATAAAAGATGATATCACAAACAGTTGTAAGGATCTTTGCTACAGCAACACTTACTATCCCAGCTATTATGAACAAATTTTGAATATATCAATACCATTTATAATGCCCAACTGAAAGATATGCATACTTGTTAAATTAATAAAAAAGAAATGAGACAGAGCCACCCCATTACAAAACTTAGGCACTTATCTAGAACATGTTTAAAAAATGACTTATTTATGCAACCATCCCAGAAGAAATGGAGAAGAAAATGGTTACAAACATAAAAAAAGAAGAATTTTTTTGCATTACTTTTTTGTTGTTACGTTATAGGTATAAGCCTCACCACAAAGAAAAGCAAAAATTCAGACTTTTACATAAATGGCTTTCAAAGCAATGGACCCCTCTATGAGATTTCAATAATCTCTCTTATATTGAGAGACGGAGAGAATCCGCTTCTGCAAATATGTTCTTCATACAGTAGAATTCCTAGGAGAGAAAATTTTTGATAGGGACACAGTCTGTGAACACAGTTTAAGAAATCTGTAGCAAATTTAGCTAGAGGTAGAAGATCAACAATGAAGAGGCTATTTGACTCATTTTCTGTTGTATAATATTTTACATATATTGGAAGAATAATACATTCTATGAATTATGTTAAAGTTTGACCTTCCCTTTTTTCACTGCATAATTATAATACTGATTCGAAAGTAAATCGTTTCTCTGCCAGTAAGGAACACAGGTGGAGTAATGGGATCATGCCTAGGAATATAATGTGAAAAATTTGTGAAAACAGAAAGAGTGAACTGCAGAAAGTGAAACAGTTTTTCTAAGAAAATAAAAATCAAGCAGCCAGACTTCGCATTTAAAAATTTTGGAGTTTTGTTAGATTATGTCCAACAGAGTCACATATTTAACAAGATTTTGGAGTAAGCTGTAGATTCATTATCTAGGATAAAAAACATGTATGATTATAAATGTAGCTCAAAAACTTACTTTTATGACTATCATCATAAATTTTAAGGTGTCCTGTTCTCATTACCGAAGTGCAAGTAGGGAAGAAAACTTGTCAATCCTTGGAGTCTTCATTTCAGTTGCCAAACACCCTTAGCAACAACTTTGAATGGAGACTGAGGTTGCTCAGCACTCTCCAAAAATTACCCCTTAACCAGAACTAAAGAAACAGAGCTGCAAACATCCTAACAGACTTTTCTTCAGTTTGACCAAACTTCGAAATGATGATCATATTGATTTTAAAGATCTGGAAATTACTATGATCATTAAGAAGTAAGTGACTCTGATTTACTTAGTTCGAGTTTCTACAGGGTGAAAAAGTTTGCAGGATCTCTGTTACTAGTGGAAGATGAAAGACAATGCATGTTTAGTGTACCGTTTGCCTTTCTTCTCAATATGATAACTCAATTTTACTTAGCTGGAAAAGCTGTGATGCTGCTTTAGTGAGTGGTGCTAAATATGATTCTGAAGCAAGAATAAGCACTTATGTGGTGTTTCCTTCTAGATCCAAATGGAGGACAGTAACCTCACAAAGCAGAAAGGGACTAATCCATTTGGTTTATGGTTTGTCTGGAAAAAGGTCACCTAACTGTGGGATCTGAGATTTAACCATCGAGTATTTAGTTTTTATTGGGAAAGAAACAGCCTTCCCCAGTAAATAAAGACCCTAATTGAGACATTCAGTTTCTCAAAATATTCAAAGGTGACAAATTTGTAATGAAAATATTAAATGCTTTCTCTGATCCATTTGGACAAGTATCTGGCATACCTTAAAAACTATACAGCCAAAGAAAATGGGAAATGCAGCAATTCTTGAGAAAATTCCTATACCTTTTCAGCTGGTGGGACTTGGAATCCCATAGGATGTCATAAAAGCCAGATAGTTGCTGGGGAAAGCACTGCAAGGTGGAGAAAACAGGGCTAAGTTTTTAACATTTTCCTTCAAAAAAAATTTACAACTTTTTAATTATCATTTAGGATCCATTACATTTGAAATAATTCGTTTTTACGCAAGAGTGTTAGCCAGCTTACCTACAACCATAAGGAAAATGGCTTGCTTCTGAACGTCTTCCTTGATTGGCATTGCCAAATAGAAAATTTTTGCCCTGGGGTAGTCCCAGGACTTAGTATCTGATAAGGAAAGATTTTGGAGCAGACATTCAGGTTTTTAGGGCTCTATCAGAGCTGATATTTGAATAAATATATAAAACATAAGTCCCTACTTGGAAGAAACAACAGTCTGTATTGGAAATCAGAACTTGAAGTGCCTGTTATGTGTCTTTTTCTTTCTATCCCAAACCCAGATTTACATTTTACCCTGAATCTATCTAGTGTCTGGAAATGTCTGAAATGTCTCTTTTGTTCCTGAAAACATTTGATGAAGACTGAATTAAAACTTTCTGGTCTAGTTATATGAGGTTTTATATGAAATCTTCCTCTGCCATACACAGACCTATTGGGAATAGACAGAAGATGCTCATGACATGTAAGCCATTGACAGTACTTTGTTTTAAAATCTGTTCATGGGAGGAAAACTTAAGACATGAGCTTGACCAGATTTTATATTTGAGTTTTTTAAAGCATTTGTTATTTAATGAATATATATTTAGCTCTAGTCAGTGACAGAGTCATAGTGAAATTTCAGCTGAACTACACCTCTTAATACCAGCTGAGAGCAAAGCTGTGGGTGGGCAAGTAAATTACTGTCTGGGGAACTGACTATCATCAAGTAAAAGGGGATTACAAGGGACATATAGAAACACAGCAGTGGAACTAGCAGGGCCTGTGCTTCTGCTCTCTTCTTACTTTAGAGGCGGTACAATAGCAGCATTTTAAGGGCATTTCCTGAAATGAATATCCACCTAGACACATTTAAACACCTCCATAAATAGGGATTTAAAATATTTTGGAAAGTAACTATTAGTCTAACTTTCATTTTTTTTTTGGGAAGCTGTAGATGACTTCACTGTTTTGATGTGCTGCCTCTGAATTCTCTTATTGTTGACAACAAACTATAGGTATTAAAAAAGCATTGCTGTTTTTTCTGTAGGGGGCAGTCTGATCAAAGTTTTTATTTTGTTTTCTAGTATGAAAAACAGGGAAAAACTGTTTTGCCAAACCAACATGTAGAACATTAATGATCGACATCCAAAATGTTTTCAGTGCTGGTTAACTAGAATTATTTTAAAATTTGTTTAGTGGAGTATTCAGAATGAGTCATGTAGAAATGAATATTTATGTTCCCTCTGACCTCAAACATTCATGGCCTTGTATAAGGTCATGTAAGGAGACCATGGAAAGCTTCCACATAATTTACTTGATAATTTCTCTCGCTAGTCTGGCAAGCTGTGTATGTGAAATACACTGCATGGGGTTTGGTGTATTCAGAAGCAGATTAAGTTCTCATAAAATTAATTTTAGAGCTATTTAATTGTAAATGATGATAACTGAAAATATATAGAGAATGTTGAGACAGGGAAACAAATTGCAAGGGGTAGCATTTTGCTCCTTCTGGGGTTGTTTTTAAATCTGGCAATGATTCTGTCACCATTACACACTGTTTTTCCCCAAAAGATACCCTGTACACAGCCTAAAATTCCCAATCCAAAGACTGAGAATTTCAGAAAAATAAAATGCAAAACCAGCTGTGTCTGGGGTTCTTGAAATCTTTCTTGGATCTCCTAAAATTATTTTTCCAGAGCTACTGGCTTCTGTGTTTTCCAGACACATTTAAAATTTTAAAAAGATTTCTCATGCAGATACAAATACCCATATTAAAGAGCATGATTCAGATCAGCACTGATGAGTCAGTCATATATGCAGCAACATAATGAAGCAAATGAGAAAAAAAACTGAAATGGCATGTTGAGGATTTCCTTAAAGCCCGAATAAGAGAAACTCAGATCATACTGAATATTATGTTTCATATGGGTAGTTATTTTGCCACTCGAGAATATGGACTAGCAGGCAGAACATAGAGTGATGAAATTCCAGTACCCAGGAGCCACAGAAATCTCTGGAATTGTATGCAGTGCTTAGCAGTAAAATGAAAAAGTTCAGGGCTCAAAACTTTCTAGCCTACAATGTCTTTCAAAGGACAGACTGAAACAAAACTGTCCTGCTGCAGAATGAATGCATGACTTTGCCCAGAGTGAGAATAATAGAAATACCACTGGAAAGAACACTTTTGGATCAGCAGAACATTTTGGACAATATAACTAAAAAGTTATTAGTTGTGAAAAATTAGATTTGAGTTGAAAAGGATGGAAAGCATCAATCCACCTATGTTAGCTTGGAGGCCAAACATTTATTTATTAGGTTCCATTATGAATTTTCAGCTGCTCTGTTAACCTGAGGCCAACCCCATAATCAAATTTGTTCTTTTTAACTTTTAAATCAACTTTTAAAGGCCAGTAGTACTGAGTTAAATAAGAACCATTGCTAATAGGGCTGCACCCATGTACACCAGCACAGAATTTAGCCCACTGCTGGAGTGAACAATTAGGTCATGACTTTCTCTATTATTCAGAAAACAGAGAATATGCTGTTGCAACCACCCCAGGATACATCATTTATTTACTTGGATTTCTTTCTTTAAAAAACACTAAAAGATAGTGATTTTAGTGGGATACTCATCAGCATAGGTGCATTTTGGTCACCTTCACTTAGCAGCCCCAAGGGATAACTATACTCTGTTAGCAGTTGGTATTGAGGGCAATTTTCTGACTTTCTGAGGGTGGCAGCTGCAGACCAGAGTGTAACTGTGTCACTGCTCTTGTTTTCCCGCCTCTACTGATGCAGGCACTCCAGCAGCAGCATCTCAGGGCTCTGTTGGGCCTTGGATGGGCATGAAACCTTCCTACCTTCTACCTAGCACATAACCTGGGATCTTCTATTCCCTGAACAACTGCCCCTTGCCTCCTCCAAGAAAAGATACAGATACAGTTCAAGCATCTTACATGCTGAATTCAAGATTTGTAGATTTGGATCACCAGTTAGCCCTACCAAAGTTTGTTAAGTCTTTTTTTTTTTTTTTNGATAAAGATCCTATTACAATTGTGAAAGGGATCCCTGGAGGGGGAGGCAGAAATAAAGAAGGAACCAAATCCTCTCTCTACAGAAGGTTGCGGCTAAGTTTCCACTTGGTTACCTACAAAAGGGTAAGTTCCAAATGACTTGATTCAGGCACAATATTTTTATGGCTGCAGAAAATAATGAAATGCAAACCTTTAAAACCATGTAAGTTACCTCATATCTACTAAAAATACTTCCGTTTTCTTACACATTCATAAGGCCTATGGCTCTCTGTTGTGCAAGTGTATTGGGACTCTCATTTGTATTCTTGTTCTACCCTGTATCCTCATTGATGTCTAGCTATTAATCTCTATCAGCATAAGAATTGCAAAATATCATGTAATTAATTTACACAAGTGAGATAGTTCTCCCAGCTCATAAAAACTGTTAGCTATAATGGCCACATTAATTACTTACAAGAGTAAGATCAACTTGAGGCTTCGTTTGGCATTAACTTTTCTAAGAAGAATGTTGTCAAGTGCTGACCTCCCAGAATCCTTGTTTTTTTCACCTTGATTTCCTCCTGCCTTCAGCATCAACTAATCATACATGTCTTCACAGATCCAGAATATAAAATGGTAATGCTCTATAGGATGCTCCTCTGTGCCGCAGTACTCTGGGGCTTTCAGGTAGGTATTACTAAATCTCTTTTTTTTAAGAATTCCTTTTAGAGAAGTCCTACACATTGGTAGACATGAGATTTTTATAAATTCAGGAAAATATACTAATCTTCAAAATTGGGTCATTTCCCTGAAATATGCTTGTTAGAGGGTTATCAGATCCATCCTCCAGGAAAATTGTCAGATCTCAATAACAGCACTTAGTCACTCTTTCACAGCATGACTCTCACCTTTAATCATCATCAGTGAAGCTAGGGCTTGCCTGTTTGATTGTTCTAGAGAAGTTATTAAACCATGTTGCTTCAGCTGTGCAAACTTAATGGGGTAACAGTGCGAAATGGAAAACTAAACTAAATTTCTAAACTGAATGTTTTAATGTACTGGAAAGAAGCTTCTAAATCAAAAAGAATGGCCCACAGAAGGTATAGTACAGTTCCTGCCTATTTTCAACACGGAAGACATAATAAACAACATAAAAAGCCGAAGACCTACCTGAAAACAGAATGATTAGCATCAATATTGTCAGATGCTGGGAAATATGATTTTACCAATTAATGGTCTTATCTTCCATGCTCTAATTTGGAGCTGGCATGAATAGTTGATGGATGAGAATGGATAGCAGGGAAAGGCAAGTCAAGAGCTGTCACGCCAGGATTGCTTGCTGTCAGACAGTACCAAGCAAGGCGACGGCAGCTCAGCCACCACTGCTCCCCATGCAAGCTGGCTGCATCTACAAGAATGGGGGAGTGTGCTAGTGCCCTGAGGCAAAATTCTACCCAGCTGATGAAAACATGGATGGGTGGCTCGTGCTTTTCTGTAAGACATTTTCATATTGTTAGTTTTAATGAGGCAGCACCCACGCATGCCTTCGCACCGCCCTGCCCTTTATGCCTCCATCCGAGTACATCGTTTCAGGCTCTCAACCCTGCAGGCTCTCTAATGCTTCATTTCCCCATCTCTAACCTTGAGCAGATCCAGGACTTCAGTATGGCTCTCACACAAGCAGATGGTCTACGAAAAGGATAGTGAAAAATGTTAACATTTTTTTTCTAGAACAATCAAGAAAGAAAAGAAAAAAAAAAGGAAAAAATAAAGGAAAAAACCTCCCTAAATGTGGCTGAGCACTAACATTGAATAGAAGCAGCATCTAGCCAAAGTGTCTCTAGAGCAGGAAAGAAAGGTAAAACTGACTGAAGTATGTGCAAAGTAGTTTGTGGAGGTACTGTAAAACAACTAAATAGATAGTAACCTGAACACTGTTACACAAAGATCATTGTGAAGCAGCCAACAATGAAATAAACCTACTGCATCAAAACAAAATAGGGACAAAATGATCATATTGTGTAGTGAATCCCTAAATAATATAAAGGAGATACCACAGGAAACAAGACTGAATCAATTTGCAAACTATGTGGCTGTCACTTAGGCAATATATTAATATGCTATCAGCAAATATGTTGTTAGACACAAATTATTATCTATTAAAGGATGCTAGATAAAAACATACTACAGTCTTGCTATCTGTGTTATTAAAGGCATGCTTAATCTCTGATTTATATGAGGTTTAGTGTTTGTGCGCTTATAATAAATAAGGAAGGAAAAGAATTATGAGAGTGTTGTAAAAGTATTTCAATTAACATTTTATTGTTATATCTTAAAACATGTTTTGTAAATCCTGTCCTTTATCCAGAATTAGACACGCACAATAATTACCTTATTATTTTATGGCATACTCTTGTTTTTAAAAAATACATGATGGTTGTTTAAATGGACTTCAGGAGTGATTAATAGAAGTACTTTTTATTAAATGGAACTGTGATTTGCTATGTGTATTTCTAAAGGATGCAGTTTCTAAGACACTATTTAAATAACTGGAAGTTGATTGCACATGTAAATGGATGGAGACTGCATTCTGTCATGATTTTGTACAGTTTTTAAAGATCCCAGTGAAATATTTTGAATGTTGATCAGGCAGAAGCTGCATGTATTTGAATAGACAAATTTTTATCTTCAAGGCGATAAAAATAAGATAAAGTGAGCTGGGAAGACTTTATGTGACCATGCACCCCCGCCTTCCCTCCAGCTCTGTTAAGTTTAAATTTTTTTCTGATTTTCATCCAGTTATATTTGTAGTAGAAGACACAGATATTCTCTGAAAGAGAAACCAGTATATAACAGTTTTCTTCTCCTTCCTTTCCTCTCTGCAGGTGAGTGCCTTAAATGGTAAACCCTAGAGTCATGTTCCTTTTTGCTTGCTCCCATCTGTCTGAGTTTCCTTCCTGCAAACCCCACTAAGTACTTAAAGAAATAAAAAAGTCATAAGCACCAACTCTGAGGACAGGACTTCACAGCCTTAAAAGAAGAAAGGTCCTTCCTTACAGCTGTAATTGAAGCCATAATTGTAAGCTTATCTTCCAAAGAGTTAAAGGGAAAATGTTTCTTTTTTCTCTTGCACAGATTTTCCTACATATGAAGACATTTTTTTCCTCTCATTAGGTGTTCAAAACCAGAAAGACAAGGAAAAAAATCCCAACTACTATTTTCTGTAGTAGCATTTGCATTCCATTTACAATATTTGCATTGGGCAGGTTTAGACGTGTCTTTTTTTTTTTTTTTTTTAAGATTCCCAAGTTCGTCTAGAGCAACAACATTCAGATGTTGCATCAGTTCAACACTAGGTGAAAAAACAAACTGAAATCTGAACAGGCCTTTTTATCACTTGATTAGATCCCTCTATTTTGGGCAGCTGATCTAATTGATAACAAAAGTATTTAACTCTTTTCCACCTAGTTTCCCATGTGTTGATAAAGAAATTTCTAGGGGCAGTAGCTGAAGATGATTCGGTTTTGACTGCATGAGTGCAACTTTAATAATACAGTAACAGTAATAAATAATTAATTTTTAAGAATACCTGTTGTAAATTTAAAGCTTAATACTTTATAGTTTTAATATGTTTAATAAAATAGTTTAATTCATTTCAAAGGATCTAATGCATTAATATTTGCTTCCATATATACTTCTGGAATTAAATATTACAATAGTATTAATATTAAATTGGATTTTATATATTATTCAAGACATGTCTTTGTCTGTATCTCTTATGACTAGATAGCGAGAAAACTGTGTCTGGATGCTGTTTCTCTTTACAGGGTTACAGCATAAATGAAGATCTGGTCTCAGTGATTAAAGGGATTCTAAAAGTTACAACAGACACTGCGATCAGGCATGAGATTAATTAGTAGATCAACTACACACTGTCTCCGTAGGTAAGCAGAAGTCAGCCTGCGGAAGCAAAAAAAAAGTACACTGCCTCTGGCAACTACATCAGGATTACTTCAATACCAGTTGTTTCAGGGCAAATCCAAGTGCTGAGGGAGAGGTGCCAAAGAAGACTGGGATACATGAGCTTGGCCTCCTGTTAGTACGAATGCAGTAAGACAGAAGATGGCATGCACTGAACAGAGTACACTCCTCCCATTTCACCAACAGAGAACACAGAGCCTGTGGGAGAAGCTTCTACTCGCAGTGAGTGCAGTGAAAGCAGCTGCTTTTAGTAGCCAAACTAAATGCAGAATGGCACTGTGCCACGTACATGTCCTAAATGACGTTCTTAGGCAGGGACAGAAAAGGAATCCAGTCAGATGGTCTCCAAAGCCACTGCCTTAACCACAGCTCCCTTTCCTTTGCCCAATTCTCCTCCTCCCTCTGCCTTTCTCCCTCCATGGCCGTGCTGTTGGAGGAGATTCACTTAAGAGTGAAGGAAAATGGACTTCGTTAAAAGACCTTCCTGTGTAATTCCTTCTGTTTTCCTCACTTTTGGGTCACTGGAGCAGCATGCTCAAATTTCAGCTTTTGTCAGTTTATGAACTTCAATCATCCTGTATAAAACCCAGCAATATTCCTATCAGTTCCTTTATATTGAACTGTTTGAAATAGAACAGATATTATATGTAAACTGTTATTGCAGGCATTTGGGTAATGACCCCAGAAACCAATTAAAAAAATATGACACTTGGCAATTTCTTTTGATATGAAAAGATGGTTCTGCCATCTTACTTCAGTGAGGTTATATATACATCTATATACATTTAGGAGTTACTCATGGAGGTAGCAGTCACAGATATGAGTGATAAGCATTGTAATTCAACGATATAGTGTCACTGTCTTTTTTTGAACAAAATATACAATTTTCACATTTCACTGCTAGAACAGAGCCTGCTGGAAGATGCACTTTAACTTTTCTAAGTGCAAAGACCACATATTTTTTTTGTGCCTTTTAGACATATCAAACCATAGCATAGAGTTCATTGTGAGCAACGCTGTTCTAAGAGAATCACACGGGAAGAAAACATTTGTGTCTTTGGGGGCAGCGTCAGAGGAATGGGTGGTGGATTTCCTCCTCAGTATTCTAGGTCTGATCACTTCATGTAAGACAGACCAGAGCTATACCTTTGTCTCTTCCTTGCCCTCTCTTGATACTGTTTATTTGCATGGGACAAGGTTGGAAATGCAAATGCTTCTAATTTCTCTGCTGCTTAGATAGGCTCTGAAGTGCCTGACAGCTGGAATTTGAGGTTCTTTTTTTATCTGACTAAATGACAGCAAAGGGAAATTAACAGCTGTGGTGCCAGACTAGGCACTTTCTCTGACTCTTTGCTTTGCTCATAAGATCCCTGTAGGCTAGCTAAGTCCATAGTCACTACACTGTAATGGGTACTAGCCTATTTCTTGAGCCTTAACTCCTCTTGGGCACCATTGCAGCAGTACACTCTTGGAGACTTTTGGCAGCCAGAGCATGTGAGAGTAGATGATCTGGCCTGGGATAGTGAAGCAATTTTCCTTTCACCCTCTCCCCCTCAACTCCCCCAAGTACTCTGAGCACAGAAGTCTCTTGTATTCAGCCTAGGTTTTATGTTAATTAAATTTCAAACAACCAGACAAATGCAGTATTTCAACCCCACAATTAAAAAGAAGAACATGATTGTCATGAACTGACAACCAGCAACTAAATAGCTTGTTCCTAGAGGAAAAATTCACTTAAATACATTGTACTTGACCAACATTTCTCTTTGCACTTTAATGTGTTGGTCATAAAACATCTACCAGAGAGGATACAGGCACTATAGATGATTGCCTGTATAGACAGGAATAGGCAGGAGCCTGAACATTATATTTATTGGCTTGGCTGTTTATCCTTTAGGCTAATGTCCTATGCATTAACCTAGCCACTTCCTTGGTTTTTTTTAAAAGGAAAAATAAAACACACACACCTAGTAATGCTAAAATTTAAATGATTCCAGGTGTGGTGTTCAGTGATCATTCAGTTAGGCTCTTATTAAGGCTTTTGTAAGAGATTTAATTTACTCTGTTTCTGTGAAGCGTGGGTCACTTCCTGAGCTGTCTGCATAAGGAGTGCAGCTCTGAGGGCACCATCCCCAATGCCCTCTGAAATGGATGGGTCCTGTACAACTGGCAGTTGGATAACTGCCTTCACATGGCACTGGTACAATACATGTTGAGCCTGCTGCATCTCTTTTTATAAGGTATTGTCAGCAGTGGCTCTGGCTCTGCAAGGGAAGACAAACCAGAGGACTGGAGAGGGGACCAGAGTCAGCAAAGGCAACCACAAGGGAGATGGGCCCAGGTCATGTTGAGGGGCAGCACTGCAATTCCCAGAAGGACAGGGACATGGATGTGAGCGTACTGAAGAGAAGGAAAAGGATGTATTAGTAAAAACTAAAAGGAACATCAGGCAAAGCAGTGCAAGACAGACCTCTCTCTTTTCCCTGAACCTCCTCAATAAATTGCTCAGCTGCATAACAACGGTGGTTCAGCAGTTTCAGGAAAGTGGAGGCAGTAGAAACCTTGCCTAAATTTGGGCTGTCGAGCTATTTGCAGTAGAAAAGCAGACACTTAGCAGTTGAACACATGGAAATAAAACATGGGAACTAAGGGGAAGAAATGGAATCAACATATCTGAAAGGGGTGGTAATTGCACCACATACTGATGGATCTTTTAATGGGTAATCCATTAAAATGTTTTATGCATGTTTGGACTAGACATTTAGAAGTTATTTAACACCCCACTAAAGTATACTGCATACAACAAAACTCATACTCTTTATGTGGGGAGTATGCTGGCAGATGATTGTACTACCAGCCTTGCTGCCAGCGTTATTTGCTTGGAGACAGCTTCTGCTAGTTTGCATTAAGCATCAATTGTATAACCATCATCAGGTAAGAAAGCTGTACCTGAATGCTGGAGAAAGAAAGAGAGTGGAACATGAAAAATACCATAGGAAAGAACAAGTATTTTAGAGAAGGCAAAATTATGGGGTCCACAACAGCATTAATAATAGCGATATTTTATTTTCTTTGCATAAATGACTTTTAGACTAAGGCGCTTCTATCACATTCCCCAGAGCTGTATTAATTTTCCAGTTCTTCCACCAGCTTCCAATGTACTTTTGCAAGCCACTTAATATTTGAGAATATATAAAATATACATTATTAGATTCTAGAAATAAAAATATTATCACTAGAGTCCTCTCCTCTCAAATCCAAACCCCACGACCTTCCTGAAAGTAAATATACTTTTGAGATATTGGTGTTCTGAATAGCACTGAGCACAACCTAAAATCCACCCCAGAACCCCTGCACATGTATGGTGCCACCTCTACCACAAAACCCGTGGCAGTGCAAGATCAGTACTTGTAACACACTGGTTTGCTACTTTTGCTGTAGTGATTAGAGCCTCCTCACAGCCATCCTCTAAAACAAAAAGGCTGAAAGCAAGATGCATTTCCTTAGGTGTGGCTAAGCCATGTAACATAAACAGAGCTCATTTTTGTCTCTGCTTTTCATTTATCCCTAAGAAAAATACTGCCTGATTATATTTAGCATTCTGAGCCAGTCACAAGAAGGGGCACTGGGCAGGGCTTATTGTTTCTTCAAGCAATCTGCTGATCACACCATCTTGGGTAAGTCATTCCCTACAAACAGCCATTAATCCACTGTGTAGCACATTCATAGAGTTTGCCTCATTTTTAGAGGTCAGTAAAACTTCATTTCTTTGTTCCCCAACAGAAAAACCTTACCTAATAAGACACCCAGGCTCAGACAAGACAGAGCATGCCTGGCATGTCCTTTGTTCCCATCTCAAGTCCTCCTAGGAGCTGCACACCTCCCAGGTACAGCTAGCTCTTTGGCCAGAGAAGATCAAAGGTTTGGCACAAGCTTTGTCCCTTTTTAGCTTCTCTACAGCACAACTGGTCAATGATATAGGAAATGGATATGTTGTCTCTCCCAGAAACAGTGATGCATCAGGACCTGGGGAGTTGCAGGAGAACAAGAATGCCACCAGGTGATCCTCCCAGGGTGAGGTGGCTTACAGGGTGTCCACAGTAGCAGTTACAAGTGAATTTTACTCATGAACATGTAATGCCATTATTTAGATGTAGAAGTTATGGCAAAGAAAGGCTTGGGGTTATGTCCCATATGTTGAGGTTCATCAGGCTTGCAACTCCATAGCAGGAGGACTCCTCACTGTTTATATCAACATATTTCTCTCAGGAGATGGGCTATCATTGCTACAGCTTAAAGGATTCACCTGTAAAACCATAACAAAGCCTGTTGAGAGATTAGAGAACTTCAAGAACAGAAAAAAGAGCAACTGTTTTTCTTTGTAGGTCAAGATAAGAATCATATTTTTACTTTCAGGAAATTAGTTTAATTTCTAAATACCAAAGAGCAGTATGAATATTTTTCTGACCAAAAGCAAACTAAATATGTTTCTGATCATAGACATGCTGATTATTACAGGTAGTCTCAGTAATCAGTATAGGGCCATCTTAATTTTCTCCCCTGAAGCAAAAAGAACTTTGTTATTTGTAGTTGAGATGGAATTTGCTGAAATGGAGCTCGATAACTACTAAACAAACAGGCCAAAAAATGAATGAATCTAGGGGAATGACTTGAAATAGTGAGATACATCATGAAATGTGATTAATGACACCAAGGGAAATATAAAATAACGTGTTTCCCTGGAAATGGGCTGTAAGTGCACAATGTCTGCACAACATTGCGCATCTGCAGTTTTCTGTCCTGCCACCTAATATCCAAATTGTCTGCCAGTATAAACACAGCTGCTAAATGTCTTCTACAACTGCAAAAATAATGAATCTCCACTTTCTTCCCAGCTATTGAAGTATATTTTTACAGAGACAAATGCAATGTTTACCCTTGTTCAACAGAAGACAATATCAATGCCTAGCATGTATGTCTTATTAACACACGTTCAGATTCAAATATCATAGATCAAAGAAATGGGGTGGTTGTTTTGTAGTATCCTTAGACGAGCAGAGATTTAAAGTTTTTGGCTTGAAAAAAATTCTCATCTGGTTTCTGCAAAGACGTTTGCCTACCCGTCAGTATAGAATCACTGGTTTAGTTGTTTTGGACCATCACTACAACTTTATGGAATCCAAGAGGATTGTGAGGGAAGGGTAAGAAATCTCCTTTATGTAAACTCTGCTTTCCATATTGTGGACTGGCCTGCAGACTCTGCTGGATAAGCACTGTGATCGGTTTTTCCCCAGCCTGGAGACACAGGGGAGGCGTGGGAGACTCCAAGTAACAATTTTCATGTTATAATACTAGCCTGGACTGTAAGAAGTAATTTAAGATAATTTACTATGTTGCATTTACCGAAACAACTTCTTTTCAGAAAATATAACTAAAGAAAAACCAAGTAAAATGGAAAATGATAGTCAGGATTTTCAAACACTGCACTCTCTTCGTCTTTGCCTAGATGAAGACAGCATAAATGGGAGAAAAAAAACAACACAACAAACTGAAAGAGAAAAGAGAGAAGTAAGGCTCCATAACCTTAGGGTACCAATCTATTTATATACTTCCTGGAATGCTTAGAACATTTAGTCTTACTAGCCACAAGAAACCACTTTTGTTGTGCAAAAGATTTCACACATGAACTGATGCCAGAATTTTTTTTCATGTCACTGTGGGAAGAAAAAACATTATTGTACAGTTTTGTGAACTACAGACAGCAATCAATCTGTGGACCAGCCTGGTAAAAACTTTCTGAATTTAAGAAAAAATTGACACTGCCCCCAGCCTCCTTCAAACCAAAGTCTTGAAATTCACCTCTTTTGTTATATGGAGAGAAAACTGGCGCATAATCATGATTAGGCAAGTAAGTCAAGTACAATTACCACCCTTGATTAGCTAAAAACTATGCACACACTATCATTTTTGGTCAGCCTGTCTCTCCCAACCTGTTCTGCATTTTTATCTTAACCATCTGTTAAAATTTATCACCTGGCATCCTATGGGGCAAGGAATGTGATTTTCTCTGGACTTGTATATGAACTATCTTCAGCCCACTTTTTCACCGGATGCAACAGAAGACTTATAATAAACATAAAGATATGGGTTTTTTTTCCTGTCATAAAGCAAGACAGATCATAAATTTAAATAAAATTATAGAAAAGTTCAAATCTTACATAAAAAAATAAACATTAAAGACAGATCTAGGAAGATTCAATTTATCAGACCATTATGATAAGAAAGATACAAATGAAGTCCTTTACTGAAACTTCCAGTTATCTTCCTCTATTTAAATTATTTTTCTAGATAAATAACTGCAGATATTCCTAGTCTATTACCCTAACAGGCAGAACATAGCATTTGGGTGTCACTTTGCTGATCATTCATGACCAGCAGATGTGCTTGATACAGTTCAAAGTTGTGAAGTGGATCAGACTGGCACGTTAGGGAGAGTTACGAATCCAAGACCTCTATAAATAGACAGTCCACTTTACAGCTGGTAGATATATCTGCACCTTTATATCTGAATCTTGAAGTACTCACCTTGAGCATTACAGCTAGAAGAAAACAAACTGAACTGGAACCCAGACTTTCTTGCTGCTAGATTGAAATGCACAGTTGGATTTAGGAACCCAGTTCTCCAAGTTAGTTGGGTACAAGTTTGAACTCCAAGTCTTTGTATTTTTGTTCAATAGCTTCATATTTTTAAGTAAGGGCTAGAGCTGAAACAAACAGTTGCTCCTGCTGAGAAGCTGCTTTTGCATGCTGTTCTCATCCTCTGGGCTGGCCCTGAGGAGCAAACCTCAGCAAGCACACAGCAGTGCTCTTCCAAAGCAGTATGGCTTTGAATGCTGCCTCGCTGGGGTGGAATAAGGTCGTGGTGTTAGGTAGAGCTGTTGATTGTGCTATGCCTTTAAAGTCTGAGGATTTATTCTACCCCACAGTTATTCTGGTATAGATTACAATGGGAATTGGACTACAGTATCAATATGGGCAGAGGAGGGCACAAAATTCAAGGAGAATAGACATTCTGGAAGACAGTGTCTCATAGTACAGGAGAGAGAGCAGGGGAAGAACAATGTAGAGGCAAGAATTCTGCCCTACCGATTTTATCTGGAAAAGCAACAACTGAGAAGTGTTCAAGGACAAATACAGAAGCAGAATTGAGCTCTCCTGGTTTTCACATGAAAGGCTTCATATCACATCACGAAAGAACTGGGGAGGATTGTCAGCCTTTATTCATTGTATATTTCTCTTATTTGCTATACATTTCCCACATTCACTTTTCTTTTTTAAAAAAAAACAAACAAGTCCCACATTTATGAATCTACTAAAACACATAGCTTTTCACAAAAATAGACAGATATAACTGTAAACTGTCCAGGTAACAAAGAAGGCTTGGATAAGGACTTCTTATAAGGCACAATTTACTATGAAAAGCCCTTGGATGATGCTGAGGAAAAACTTGCCAATATGCACTGGAAAAAATTAAGTGGCTCGATCATTAAGAGAGATTAGTGAGTGCAATTCCCAGCCACTTCAGTAGGAGATGCTAATGGGTACTGTCCTGTGATGGCTGGACTTGAGGGATTTTAAAGAATTACATACAGAAAAACAAACCTTGCACTAAATCTATTTCCCCAGTAAGGTTACAAGAAAAGAAAAAAAAAAAGAAAAAAAAAAAGAAACAGTTTTTAACACAACTGTCATCTTCCTGCTGTAACAACCTCTTTTATGTGTCCAACAGAACAAATCCAACCTGCCCTCACTGCTGGCTTCAAACATTTTCTGAGTTTTTACAGTGCTGAAATTATTCCTGCACTGAATCCCGGAATTACAGTCAGACACCACCCTGTCTGTGGTTACAGACGGCACAGACAAAGCATTGGAGAGTTTGCTGGGTGCTTGCCATGGTGGAGGCAAGGGTGGAAGGGGGCTCAGGCTGTCCTCTGCTTCCCCACCCCTCACCACGGATTTGCTCGCCTGCCGGGGTGTGTGGCAAACCCCTCTGAACCCTGGGGCTGACAGCTTGGGCAGCCAGTATGTGCTGGGGCTGTCCGTGCAGCTCCTTCCTCTCCAGTCATCCTGTCATCTTTTTCATATAGCCTAACAACATTTTAAAGAATGAAATTGCGGGTAAGATACCTTTCATAATAATAAATAGGAATAGCAGTGCTTTTGTGAATTTAGGTCAATGCATCACCCTTAGAGCGCATTATAAATTCATCAGAATCACAGCCTGAAGAAAATTTTATTCCCTGGCATCAGCTGCTTTTAGCCATGCCACAGATCTTTAGCAGAATTTAAACTCCAGATTAACTATTGATTGAGTTTTAATAAATTATAATATGTTATAGCCAGAAAGCTGGGCTGTGACTGGTATAGATGGTTTCTCTTTTTACTTCCCTTCCCACCTCAAGTATTAACAAATTTATTCACTGCATTATGACTGCAATGAACTACCAATTAAAAAGTGTGTAATACTGAAGTAGGTTCTAATTTAAGCAGTACCTTCACCTACTTCACACGGGAATGAATAGAAATCATGAACTAGGTACAGAATAAACATATCAACCTAAAGGATAATGTGAATAGGAATCAATCCCTAAAGAATTCGCTACAGGGGAAAATTAAATGCAAAACTGCAGCTTATATTAACATTTGATTACATTTCAGATGCTTTGTTCCTTTTTTTAAAGTTCAAAAAAACCTCTGTAATGATGGCTACCAACAAGCTGTAACACAATGATACGCTCTTTTGTCATGTTCAGTAGCTTCAGCTGCTTGTGTATCCAGCACATTATTTCTGGACAACTAACAGATGAGCATATCATTCTAAACTGTATTTAATAGGAATGAGAATTTGCATGAGCAGGTATTAAAAATGTAACTATGATACAGTTACCAAAGCCAACTGAGAAAAAAAAAACCCAAACAAACAGGCCTAAACTTTATGGAAAAGAAAACAACTATCTGCTGTACTGCTAAAAGAGGACAAGAGGACACATAAGGACATATAGTTTTGTGTTTGACCTATTTTGGTTGATTTAATTTTCAGATTTTGTAAGCCAAGCTCCAGTGAGTTCCTGAGGAAAAAATTCTAACTGGCATTTTACTGTGAGTCAAACCTCACACAAAATGTGCTTTGTGCATCAAGATAACATTAGGAGCTGTCTGGCTGCACGTACCAAAGGACCAGTTTGAACAAAGAAAAACAGAGCTGTAATGGACTTCTAATAGTAATAATACTTTGCACTTCCGTAGTATGTTTCAGTTTGAGATCTCTAAGTGTTCTGCAGTGCATGACAATTAAGTCTATCACCTAGAAACTTCAGTAGAAAAAAATTATGACAATTTTACCGACAAAGAAACTGAGGTACAGAGAAGTTGAATGACTTTCATAAGATCTTACAGCTAACAGGATCCCAGTGCTTGGTCAGTTTGTTAGACTTCTACTTCAGCAAAGGCACTAACTCC
This sequence comes from Nycticryphes semicollaris, assembly GCA_013400055.1. NCBI lineage: Eukaryota > Metazoa > Chordata > Aves > Charadriiformes > Rostratulidae > Nycticryphes > Nycticryphes semicollaris. The sequence goes on from VXBJ01001550.1 coordinate 262,250, forward strand.
CATTTCCAAACAACCTATCTGCCAGCCACGTTATATGTTTAGCTAACATTTCCTCAGCTTCGTGAACAATAACATACATCTTTTCATTTAAAGGTAGCTTATTTCCTGTTGCTTTTCTTACCAAGTTGATGATAGAAACATTCATTCTTTTAGTGAACATGTAGATAGCTTGGGGTACAACAGCAACTCAGATAAAGTCCACCTAGACTTGGAAAGAGTGACTGAAATTGCATATACACATATAGTGTGATAAAATTGAGCCCAGTTGAGATGGTTAGCAATTGCCTGGTTTAAGTGACAACCATAGAAATTACCAGCAATATTGTCTTCAGACTGTACACCCAGAAGGATCCTGATAATTTTTTCCCTACTAAGTCATACACTGTGAATAGAAGTAGCAAGCTTTGAATCTGTTTTTTTCTAGTTACCACTAAACAGCTGTGATATTTACTGCTTTTCTCAATTCTCTGCTAAAAAAGATGTGATTGCCTTTTTTCTGAAAGATATAATAAATGAATGATTTTTGCAAATTTTTTTTTTTCTAGTTAGACCCCACACTGCAGTTGGAATAACCCAGTCCTTCTTTGAGGCATTAATGAAATCAAGAGGCAGTGCAGTTATATTTTGCAGTGCTGTACATTTTCACCTGCCTATACCCAGCTTAACTACCACTGAAATCTTCTTGGGATTTAACCCCAGGGAAGCCATGCTTCTGTCTGGCAAAGCAAGGTTTCTAACAGTACTGGTATATGTAAGTGCATTGCTGCAAGGGTGTATCCAAAGTCCTTCAGAGATTAGCACAGAAATGCCATGAACATGAGCACTTTGCCTAAACCCCATCTGTGAACAAGGCTGTATGTCCACTTGCCACATGTGGCACCCCTGTGTGAAACTGAGGAACAATGACAGAGGGCTGAGGGATGGAGTTCAAAGATCAGCCAGTAACAAGAGAGAACTACGATTTTACCTGTTACACTGTAAGAAGAGGTATAATGTAGTAATTTCAGTTAGGTCACTTTAACATTATTCCAGAACCACTGCTTTAGCATGGTTATCCTGGAATATGTGAAGGACTTTCTCATGGTCTGGATATAACCAGTTATTTTAGGGTAATGAAAGAGGCTCAAATTTGGTAATCCACACTAAAAAAAAAGAACCTCCTTTGCATGTTATCTTACTGTATGGTAGATACTTTAGTCAGAGAATTAGGTTCAAGAGTCATCTGCATGCACTTTCCATACATGTATCAGTATGTATGTGAAAGCACTCAGGAAGAGGGGGGAAAAGGTGTTGCTTACAGCAGTTGCAGTGCTAACTGATTAGGGTCATGGTTGAGTGGGGTAAAGATGACTACGATTTTCCCAGTTGTAGAGCATGAGTAGTTTAGTGATTTCTAAAATTGGTGTTCTATTACTAAGAAAAATCTTTTTTTTGGAAGGAAGATTTAACAGCTTGGCATCTCACCTTCCAAACCTTTGCACAGAGAACTGAAGAAAATTGTGAAGTCAGTCCATGCACTGGTCACTGTATCATACTTATTTGATTCATTAGAAGTCATTGTTATCCATGCATGTATGATTCTGATTTGGTAGCTTCATATTTATGTCCTGTTTTCTCTTTTCTTGAAAATCAATTAAAGTTTAGATTTATAAAATAACACGATGATGGCTAGCTACGTCTGAAAATTCTTTAGTCCAAAAGCCTGGCAAGAATCTGAAGGGAAGTGTTAAAGCAACCTGACAGAAATCCCCTGCAGTGCTTAGAAAAAAACCCAGCCCTCCCTCCTCCAGCTAAACCCTGAAACAAGGTCAATGCACTAAAAGGCTCTGGAAGTAATTTTTTATAAATAAATATCCTGGGGAATTAGTGCAGCAAGTGCAACAGTCACATCTCTAAAATAAAGGTAGTTATGAGTATGTAAGCATTTCCTTTACACGTTAGGGATAACACACATCAATCAATGCAAGATTAAATGCAGCTTTGACTACACATTACAGAAGAAAGCAATATTTTTCTCAGGAATAAAACTTTGATCATAAGCTTCAGGCAGTAAGTTGTTTAAGTGTTTGCCTAATGTTAAGCTTGCAAACAGTCCTATGTCTTTCAAGATGCTTGAGTCACAGCCCCTTGAAAGGGCAATTGTGGTCATAAACCACATATTGCAAATATAGCAGTAAATACAGGAGTCTACCAAATACAAGTTAGAGCTGAAATATCAAAGCTTTGGAGGTTACCCTGCTGACCAGATTCAGACTCCCTGACATTCATCTCTGACTGACTCCTGCCTGTTATGGAACGTACACTGTTTACCCATCTAATCAGCTCAGATTATGCACAGCAATGATTAGTTTTCCTTTAAAAGGGATAAAAAGTACTAATCTCCTATCACCGCAATCAATGGCAAGCATTTCCCTGGTCAACAGGGCATTACACACCTAACCAAAGCAGCCGAAGAAAGGCATTTTCAGGTGAAAAAAATTATGTTCTTTTGGAAAAGATGTAATAGTTCAGGGAATTGACATATTATTTTGTGACATCAATGGGAGGCTTTGACTTAGCTTAGATGAGATTTTTGAATATAATTTAAACTCTTCCTCCTTCCACTTTAATTTTATCCAGATGAGCTTCCTTTTAATTTACTGAACGGAGAAGACTGTGGAAGAAGGGGGATCATTAAATTAGAAATCCACTTATCTTCACTGCATCTGTGATGTTGTTCCCTAAGAAGAAGTAATCTCCTACAATCAGGAAACCTGCACAGGTTTCTCACAGGGGAAGCACAACATCTGAGCCAGAGTGTGAACACAGCAGTCAAGAAGTGGAAGAAACAAAAGAAAGCAAAACCCAAAGCTAAACAAAACCCCAATTCAAACCCTTTTAATTTCTTCGTCATCAGAATATCAAGCAGCAGTCATATAAATGAAGACGAATTATGCCTTCCTCTTTTGGAGGTAATTTCCTAAGGTTTAAAATGCAGCTAAAAGGCTTACAATTCTATATTAGCACAGCCTGATTTTCAGTTTTGCTTATCACTGCCTGCCATGCAGCTGGCTTGCTTTCTCTCTTTGAAAGTTTCAGGTTCTTTACACAGCAATTATGTTTTCAAAATACAGTTGAGAATCCCAATGTTATAATCATTTTCAGAGCCACTATGTACATTACTAATTGTGTACATGATTCTCTTGACTGACTTCATTGCACATGCTGAGATTACCAGTTACCAAAACACCATTATAAATTATAAGGTATAGAGAACAAGGCCAGATTTATATTCCCGACTTGGTAAAGGTGTTGATAGCTTGTACTGAATGGAAATTCTTGTGAAAAATGGGGTTGGAAAATGTTCTTTTTCCTGAACTGTTAAAATGATAAATACTAAATAAACAGCTGCCAGTGAAATGGTTCCCCGCTGTCCAACAACTGCTTTTCTAAACACCTAAGAAAGTAGCCATAAATACAGCCAAGTTTAGGTTTGATCTCCAAAGTAAACAGGGAACACACAAAGCAGTGATCACTTCATAGTTTTTCCAATGTATTATTTTAAATTGCAAGCAGGAAGATCTAATAATCCAGAGCTCCCAATTCAGAAGAGATTTGCCTGGATATTTTAATTGGACATTACCAAACCACTGAAAACTACTATAAATAGGGCAAATGTAGCAAAATATTTAGCCAAAAAGGAAGTGTATGTGCACAAGGAGATATAACAATGGAGGAAAACTAACAAAGAGGAGAATAAAACTCCAATCGTTTGTTGTCCTTACATAGCAGTTTGAACATGTTGGGAGCTGAGTTATGAACTAACACAGATTTCAAATACTGTGAAGAGTGGTAGCAGTAAAATGCATCTGGCCAATTTAAAATGTACCAACGAGGACTGAAAATCATTCATATATATATTTATTTATATATATATCCCCTCTCTCTTATCCTGAATATGATCATGGCTGTCTCCAATTAGTAGACAAGAAAGTGTTCAGCACTCTATTTCTGTTAACTCCTTAGAATAGCAAACACAGTTCATGTTACAAAAATTGTGGTATTATTTTCTTGATGATTAATGTAAACAAATATTTTCTTATTTAATCTATTTAATGAAATGCTATTTACTGCCAGTTTCTGAAGTACTTCAGATAATAAAACCTAAATCCTTGATCCTATGGGGAATTTCAAGTGCAAGATTTTTTAAAAAATAATGTTTCCCATTAAATGTTTTAACTATGGCTTTAGGAATTTTAAGAAAGTCTCACAATTTTTAATGTCTTGTTCTGTATGTATTAGAAGGTAAGACATTTTTGACCTACATTAACCATTTCAGACTCTTTGAATGTGATATGAAATCAATACGTGGGTAATGTCCCATGCATTAGCACTGAATATACCACAAGGTTAAAAGGTGCACAGCTATTCCATGAAGTGTTTTATATTTTTCTTTTTAATGATTTTTCTTAAATTGGAAGAGAGTAGATCCAGTTCTAGATCTAGTACTCTAGAGGCTGGAATATGATACCACTCAGGCATTTTTACTCCACAAAATATTACATGGTATACACATTCTCAGTTCCCATAGACCACCTTCAATACTCTATCAGAAATCCCTCTGAGGCTTGAGAGTTTGGCAAGGTATCATGAACGTTTTGCAGGACTGGTTTGGGATTAAGTTCTGGTTTAGGGCGTTTTTAAATAACTTTTTTTTGATAAAGAAAATGTGCAGCATGTTCCATATATGTCACCTCATCCTTCTATGAGCAGTTTCATTTCAAAATTTATTTTCTTCTTTTTAATTAAGTGAAGTACCTTTACCAATCTTAAATTCAGATGGAGCAGGAAGGAAAATAAAACCACATTGTTTCTTTCTCACATTAAGATTTTTTTATCAATTTCTAATTTTAGTTCTTTTCACATTTTGTTTATTAGGCATAACTGGGTCAACACTTTCATTCTTTCAGGTTGAAAATCCTGTCTGAAGAAAAGCTAAGTTACTTGTCATGAAGCAAAGCAAATGGCTGTGAATAATTTATAAGAAAGTAAAAATATTCTGCTTTTGAGATTTTAACAGGGAACAACCTCAAGTTATAAATTATTATAATTACACTGAAATATGCTCTCCATCCTCTTATTCTTCTCCATCCTCTTATTCCTTTGCTCTGATCACTGCCACAATACTTTTTGCTCAAATGACCAGCAATCTCCTGAGCCCCATGGACATGGACCTTCCAAGCCCATGGCTAGAGCCTTTTGGGCCATGAATCTGTGACTACAAGTGCTTCACACTTGTCTCAATATGTTCAATTTGATTCTTGTAGGTTTCTCTCCCTGTTGAGTAACAGGCTGATATGCGTTAAATGTTTGGTGGGTTGTGAGGTGAGGCCTGTAATAAAGCTTGGGGCTCCAGAAGTGAAAATAGCGTTCACAGGAGGTTCTGGGATCATTAGTTTGACCCAACAGAGATCCACACTCCCACTGCTCAGGCACAAAGCAACACTGAGGGCGAGTAGGTAGGTAGTTAATTCTTGGTATTCGTTTACTTCTGGCTTCTAAAGCCACAGTGTTCAGAGACATTTGCTGTCATAATATAATGGGTTTTTTCTCTGTACGGGATAGAACACAGCAATTTGAATTTACTAAAATGTCTGCGATAAATGTGTTAGTTCTCTGTGGCTCCAAAGAAAGAAGATGAATTATTTAGTATTAAACTTTGTCACTTCTTTCTTTAAAATCCTCTATACACTTTCTGCAGCACAACATCTCTAACATACTAAAAATTACATAAGCTACCACAATTTCCAGCATCTTTTTCTCATTAATAGACAGCTGATTTTTAGGGTGAAAGTTTAGAAGCACAAGTGAAATAATTAGAACATGGAAATGGATATATACGTAAACCAGCTTCTATAAATAAGTTTATGTAATTTGTTGCAGTTGCCACTGGAGTCATATGCCTTCCTGTGACAAACATAATCTTTTACAATTCTGGCCCAGTTCTTACATTGAGATCAGACTGGCAAGAGAGGGAAAGGGCAGGGAGTTCACAGGTTCTTAGTAGCATAACTGATTCCAATACTTTGCATGGGCAAGATTTCAGCAATGCATTCAATGCTTTCACATAAGGTGTGGTCGTATACAATAACACTATTGCTTCCAATGTATTCCCAAAGGAGATACTCAATTACTGAGTCCTACAGGAGGAGTTTGAAGTGTGCAATACCTACTGCTCATCCTGCTTGCCACATTGTTGATCAATGACTATTTAGTTATAGCGTGAGTCTTGGAGCAACCTGACCATTTCTTGTACTTCAACCTCAGCACTGGCTCAGAATAGTATATCATAGTTCTTAATATGAAACCTCTGCACAATATTCCCATAACTATACCCATAAACCACTACATTCCTGATTGACATACTACTTATGTTTGTCCCCTCATTTACCAACCAGTGAGGATGTTAAAGTTCTTTGATCAAAAGTGGGTGGTGAAGTTGACATTAATTTTGAAGTGAAAGAGCTAAGTAAGTAATAATAGTACAGGGGCCCCAGGCATGCTGGAAATAGTCCTGCTTTAGATCTGCGTGTCTGGAAGACTCATAATTTAAAATACAGGTGCGCAAATTTTAGGCTTCAGGAAAAGCAAAATATCTGTGAACGGATTCTGAGCATCCCAACTGATTGGCCCAGATGCACTGAGTGCCAAGTGTGTATTATAATTTTGTATTTTTATGCACTATTTATATTTTATAGATGAATGTTAGAGGCATATAAAATTTTGATATTACAAAGCTTCCTCCACAGTGAAAAAAGTTAGTCTTTTTCTCATGGAATACCACAGAGCTATTATGGCATCTCCAAGTAAATTTCAGATTAATGTCATGGTGATTTCCCTCGAAGGGCTATTGGATATCTTCGAACATTTATATGCTATTAAATTGTTTTCCTTCTTCCACAACTCATCATTTGTGTAAGGATCATGCAGAATATTACCCATGCAGAATATTAGGCATACAACACACCATGACATACCATACAGGGAGTTCAAAATTACTCCTCATTCAATTCCTTCACATTGCATGGCAAAGAGAGGAATCACATTTTCTCTGGTTCCCTGTGCATTGAGGAATTCCTACTGATTAGGCCTCATCTGACCTTCTATTCCAGGTCACCAATTAGATTTCTCTCAGCTTTGCAGTCATTAACAATCTCCTTGGAATTGCACATCTCTGTAGCAGAATTAGGTTCCAAACTTCACTTTTTTCTCTTCACTACCTACAAGCTTGAACCAAAACATCCACGCTTTTCATATTTCATTATTATCCACTGCTTCCTATACATTTACTAAAAATTGTCAGTGTAATTAAATGACTCAAATCTGTGTATAAAATAAAGATAGGCGCTTTTTTTTGCCCTTCAGAATAATGTACTAAAGCTGAGAAATTAAAATTTATTAGTGACAATTATAATAAGAATTAAAACTAAATTGCCCCATGTAGGCCACTCCCAAGTGATAACCAGCGTATGACTGGGCTGCAGGATTTTCAGGACTGCTCTTATTGACTGAACTCTAAGGAACTCTTTTCCCTAGGCTAAAAGTAGCCTTGGGTGGGTGCTGATCACCCTTCTGGTTTTCAAAACTCCTTCTGTGATTTCAACATCCATTTCCATTAACTTCAGCACTAGGCCTGCTAATCCTGTAGGTAGCCTAGAAAATCTTTATCTGTATAAAGGTGCTTCAGAGATTAGAATGCTAATTCACATTAACTGCTAATATCAATGTAAGAAGGAAGGCAAAGACAGCAGAAGAGAGAGACAGACAGGCTTGGATTAATGGAGAGGCATATCCCTCCACATGCTTTTTGCCTTTTTCTAAAAAAGAATGATTCAATCTTCTCTCCATTATTCTCGTCCTAAACTTTTGGGGCCTAGAGCACCAGACAGCTTTTAACAAATGGTAGCCTGGAGCACAAAATCGTTGGCAGAAGGGGCTTCTCCTGTCCCCTTCAGTCATTTTCTTTTACTATCAAACAAATTATCAATTTTATTGAGGAGATTTTCCTACAACAAGAATATGCTTCTGCAGGAAATGTGTAAGATATACTTTTATTATAACATATATGGATATTCAATGATCTTTGTTTGGAAGAAGTTACTGTTTCACCTGAACATTGATAGCTATTGATCCATCCTCCTTTAAAAGGACTATGGAAGACACAAAAATGAGTGCTTGCCTTTTCAACAGATTTTAGTCCATTGTGATCAGTTATTGCTCTGAGTTACCTGTATTTTCCTTCTTGGACATAGATGGGGGAGAGAAAAATGGGCGTATTCTGTGACAGTAACTGTATTTTTACTCTTTTTTTTCTTGATTTATGGATTTTTCAATATTTTTCTTTAAGAAATGAAAAAAAAGACTTTGTCTTTGGAAATGTTTTCATATGGGAAGGTGGCTGTTACAGTGAACAGCTGAATCTTATTGCAGAGACCACTGAGTGCTGCCAAATTAAAACCAGGGCTGTCTGATGCACTAAGACAAAGCAGGACATCTTATGAATTAAAATGAAAACTTTTTTATACAGTCTAATAGAGAATCACAAAACGTTTGGGTTTTCTACATTTTAGGGTGGAGAGAAATTTCGATGGCAAAATTCTTGGGTTTGTGAAGACCTTTCAATGTCACTAATTTTAAAGAGATATTTAAGAGAGTGTAAGACTTATATGCACATTAATGCTCTTGCACAGAAAGGAGATGTCCCTGTTAAATGAAAATTAAGTCCAGAAAGCTTATGCTTTGATGCAAGATTTATTGGTACTGTAGCCAAAGATTTCCCACAACCTCTTGTCTTTGTCAGAAAAGTTTCAAGAAATAGCTTGATTCTGTTTCGTTTCCTCCACACCTGGTCTTCCAGGGCTGAGTTGATACGGTTTTAAAAGGAATGTTTTTTACCTTTTCTATTTTTAAATAAAAATAGTGCGTTGACTCATACTGTTGGGATTTTTTTGGTGTGGGCCTACAATGATACTCTGTCTGACTCTCTATAGCCTTGAAGATACTATAGTAATTGACTGGTTAGAAAAGAGAGTGGGCAACTGTGAGTTTATGGGCAATTCTTGTTAAATTTCCTTTGTCAAAGTACAAAGGACCAAATGTTATATAAGGCAGATAAGAACTGAAATATTTACCACAATAAATTACTTGCTTTAGTATAGCTGTATATTGGGGCAATTACTGAGAATGTGAAAATACAAAATAATTTATGCTTGTGGATCCTAAATTAATAGAATTGCTGACAATTTTCTTTTGCTTCATCCTAAATAACTTTTATTATGGCAGCTACTAATATCTGTTCGCATAAGAATGAGGCAGCTTTTTACTACAGGCAGAAGAAAAAGAAAAACTCTCTGTGTATCATGGACTGAAACAAAGAAAAGCTGTGGGATGTTCAGTTTTCTTTAAATGAGTTTTTTTCCAAACTGCATGTGGAAAACCACATGAGAAAGGATATGTGTATACATTAGCAGAAAACTACCTTTGCCTTCTGTAATGCCAATTATAGAGTAAAGATGTATCTGTTTTCCACGGGACAGTGTGTGTCTTTATAACCATAGTAGGAAAGAATAGAGAGGCTGGAGATGGCACTAAGAAGAAACTCAAATTTATTCCTGTCAATCCCAAGAAAACTATTTGGACCCTGTTTCCCAAGTGAAGAAAAAAAGAGCCTGATAAGAAAAGGCTCCAGACCTGGATGAAACCTGTTCGTGAGAAGACATTACAAAGGAGAAGAACTAAGAATAAACCAACAAGAATGACTAGAAATAGAAAAAAAAAAATATTAGAGGAGGAAAAAGGTGCCTCTTAAAGGCTGGGGAATGTAGGAGCAGAGAACTGACAAAAGCGAAGTTTAGCTAGTATTGCAAAGGAAGTTAAGAAGATTGCAGAAGGATTTTCAACTGTAAACAAATAGAACAAGCAAAGTAAAGGTGATATCACTAAAAATTTGAGAAAAATGATGAAACATGGACTAGACTCATTGTCATGGTTTAACCCCAGGCAGCAACTAGGACCATGGAGATGCTCACTCACTCTCTTTCCTCCCAAAGAGGATAGGAAGAAGAGGGAGAAAAGAAGGGGAAAGAGGAAAAAGCCCCTGATGGGTTGAGATAAATACAGTTTAAAAGAACAGTAATGGAAAAGAAATAGTAATAATAATGATAATAATAATACTAATAATAATGCAAAAAAAAAAAATAATACACAAGACACAAGTCAGTCTCACTGCCTGGTGAATTGGTTTCCCAGCCCAACTTGAGCAGTGATTGCAGATTCCCACCACTTGGCCAGGCCCCATTTATATACTGAGCATGACATCTGTGATATGGAATATACTATCNGAGATGCTCACTCACTCTCTTTCCTCCCAAAGAGGATAGGAAGAAGAGGGAGAAAAGAAGGGGAAAGAGGAAAAAGCCCCTGATGGGTTGAGATAAATACAGTTTAAAAGAACAGTAATGGAAAAGAAATAGTAATAATAATGATAATAATAATACTAATAATAATGCAAAAAAAAAAAAAAAATACACAAGACACAAGTCAGTCTCACTGCCTGGTGAATTGGTTTCCCAGCCCAACTTGAGCAGTGATTGCAGATTCCCACCACTTGGCCAGGCCCCATTTATATACTGAGCATGACATCTGTGATATGGAATATACTATCGGCCATTCCATTGCGCTGTCTGTGCTCCTTCTCAGCTTCTATGGGAAACTGAAAAAAAAATCTTTGAATACTACAAACATCACCTAGCAACAACTAAAACAATGTGCATTATTGACATTCCTTTCATACCAATTCTGAAACATAGCAGCCACTCTAAAGAAAATTAAATCTATCCCAGCTGAAACCACTACGCTTGTGTAAATGTTTGAAAGTTCAAAAAACCAGAAAAAAGTAGGAAATGGGATAAAAAGCTGCATTGATTTTGTACAGAACTCTTATGTCAGATCAAGCCATCAAGCATCCTGGCAGAATTGATTTGCTTAACAAAGGAATTAGAAAAGATTAGATGCTTCTGATTAAGACATTTGAGGGTGGTGCTAGATGAGAAATCATTAGTTCACCTGAAGAGAAGACAGCAAATAGAGAAGGGACTGATGGAAAGAGACGCCATTGTGTTATGCAAAAACCAGAAATGCTGGACTGGAGATTCCCTAGGACTTGAGCTCCTTGAAGGAGCAGTGTAGGAACAGATTCTGTTTCATGTTTGCAGTAATGGTTGTCATAGGAAAGAGGGATGTCTGTTAACAAAATTTAATGATGAAATTTAATGACCTGTAAATACAGGAGTTACTCCAAATATCATGGAGGAAATTACAGGAAATGATGAAAAAAAAGCTATAGGAACAGTCAGAAAAACGACAGTAGAAAATTCAAAGGGAATAATGATGCTGTTAACCAAGAACAATTCGACCTGGAGTGACAGAATGGAAAAGGACGGGGTATGGGAGGATCACAGGATAGTTATACACCCTTGCAATTAAATTCTAAAAAGTCCTAGTGTGTATTAGATGTAGTATTTCCAGTGATAAGCAGACACACTACACTGTTGACAAATTGTGTAGCATGTACAATTATAGTCACTCGCACTCAGAAAATCTCAGTTAAAATACATGACCATGATGATGGTTACTGAAATTATAATTGTTTTGCTAAGTACAAGAAGAATGGAATTATTTTCAAAGAGAACTTCCATCATAAGCAAGTCTGGAAAAGTACACAGCCTGGTTTCCATTTTTCTACAGAGCTGACTTTATTGCATGCTCTTACAAGGCACCTGCTCCCTTAGCTCAGGTCTCAGAGAGCGATTGGTTGCAGCCGCTCATTTCCTGGGCGTTGCTGAATCACCCATGTATATTCCTCAGAAATGCAGGGAGAGGGGAGCATACAGTTTACAGAGCAGGTCTCTGCCTGGCTATTTTGTTGCTCTTCCTCAATCCAAAACCAAATGCTGCAGTATGGACCATGAGGCTTTTACTTGGGTGAGACTCTCGGGTACATCTCTGCTTTCTCAGCATGCCTCAAGGTGGGAAGCAAAGTCTGCAGTTAAGTGGCTGCCTTCCAGCTGAATGAACTATCACGTACTAAATATAAGAGCTTCAGCTGGCACGCATGCTTATTTACCTCTGGCATTAGATCTAAATGACAAGACAGCAAATGATCATCCTTCCCCTTGACAGACTGGCCAGAGTAAGACCTCTGCAGCACAGCAGTGACAAAGTGGAAAGGGAGAATATGTTTGCCATCTGTGACAGCAAGCCATGTGGCACATCACTCCAACCTGTAAGTGGCCCCTCATCACTACACTGCTATACTTTCGGCAAAAACCCAACCCTTAATTTGGCTACCTGTTTTCATTGGCCAGCTCAGAAAACTGCAACTGTCTGCTTCAGGGTACTCATTTTCCAGCAGTCAGTGAGCAGCTCTGCTGGCCAAGAGGGACAGATCAGCAGGCAACAGCAGCAGCAGACACGGTTTTGCAGGGTGCAGGTCAGACTGGTGCCCTCCTTACCTGAAGTCTGATGTTACTTGGGACTATTGTGATATAGATAATCCTATGTTTTATATTAGAGCTGCTCATAAGGCAAGAATAAGTTTTAGCTGCCGCAAAAGAGAGAGTTCTTTCATAAAGATGGTACAGAAACAAGAAGTGTGGCGTTTTTTGTCTGTTACTTCATCTATGCTCATGTGTTTGTTCAGTACACCCACACTTCATACAGCTCATGACTATGTTTCTTTTCTTTCCTTCATCATTAATCTGTAACCGATGAGTTTATGTGCAGGCAATCCTACATGAGACAGAGCCAGCAGGAGACAAAATGAGGCAAAGAGGATTGCATCTGACAAAGCTGTTTAAATAAATTGTTAATTTTCTTAGAATACCAGGGGACCTGTCTGTAGCACCAAATCTCCATAGCTTGTAATCTTATGAGCCATCTGTCTCCCTGTACACTGGAGAAGGCTATGGACTTGGGAGCATGGTGAAATATTAGAATGTAAATATTGAGGGGCTGGGAGATTATTGCAACATCTAATCCTGCATCTTGCAAGATGGTGGGTTCCCTAGCCTCCCACTATGGTAAGGGAATACAGGGTGTTCAAAATCTTCAAGGTTTGAGCTCTGAAATACACACAAGTTTAGCAAATTGGATCAATTTTACCATTAGGCGAGTGAATGTGTGTGCCTGTATTTCTGTACTTTTATTTTTCTTTTAAATATATATTCTACCTGTAAACATAAACCCTCTATATTAGCATTTTATGTTGTGTTCAATAACTCAAAACAGAATAAAATAGCCCACTCAATCTATTGACCTTTAAGACATACTGCAAAATCATGTTTTGCTCACCTTTGCAGAGGACAAGGAGTGAGTTAAAACTAGCTAGTACTTACTCATTTTTTGTAGGAGGGATGTGTCTTGGATGAAAAGAGCTCACATGTTCTCAGTGGGTTAGGGAATACATTACATTTGCTTTCTAAAATGAATAAACTTGGTACGTAATGACACAGTCTCCCACAGCATCCTCATAGCCAAGCTTAGGAAGTGTGGATTTAGATGAATGGACAGTGAGGTGGATTAAAAACTGTCTGAAAGACAGAGCTCAGAGGGTTGTGATCAGTGGCACAGGATTTAGTTGGAGGTCTGTAACAAGTGGGGTCCCTCAAGGGTCAGTACTGGGTTCAGGACTTGGGGCCTTTTTAGTTAGGAGAAAGGAAGGCTGAGGGAGGATCTGATCAACATGTACAAGTACTTAAAGGGTGGCAGTCAAGAAGATAGGGCCAATCTTTTTTCAGTGGTGCCCAGTGAGAGGACAAGAGGAAATGGGCACAATCTTGTACATAAGAAGTTCCATCTAAACATGAGGAAGAACTTCTTCACTTTGAGGGTCACAGAGACCTGAAACAGGCTGCCCAGAGAGGTGGTGGAGTCTCCACCTCTGTAGATATTCAAAACCTTCCCGGACAAGTTCCTGTACAACCTGCTCTAGAAAGACATGCTTTGACAGAGGGGTTGGACTAGATGATCTCCAGAGATCCTTTCCAACCCCATATCATCCTGTGATTCTGTGATCCTGTAATGGGTGGTCTTCTATTTAATCTAAATTAAATATTCAAAATGAGGTCTGGTCCATGATCATGAAATTAATTTGTTGCTTTTTGCAAGTAACTGTCAATGCATATTTTTCAATCAGATATACAACAGATTGCTATAACTTCTGTAAGACAACTATCAACAAGTCTCTAGGTGAAAGAAATGCCACAAATGATCAGCTTCACTGAATTATGTGAAGTCGTATAAAGCAGCTAAGAAATGTCAGTTTTCCCCTTCTGATAAACCCCAGTGAAAACACAGTTCACAGATGTTTAAGGTTACTAGATGGACTACTGTCACTACAATCTTCACATAAATATATACATATATGTGCTGTCACTTAGAGTATTTTCCTTCTCCCTTAAGGAAGATTTTTTTTCTGGAATTCCAAATTATACCCAAAAAATCCCACTAAAAGAAGATGCCATAAAATTAGGCTTCCCAGCTGAATAGCACTGAGGAATACCAACAAAGGTCAATGTTTTGGTGCCTTGCTAGAATATGTATAAAGCACGTTTAACCAAGAATTTGTCTTGCTATGATCTTCCGAAAGACATAGTGGAATAATGAAGAAATTTACAATGTAATTAATGGGCCAATAATTAAAATAATTTTTTAGCTTTGATAATTTAGAAATAAGTTATCCAAGGGACATTAAAAATGGATTTCAGACATTTTTACAGAATATATAATTTTCTGATTGATTACTAAAATGGTTCTAATGCACTAGAAAGCAGATGGCAGCACACAGAAAATGACAATACCAACCTTGTCAGAGACTCCAAAACTGAAGTATCTGTATGTTATATAAAAGCACTCTCATTTGACCCTTTATTTGAATACACTTTGTGAAAATAAAAAAAACTTGTTTTTATCTGAGAGGTATTCATTTTTAGAGCCATTAGACAGTTAAAATCCTACTAGCTTTTTGAAAACAATGAGTATGCAACTCAGAAGAATAGAGATTCTTTTCTTTCTACAAACTGTTGAAACATTTTATAATCTCTTTCTTCTAAATGAAAGCAACAATGAATTCAATCCAAATATCTAGTACACAAAAGCAGCGTCCTACTAAAGAAAATTAAAAATAAATATAAATTTAAAAATTCTATATTGAGAAGAGGCTTTTCAACAATCAGTGCTCCAGTCTTGCTACTGGACAGCTAAAGACATTTCCTGGACATGCATCTTAACTTTATCCATGCTATTCTACTGCAGAAAGAAAATTGTTCATTTAGAGATCCATAGTGTATGGACAAAAGAAGAGGTGGGAAGACAATATATACTTTCGCCTCATCAGGAGATTTTCAGTGTAAAACCAAAATAGTGCATCATTATCTTGTGGGGTTTTTTCACTTTTTCAGTAGTTCTTTCAATATGAGATTGGTGGGTCTTGAGATGAAAATTTTGGGATGCAATCATATAAAAATTCATTCTAGATTTAGGTCAACTCATTAGCCAGAGATACAACTTTCTTTTAACCACTTTGGATCCTGTCTAGTGGGAAAAAATAAAATACATAACATATTGCAAGTTGATATATAAATATCATAGAAATATTTTTCTTGACAAGGCATAAGAACATAGATATGTGTTCTATTGTATACAGAAGATAGTGTCCTTTATTTCATTAGGACTTTTAGGCAGAATAACCCAAATATCAGAAAGTTTTAAATTTATTTACTTGTCTTTTTACAGGCCTTGATATTTGTATTAGGCAATTCGCTTACTCAAATTCTTGGCCTTATTTTCATACTATGATTTATACAATAGTGGATTTATTTTTTTTAATAATTTTCTTCTTGCCTTGTTTTTTAGACTGGATGTGCTGCAATGGTTACACATTAGCAAATACTTGAACTCTCTGTAGGTTAACATTTTAAGAGTTGAAGACAAATATACTCTCAACCGAGAACTGTTACTTATTTAAGACATTTGCATATGATTGGCAAATATGACCAGAATTTACAGCTGATGCATGCTCAGATGGAGTGGCAAGTAGAAATCAGGCAAGGTACCCTACATTTATCTACTTAAATTACTCTTGTGTTCATACCAGCAAATTGCATAAAAATTTCTGATCCAAGATACCAGTAATTTAAATAGTGATAAAAGGAATAAAATAGATACAAAACAAACATTAAATGGAGGCTGTGATACTCAGCTGCCTGGGAAAACACATGCTTAGATACATGACTTAACAGGGGTCCATTATCAGTTTACTGTAGGCACCCAATATTTTGTTTTGACTGTCACATTTCCACACCCATAGTTAATTATATTACCTAGTGCTAAAAGATTCTTGTCTGCTCAGGTTTACTTTTAAATTCTGTTTTTATTCAATTTTAATTCCAGTATGACCCTTTTAAGAACTCACAGTGACACTGGATGAGGTCAGCTGTGGCTTTGTGTAATTACCTCTTGAAAAACTTCAGGGATGCAGACCTGTAATGCCACTGGGCAGCTTACTCCAATGCTGATCTAGCCTCCTAATAAAGATGTTTTCTCAATGTTCTATCTAAAACATCCCAAGCTGCAGCTTGTGGCCACTGCCCCTTGTTATACTGCTTGCCACTATGACAAAGAGCCTGACTCTTGGCTTTGTAACTCCCCTTCAAGTAGGGTTTGGCTGCTATTAGGTTGCCTTTAGCCTGTGCTTCAGCTGCATAAATTAGCCTTTCACGCTAAAAAATACACTGCAGTTCCCTTTGTAGGGTAAGTGAAATAGAATTATACTTTGAATTTAACATTTAGTAGCCATATCATAATTTTGGTGTATATTTAATTTGTTGTCCTGAACAATAATGGATGTAACCCTCTGCCCAGAGCCTACTTACAGCAGCAGTCTTGCTAATAGGTGATTTCAAATGTAATGTTCCTGTTTCTGGTAAGAGATCAAGAATTTCAATTTAACTTACTATGCTGTCAATACCTAAGAGTGTTCTTTGCCATAGGCAGTTAATGCTGTTCTTTTGTAATTCTACCCATAAAAGTGCTACATCCCCAAATTACCATCATCAGCAGTTGACTATCTGCCATCTTTCTCTTGGAAGCATTACTTCTCTGACATGTTATAGGATAATATGATAGCAAAGGCCTAGTTCTAAGAACCCATGTGTACATTAAAATAAATCTTACCTTACATCAATGTGAATACAAAGCTCTTGTAGTGTGACTTGCTATATTTTCTGTGCTGCTTTCAGATATTACAAGCTTAACTGGATCAGGCTGGATTAATACTTTCAGAGATTACCAGCGACTAAATTCTTCATACACTGGTACAAAAGGTAATTAGTTATGTGAGCATTTATTCCTATACGAACAGCCCAACATCACCCTAGAGGTGATAGGGTACGTTATGACATGCTATTCAAACACCACCTTTAGAAAGAACATAAAACAACTGTCCAGATAAAATCTGATTGCAAGTACCGTGACATGGTAGCTTTCCAACTGGAAGACTGCTATTTTTAAGACACACAAACCCTAAAATCAAATTTGAAGGTACAGTCTTTTTCTGTTGTAAAACAAAGTTTCTCATGGGTTTTGTTCTCATGGTGCAGTGCTAATGGAGTTAATAAAACGATGCCCTCCTGCCTGTTGCCAAGCTTGTTATGGAATGGCAGGAGCTGTTCAAGCAGTCACGAACCACTGCAAAAAGGCTTACCCACTTTTGTGCCATTTTCCAATTTCACACTTTTCCTAGGCTCTCAGAATTCTAAGAAAATTACTGCAGGTGGAAAAATGTCTGAAACACTTTACTGTAGAAACCAGCTGATTACTATTAACTGCTTAAAAACATCTTCTATGATTAAAGTAAAGGCTTATTAAAATAGAGAAACCTTCTGCGCCCATACCGTCTACAGGGCTTCAAGATCAAAGTTGTCACCTTCTACACGGTGAGGGTGACAGAACACTGGAACAGGCTGCCCAGAGAGGTTGTGGAGTCTCCTTCTCTGGAGATACTCAAAACCCGCCTGGACACGTTCCTGTGTGACCTGATCTAGGTGTTCCTGCTCTGGCAGGGGGATTGGACTAGATGATCTTTCAAGGTCCCTTCCAGTCCCTGATTTTCTGTGATTCTGTGATGAGACTAATTGTGGATAATTACATGTATTCTATAACAGCAGCCGCCATAAGGTTCCCCTCACGCTCTCCCTGAGGCTTCCTAAAGGCTTCCAGGTCAAAGTATGCAGAAGGACATGAAACAGCTTGCTGCCCTCGCTGCAAAGGGTGTCTGTGCAGAGAGGGAGGTGTGGGCTCTCTGGGGGGTGTTCCCCCTTGGAATACCCCTGTAACTTACTGAGGTGAGGCAATTCCTATCCTCTCCTCCCTTCTCTGCACTGGGCTGTCACTCACAACGTACTCACCACTGTAAAGTCTCTACCATATTCCTGTAGACAATTACAATACCAAAAAGCAAAGAAAGCAGTCAACCTGTACAATGCTAAAACGCTGTCTTTTATTAATGTAACAAAATCAATCACAGTGAAAAAGTTTCAGAAACTTCTATATGCAATACCCAATAAAAACAAGAATTTTGACATGACCTTGGCAAATAAAAAAACTAATGCTATGAAGTTTCTCTAATCATGCAACAGACAAGTTTTTCTATTTAGTTTTCATCATGTTATAGACATATTTTTTATATATTGCTTCTTGGCATATCTTTATAAGAGAAATAAGGTGCCTCCTTTTACAAAGGAGGCAAATTTTTATTAATCTGCCTGTACCCATGGGCATTGACTGCCCATCCTGGGTCATCTTTACTCATGATCTTTTATGACAGTCAGAAGATTTCTTTCTAAAAAAGAAGATGTAAAAATCAGAAAAAATTAATCGTCTCTCAACGATGACTGAAACCCCATGGTAGAAAACAAGAATGCAAATGACAAGCCAGATCAGAGCATGGTGGGGAATATTATAAAATGTTGTCTTTGTCAATCAGAGGAAAGACATATAATAATATAAAATATAAGATATAAAATATAAAAATAAAGATAGCCTTCTGTAATATTAATTTACTATACTAATTCAAACTGAGCTCTGA
>VXBJ01001550.1:281514-400977 GCA_013400055.1 Nycticryphes semicollaris
TACAGTAAAAGACATTTTACATATTCTTTATTCAAGTTGTTTCTTCCTATTGATAACTACTTATTCTTAATTTTGCTGCTTTTGAATTTTTTCACTTTCAGTATTAATTTATTCAGTATTATAAATATATTAATTAATATGTTAATAATAATAATAAAGTTTCAAAATTCATGTTTTGTGCAAGTAAAGAGTTTTTAAGAAGTAATCACTGTGGCAATTCAAATATCATTTATGTTAATCCTAACAAGCTGCATTGAGATAACATTAATGGTCTGATTTACAAGTAATAAAGCAAGGATGGGACTATTCTTAATTTATCCTGCTGTGTTCAGATATTACCACACATATGGCAGATGAGATTACCAGCAGTTCTGAGACCCCAGCGATTCTTCGGGCATAACAAATCAGACTAATGTCAGAGTAATAAGGTCAGCTCAGGTATAATGCAACCTTTTCTCCTGATTACTTCAGGGCTAAATTTGGCCCAACTTAACACAAAATTTCATTTTACTTGCTGATGTGGGTCATTGTTTTAAAGCAAAATAGTAGTGAATTCTGTGTCTGAAGGAGACAAAGGATCGATCCACAACCCAACCCAGAAGATGAAATCTCTCATTTCCTCTCCCCCTAGTTCAGGTTCTAGATAACAAAAGCCAGTACTTGCCATCACGCAACTGTTGAGAAGAGAAGGACTTGCTCTCCAGACGTAAAATTTAAAAGTAAAGTAGCACTTCTGAAGCATAATTAAACAAGTAATGGAGATTGCACAGACAATATTGCTGGTGATTTTTGAGCCATTTGGGAAGAATTAAACCAATCACAGGTGCAGCTGAGAAGAATTAATCTAACTGCTTAAACAGATAAACTGCTTGCTGTCATCATGAGGAAGAAATGAAGACAGAGAACAGTAGGTGAAAAAAGCTTATGGTGTATCTGATAACACAACTCTGTCCCAGATGAATTCATTGTTAGAGAAGGTAGTTATTACCTATAAAATTAAAGGCTATAAATATAATATAAATAGTGCTTGAGAAAAGCTGGTATATCTCCAAGATTTCATATACAATCTCTAGTTGTTTTTTGACAGATTAATTATCTCATAATAAAATAATAAAAACATTTAATTAAATGTAAAATGAAAAGTCGTGTACTGCCATGTAATGGAAACATCAGCAGTGATAAATGCTGTACAGCTGTAGTGAATATATTGTTATACCTGTGTTTATTAGAAGGCAAAGAGAAACAGGTGTGGTCTATGGGGTAAGCAAGGGATTTAAGGCAAAGGGATCAGGTTTTTAGGTCAGGGATATGTCCTGACATTTAATTTCTTTGTTTGTTGTTATACTGATTTATAAGCCTACATACCATAAATAAGATTTGCTTTATTCTAATGTAGTAGACTGAATTCCCCATATTTTGTATAGTCTTTTGAGATGGAAAGTCCTCTGAAAATTAATCTACTTAGTTTACATAAAATCTTTTGTTACTTGGCTTGCAAACTGACTTGTGTGCCTAATTTTCTAAAGGATCAGGTAAAAGACAACAAAATGAGATGTGAAAATAAAGGACTAGATCCTTCACTTTCCTATGTTTGCACCAACTTCAGCTGCCAGCCTTTATTCCCTCCTTTCCTCTTGAGATGGACATGGACACATATTTTTGACTGTATGAAAAAGACAGCTAGCGTGGGTCAGTGCACTTGCCTTTCCATCAAGTGATCTATGTTAAAACCCACAAATAGACAGTGATGCCCATGATAGCACTGTAGCCTCTAGTATTTGTTAATCACAGGTGAAGTGCTATTACCTTCTGCATGCTCTAGCCGTGGCTCTGCATGATCAGGCACGACAGGCAAATGGAGGCTGTGACAGCTGGGTATACAATCACTCCCCTATTAGAACACAGATGTCCATTTTATTAGTGTTTACTCTCACTAGGAAAACAACAGTACAGGAATTAAGGCACCATAATGCTAAAGTGCAACAGTACAGGTGAGATGGGCAAGAAGGCAGAAAGCAGAAAACCATAGCAGAGCATCAGGGAAGAGTTCCGTGCTGCTCACGAGCTGAAGTTAGACTGAAATGTGGGCACAGGAATGTCCCCTGAAGTATGCCAGGGAGGAGCTCACATGGATGTTATCTGGGGAATGGTGACGTGCCTCACTTTCTTGCCCTTAGTAAGAAAAGCTGCAAGCCCACAGAGTGTTTCTGCTGGACCCTGAATGAAGGATAGAACCTTGTCATAAAAATAGGTTTATTAAGCCAGATGATGAAGACTAATGCAGAAATCAAACTAAGCAAGCCATTACAGTCACAGATACTGGAAACTCTTATTTCCACTGTGTTGTGTGAGGGAGTCAGAAGGGTACAAAGAAGATTCAAAAGGGTTATTGTGGTTCCGTCCCTGGAACATTTAAAATATCTTACTGTCACTGCATAACTTGCTATAGCCTCAAGAAAACATTCAAAGAGCATTAATGTCTCTAGCCAAAGCCTTGAAAATAATAAGGCATGCTATTTTTAACACCAAGAACCTTTCAGGAAAAAATGTTGGTTAGGTTATTTATCACATTATTATTAATGTGTATCACAATTTCATCTTTCCTGATTTATTCAGATTTGAATGAAATTGTTAGATATATGAATGATCGGTTTCAAAAAAGATGGAAGATTAAAACTTTGCAATGTAAACAACACATCATCTGCAGATTCCTTAGGTCAATTTCCTCTATTTTTTCTGTCTTCAATCTTCCAGTTCACTTGAACTTTTACCATGAATGACTACTTAGCCAAAGATGTTACCTTTAAAGAAAAATACCTTTCCTGCTGAGAGAGGATTGAGAGTGAATGCCTTTATTATTAGAGAGATAGGACTTCTTAAAGAGTGCCTGTGGAATGAACTTAAATGCACAGCATGTGAAAACACAAGTGTCTTGTACGGTTCTTGATGGGCTTTGTTTTGCTGAGGATAGACAGGAGGATGGGAAATGCTTGGAATCCTGAACAGTCAGTTAATCAAACATACCTCTAGACTGAGTAATGAAAATTAAACTTTTATGGAACCTATTTGTTGAAACTCAAGACAATGACATTTCTGAGATCTCAAAGACTCAATTGTCACCAACCTAGTGCATACTTGTGACCCTAATATGCCACTATATTTCTGTTTCTTTGGCATAACAGAATAAGTAGCATTGATTTCAAACTAGATGGGGCAGGAATGAAAGGTGGAAAAGAAAAGTGCATATGGAGGGAAGAGGTCACTATGTCATCGCCAGAAAATTTTGACCTATATTTAAAAAAGGTTATAAATATTAGTCTTATTACAAAGTGAAATAAAATTGAAAAATGAAGTACCCAGAAATTCAGCTGAGGCTCCACCAGCTGATGATACTTCACAGACTGCTTGACAAATCCTTCCTTACTTCACCCTTTTCATTGCTTTGCTCAAAATATACCAGATCTCAAAGTCAGCTGTCCAGACACAACACGCTAATTCTCTCTGCCAAAGCTGATGACTGCATCATACAAAAAATTACTATGTATAGTCATGTATAGTTTTCTGAGGGAAGGCATACAGGGCAAACTTGAATTACCACCATGTTCAACATCTAGCAATTTGTCCAAATTCTGCAGTGAATCCCTTCACCTGCATTAAGAAAAGTCTCACTATTAAGGTTATTTCTGTGGACATGGAGAAGTGTAGCACATTTTATTATTTCCATAACTGGATTAAAGATTTTGCAATGTATTCTAAAGCACTTGAGGGCTTTCTTATGAAAGAAAACTATAAAAGCAGATTTGAAACCTTTCTCCTCTAGGACAGAGAGTTGTATTACAGTGGAAAAACTACAGGGTATGAGACAGAATTTATTAAGATTTATTGTGTTGAATAATGTTTAGATTAATAACGATTAGGTAGAATAAAAGCATGTTGTGAATGTGACTAAAAAGAAATATTTAAGCCATATGGGAGTTATTAATAACTCAGTGTAATTTTTGAAAGCTATCCAAATATCTTAAGAACCTTTCAAAGTCATGGTGCATCTAGATTCAAAATCCGTATTTATTTAAATATTGCATATCAAAAGAAAGGTAAATATGCAAGATCTAAACACCAAATGATGTGTATATTCTAATGAAAACAAGTTACCTAGTGTGAAAGTTAGTGGAGAGTTTTTGACAGTACTTTTGAGAAATTTTTAAAGATTCTTGGGTGCCTAAAGACGCAGATACATTTGTACAAGCATTTTTAAAATGTTCTAAAAGACCTACAGGTTGACACTCCTGAGGGACAGAATGCCATCCAGAAGGACCTGGACAACCTCAAGAAGTGGGCCCATGTGAGGGTCCTGCACCTGAGTCAGGGCAAACTCTGATATCAGTACAGGCTGGGGGATGACGGGATTGAGAGCAGTCCTGCTAAGAAGGACTTGGGGGTACTAGCAGATGAAAAGCTGGACATGAGCCGGCAATGTGTGCTTGCAGCCCGGAAAGGATCAAAAGAAGAGTGACCAGGAAGGTGACAGAGGTGATTCTGCCCCTCTGCTCTCGTGAGACCCCAACTGGGGTACTAAATCCAGCTCTGGAGCCCTCAGCACAGGAAAGACATGGACCTGTTGGAGCGGGTTCAGAGGAGGGGGACAAAGATGATCATAGTGCTGGAACACCTCTCCTATGAGGACAGGTTGAAAGATTTGGAGTTGTTCAGCCTGGAGAAGAGAAGGCTCCAGAGAGACCTTATTGCAGCCTTTCAGTACTAAAGAGGGGGCCTACAAGAATGATGGGACAAACCATTCAGCAGAGCTTGTTGCAATAAGGACAGGGGTTAAATGGTTTTAAACTGAAGGAGGGAAGATTTAGACCAGATACAAGGAAGAATTTTTTCACTATGGGGGTGGTGGAACGGTGGAACAGGTTTTCCAGAGAGGTGGTAGATGCACCATCCCTAAAGACATTCAAGGTCAGGTTGGGTGGGGCTGTGAGCAACCTGATCTAGTTGAAGATGTCCAGGCTTACTGCAGGGAAGGCTGAACTAGGTGACCTTTAAAGATTCCTTCCAACCCAACACTATGATTCTATGATTATGTACTTATAAAAAATAATTTATGAGAAAAGTCCTAGCTGATGATTTAATATGTAATTACTTAATATTATGCACTTTCTACTTTAGTTGAAGTCTTAAGCTCTAGTCCAGCACTCCATTGATTCAGATAGGGCCAAATATTGTCTTACAGGCTGTTTATAGGTTTAGGACCATCACATCCAGCACTAATGTAGAAACTGAATAATAAAACTCACCTGTTTAAATTATACATTGCTACCTTAAAAATAGACACAACCAAAATGTCACTGGCATCATTAATTACTAAACAGTACTTTCTTTCAAAACTGGAATTTGTTATGTACTACATTGTGTGCTCA
Source organism: Nycticryphes semicollaris (assembly GCA_013400055.1). NCBI lineage: Eukaryota > Metazoa > Chordata > Aves > Charadriiformes > Rostratulidae > Nycticryphes > Nycticryphes semicollaris. The sequence continues at coordinate 286,938 of VXBJ01001550.1, forward strand.
TAGACACTATATATAAAAGGTGCTTATGCTTCATTCACGTAGCGCATGCATTTCTAACAGAATAGTACAGGTCAATAAGGTATTAACATGACAAAGGAAAATACAAAGATTCATAGCTGTTTAGGTAGCCTTCTGCACAAACTGGCTACAGCGCGGCTTTGCCAGGCTAGCTGAAGGTCTCATCCCCAGATCACAGGGAAGCCAGGGCCATGGATAGCCATCAGAGGAGTTGAGGCATCTCAGAGGTGTACAGAAAATGGACACCAGGCAACAATCACTATTTGCAGCAAAAAAAAGTTACATTGGATACAAAAATTCCATTTTGCACAAGAAATTCAGTCTTCAAAAATACTATTTTTAAATCAGAGTAAAAATAATTTCTATCTCTACCTTTCTACTAACTTCTAGTAAACTATTGCAGTGTTTCTAAAGTAAATTTAGAAAATTCCTGTTAGAAAAAAATGGCAAGAAGCTTCAGTTTAAGAAGACATTTAAACATGTTTACCTTTCAGCATAAGCTTAAATTCTGTGAAGTTCCAAGAATATATATACACTTAACGTTAGGCATTTTTTCAATGCCTTTCCTGAAGGATTATGTTTGTTTCACTTTTCTACACACATGTAGTCCCTTCCCCTCCTCAGGCTACTTATCTTACTGAAAAAATGCTGCAAACTATGAACATTTCATGCAGCTACTGTTATTTTCATCTGGTTCGGTATCTGAGGTACTGGTGGCTGCTATCATTGTCCCCCAAAATAGTGCAGTAGAAGGCTACTTCACACAGTAAAAGAATGGAGAATTGACATGAGAAAGCAATTATGTGGGAAACATCGAATCAAGCATTCCCAGATGGTATATTTATATTGAAAATAAACTGTAAGGGAGCCAAGTTGGAAGTCTGTGAAACTTCCACCATTGTTAAAGGGACACTGTCCCTCAGTCTGGGGCCCCCAGACTGTAAGGGGATTTTACAAAACTTAAAATTAAATAGAAAATATCAATTAAAACTCAAAACATTAATTTTATTTTTTTTAATATAAACACCCGTCTCAAGTCCTAAGAAGTCTAACAGTACTATTATGCAAGGGAATGTGAATCAGAAAATAAAATTGGCTGGAGAGAAAAGTCAGGCTGAGTGTTTTCCAGTGTCATAGTCTGGGCTTTGTGAAATACAGAAAACAAACAAGAGAGTATTGGATCCCAGAAGAGTTATTTTAAAATTGTTTCTATTGTAATAAACTGCATTGTCAAGTCAGGATTTTGTATTTTTTTATACGAAGTATGAGCTTGATTGACATCAACCCTTTAAAGAAAGCAGTCCATTACCTTAAATGTCAATGAAAGAGAATGAGCAATCGTACAGATATAGCAACCCCAGCAGCAAGAGCAACCAAAGCAGAAAACAGACTGAGTAAGATCTGCAGATACTTTCAGGACTGTTTGCATCACAAGTCTTAAGTTTTCTGTAAATAAAAGCCCCATTTTAATAAGAACAGACATTCTACTTCAATCCTATGCAGCTTTTGGTACAATGAGGTGTAAAACTTAATAAAACTAGAAATTTTGTACTCACTAAAGGCAGTCATGTTTAATGGCGTATTCTTTTTTTCAGCAAAATTTCTGAAGACCAGAAAAGGACTGATTTAACAACATTTGGTCTTTAGTGCAGTTACCCAAACTTCTAAGAGTCTCTTACCCAGCAGTTTGATCCACTGTCATTGCTTGCAGAAATGAGAAGTCTCTGAATTTTTTATTTGAATAAGTTTGTATATTAATCTTTACCTGATGATTTTAAAATTTAGGCTATAAATTTGTATTTTCTGGTACACGTTGTCTCCAATTTGAGGATTAACAAAAAGGAGAAACAATCTGAACATAAAAAGTGGAGAGAAAAAGTTTCTTTAGATATCTCTAAACATCCCAAATGTCTGTGTGAAATTTCAAACCAGTTATTTCAGCTGAAATTGCTTACCCATGCTGAGGAAAAACAACTGCAAATCTGAATGCAGTGAATCAGAAATCAGGAATAAATATGTCGTGATAAATGCTAAATGCAAACTGTAACAAGTTAAGATACCAGGGAGCTGTGGTGTATTCGTAAATATTGTAAATATTTTAGTGTTTTCATCTTTAAAATAGAAGGTGGTTAACAACAGAGAATGAAATTTGAATAAAGGCAAGACCAAAGTGTCAGTCCCATAATCTTGGGACTTTACATACTATTTTCAACAGTCCCGTTAAGTTATAGCATGCATGCAAAATTGGTCCTTTCTTGGTGCAAAGCATGGCTGGAAATGACCTGACATTTCACCTCCAACTGCTCTATAGTCATTACACTCTGCACACACACTAACAAGCCTACCTGCTGCCTTATCTAGTTTATTCACATACCCAATGGCCAAATGAAATGTTTTGTAAAGCCAGTCCAGTCATCTGTTCCACTTGACAGAAAAGTATGTTGTTAGAAAGATTTGAAATGGTCATTAGAGAAAAGGAAGATGGTTCTGGTGAACAGCCAGAGCCTGGGACAAGTTGAATTTTGGACACCAAGGACATTACTCATGTAAAAGCCTGGGCCCAGCTTCCCTCAGGAATGGGCAAATTTCCCAATTCCTTCAGACATCTGTTTGATATTACCAGACTCACTAGGGAAGGATTCAAGGACTGCAGAGCTGGCTCAGAACGTCTCAGCCATGGAGGCAAAATCCAATTTTCTGGCACAAGAAGTTTAGGGGGCTGGAGGGGAAAAGGACTTGGAGGGGCCAGCTGGATTCAGGAAGAAATGAGGGATGGATCTCCAAGGTTAGCCAAACACCAGGATGGAGAGAAGAGAGTGCAGGAGGATCTAGCAGCAAGCAGAAAGGCATCAGACAGTTCTGGACGGGCTACAAAAGAGCTGTGCAGCACAGTGCACATGGACACTGCCCTTCCTCTCTCCTTCTTTCCTGCCTGTACTTCTTTAGTCCTCCCCTGTTTGCCTGGAATAATGGACTGCTATTCCTGCCAGGACATCTGAGATACCTGCTCTCCTCAGTCCCATCCTCTGCTCCCAACCCATGTGAGCATAAGTGGTCTCCTTTGCCCTTCCATGTACCTCCTACTCACTCTCAATCCTTCTCCAAACTGCTGAAGAAATGAGAGAAGAGACCAGGTGCCAGAGGTTTGCTTGTCTCTAGCTGGTGCCTACAGCGGAGAGGGAAGACTAGGGATGAGCTGAAGAAGCAAAGGCAAACATTGGAACAACTTTGCAGCTAGCTGCAGAAGAATGAGAGTCCCCAGAGTGTGACCCCCAGACCTTCTTTGTGGGGCAGGTGGTAGGAACACTACTCAGGATGAACAGGCCAGTGTTCATTGCCTCAGCTGCAGAGGGTGTGGGCAGAAATGGTCCCTCCAGAGAACATCTAAGAGCTGGCAAGGGACTGAAGGAAGGGCAGTGCTGGGCCAGGAGGAAATCTGATAAAGAAAATAAATCTAGTGAGAAAAGCTTTTTTTAGGGAGATGAGAGAACTAAGGGAGAAAAAATGCACAAAGATGATTATACAAATTCCTGGAATAGACTGGTGAAATGGACTGAAAAAAGGGTGACTTTGTCCATTAATAGAAAGATACCTTCCTGATCTGTACAGTATGAACAGATAATTTAAAGATTCAAGAGATAATATGAATAATTATTTCTGCAGATGATTTCAGAGCTCAAGTGATGCTCACAGAAAACACTGTGCTAGGGAATACCTAGTCAAATGAAATGAAGAGATGTGGCAGTGTAGCTGAAATCACTTATTTATAGGAGTAGGTTGGCTATTTTGGAGAAGTTTCCTGGATATTCGTCAGTTCAATGTCCATCTTTTTGAGTCACAAATATTGCAGAAGCTAGCTTATTTTGACACCCTTGTAGACCACAGTATATCAGAATTCATAACTGAGTGATTTGTCTAAGCTGGCAACAACAAAAAAGTTTGTGGTTCAGGGACAGCATCCAAATTATTAACACAAAATGGTTGCCGACAGCCAGGCCTGTTTGGGTTTCATCAGCATTCAGAATCACCACTGTAGCCTAAAAGACAAATAAACCACTAACACCTGAACGAGGGAAGAACTGAAATGAGCACAACACTGCTTTCTTTCTCCTCCTGCTGGGTGAGCTCACAAGTTACCCTAAATCATACAACTAGCATATGGTGTGTCTGGCAGATTAGTGGTGGCACACACAGAGCTGCACATATCTGGCCCTTTGGAACATCAGTTGGTATCTGCTGGCCAGACAGGCACTACCCACAACCCTGGAGCGACCAGCTCGAGCCCCACCACGGGCAGCAGGACATGGCTGCTCACAGCAGCTGGCACCAGATATAATGGCAGTGGCACAACCTATCCCACAGTGCCTACTGAATTAAAAACTCCATCCAACTCGATAGCAATTTTTGTATGAGCAAAATTTGAGTGCGGCCACTGAGTTGCAACCCAGTAATAATATTGCAGGGACTGGTGAGGATGAAAACAGTGGTAGCACAGAACAAATAAAAAATGCAATATCTGTGCATCTGGTTGAAAGAAAATGCAGCAGTAGAGTCTGCTATCTGCATAATTTTCCCAAACAAGCTACAGGGCTGCACTCAGATTTCAGACAGCAGATCTGGGTCTTCTCTATCTGAAACAAATGGGTGTTTGCCAACAACTTCAAAGGAAACATTTAAAAATGAGACCGTTAAGCAGTTAAGGGAGCTGATGTAATCATATTTTAACCCAATTATCCTTTCCAATATGTATTTGTCAGCATTTAATCCCATCTGCCATTGTGTTGCCCAAGTGCCTAAATTGTATAGGTCCCTCAAGAGTTCTCTAGTCTTGGCTAACCTAACAAATTCTGTGCCATATGCAAATTTTAATTTGCAAATGTTCTCCCTCATTTCCAGAGTCTATTAAACAACTGGTCTTATCATGGGCACTCCACAGTTAATTCTTTGCCACTTTGGAATTTTACCAATTTTTCTGCTTTATTTTCTACCACTTTACCAATCTCTAACCTATGACAGCAATCTACCTCTAAACCTTTGTACATATGTGCTTTACCAGCTGCTTCTGAGAGACTTTGAAAAAACACTAAAAAATATAAAACAACATAAAACAAACAGTTCCTTTATTCACTCATGTTGACACAACAAACAGATGCTAGTAAATTGAGATTATTTTTTTATTTTCAATAAAATATTTCTTTTTATCTCTTTTATGTTTTTATTTCTGCAGATGTTTTATTATCACCTCTAGTTACTATTTTAGTCCATTTACCTGGGACATCAGTTAAGTTCCCTGTTTCCCAATTTCTAGGAATATCTTTTATACTTTTCCAATAAATAGGTGCAATATCCCCTACCAAAGCTGAAATAAATTCAGGCAATGTCATACCACATCTTCCAGCAGAAAATAATCTGTGCCTCACCCAATCTAATTTAATTCAAATGTAACTACAGCCATAGTGGGACAAAAACTCATCTAAAATAGTTACCACAGTATAAAAAGTTATGAACTTTAAAACTAAATGACAGCTCTGTTTTTATGATTTAAGATTAAAGAGCCATGATCCATTTTTTCTGTAACTCTGATTCAGTGAGGCATTTTAAGGTGAAAGATCCTAATTCTCCTTTTCACTACAGACTCTTTAATAACACTCTTGCAGATGAAAAGAATCTTAGTATACGCAAAAATCGGTTCCAGTTGGATGACATGTATGCTTGACTCCTATGTTGAGTTGAAGCTTAAAAGGAAAAACAGCGTATACTTCACTTACTCGAAGTCTATTGATACAATCCAAAGTAAAACACAGTTTTCATTTGTATCAAGGACATGTTTTGCAGAACAGTAACTTGCATGGTTACTTCAGTTAATGGTGTAGGTAGCTAAATTCATTTGAGTATTTAGTCCCTATGTTTCAGAGACAGACTCATGCTAATAGCAGAATTTAACATTTGGAGCCACAGGAATGGTTCATTACTATAAATGTCTGCAGTAGTAATCAAGAGAGATAATGTTCTAGTCTGGAAAATAATTAATATTTAACTGACTTGCAAATGTAAAATCCAGGACTCTCAAAATACAGGCATTAATGAATTGAAAGAAGCAGGCATCTAAACCTTTAACTGCTTGAATTCCTCCCTCTAGAGGACTACTGTAATGCTTAAGGGGAAAGATAGCACATTGTGGTACAGTGAACACTGTGAAACACGTAGTGAATGGAGATTGTATCTTCTGTTGTGCCTGGTATATCTTTTGTACTCTGAGACACAGCCAAGTTTACTGTATCTGAATTGGAAAAAAAAAATAGAGGATTCCATCAAGAAGCTCAAATGTGAGTTAAAAGCAACAAAGCGACAGTGGTGTAATCCTTACTGTTTATGTATGCTAGAATAATATCAACAATTTTTTTCCAGTACAACTGCCAGCAAGCAAGGAATAGTACTAGACTAAACACAGAATGTAAAAGAGCATAGAGAATTGGGGTCTGTGCTAAAAGAAATGTGAAACCCCAATGAATGGAGCAGAATGAATTGCAGACCGTTCAGAGCAGCCTTAAAGGTTTCCCACGTGGGCACCAACAGTGGAGTTCCATGAGGTTTTGGCAAGAGTACGATCTGCAATAACAACAAAAAGAGTTTGCTGAATTATTTAAGCACGAAATCAACATATCTCAGACAAAAATAGCCAATGTACATTAAGCAAAATAACTTAAAAATAAAGCACTGAATCTGACGCAAGATGCAGTGGCTTTCATTTACCCCACTTGGTATACTCTTGTTTCTCTGGAAATGCAACCTGAATATAAGTCAGGGTATCCAAGGCAGAGTATTGGAGGGAAAATATGGCTGAAGGGATTTTTGTGTGGTGCGTCCCCTAGGCTGGGCTGGGAGAGGGAGGAGTTTTACTAGGAAATACACCTCCTTCTCCTCCCTTCCTTTTTTGCTCCATTGAGCTTTGATTAATTCCTACTAATGTGGTCCCCGCAGTCCCTGGTTTTATTTGCTTGTTTAATGTTCACAGAACACAGGTGCCTGTGTTTTTTCAGTGATGAGAAGTTGGCTTTGCAGGAAACACATCTTTTCCCTTTCCCCTCAATTAATTTTCTTCTAAGGTGAAGAAAAAAACAATTGCCTTTTGCTGGCAATTCAAATTTGTTTTGTTTTGTTTTGCTTTGTTTCTTCCCTTTCCTGCATGCTGCTCTCACAATATAAATACCTAGATTTTTTGGAAATTCAGTTGCATGTGGCATGGCACTGCACTCAGCATACAGCTCAGAGAGGGCATGGGAGGGAACAGGGGGTCGGAACAGAGGCTGTCATGTATTCACAGGGCTTTCGGGTTCAAAATTCTACTGCATGCAATGCATTGCAAGCATCACACATTTTAAATGAGGCAGAAGGACTGCCCAGACTTTCAAACAACACAGAAGCAGAACTATTGTCAACTATCTAATGAACAGTATTCTCAGGGTGAAAAAGTTTAGCAGGTTTGGATCTTTATTTTAAAATTTAACAAATAATCAATTTTAAGGTAATACTCTTCCAGGAACTTTTCCAGCAGGAGCAGAATTAGCCAGGAACATTTCAGATCTCCTGCCTTTCCCACTATTGTTAACCAGGGAGCATTTAGTTAACACATCTTAAAGGAGACATAAGCTGGTAGCAGGGCCTAGTGTCAAGGCCTGTCCCTCAGAAGTAAATGATAATGACAGTAGGCCTTGGGCTGTTGAATAAGAAAAGACACACAACGGGTCCCAAAATTATGGCTTAGCTTAGTGGCTTTTCTCCTTAAGGACTTTTGCAGGCATAAAGGAATTTTCTTCCTCAGTCTCAGTCCCCCTTTTCCCTGTGACAACTTGTTTTGTCTGCAATATCCCTAGCTGTGTCTCTTGCTCCCATATCTACTACCATGACTGACACCATGACATCTTCATAGCTCCCCAGGACTGAGCAACGCCCTGAGTACCAGCTTTCACAAAGACCAAGGTAAGAGGACCCAACACTCACCGTGCCACCCAGTGCAGCCCCAGCAGCACAGCAGGGCTGTGCTACTTATCTTTTGCCTTTACCACAGCTAGGACAGTGTTTTACTTCTTTTATACTGCAGCTGAGAGGCAAGGAGCCTCAAGGCTGCCTGAGGCTCCCCTTTCTACAATTGCTGTAGAGGTTGGTGGTGATCTGTGGCACTTACAAGGGGAGTGGGTAGTGAAGAAATTTTGCTATGGAGAAGACTCATATCCCCAAAAGAAGAGAAATGAACAGTAAAGTCCTAGTCCCCCAAATGCTACCCTGCATTAGAGGTGCTACCAAAGGCAAAGTTCTCCAGAGAAACATGATGTCTCCTGTCAAGCTTTGCTGAAAAGGTAGCCTGCTGTGGTGGACAGTGTGATCAGTTGTCCAGCGTTGTGAAAGCTCACAGCTCATGCTTCATTAGAAGTCAACATTAATTGCTTTCTGTAGAGCGCACAGAAATTAAGTTGTGTTATCAACATAGAAACTAAGAAATAACAGCCAAGTCTGAATCAGAGAACAAGATGCAGGGAAAGTAGCCACTAAAGGCTTCTAAGGGCAGAAGGTCATAATAAAAGACCAAACCATCATTAAATGACTTTAGTAATGAAATGAATGAATTTAGAAATGAATGAATACACGCAATTTCTTACCCAGAAAGGATGTTGCTATAGGAACAAATATGGCATTCAAATATGAAAAAAAAAGTCCTTTATTGCTCATTCCAAAAGTATTTTGAAATTACTGAGTGTTAAGATGAGGAATCAGAAAAAAAACACCAAACACGTTAAACAAATAGCTACTTACAGGACTAAGTTTTCAGTTAACTAAGGAAAAGAAGAGCCTGACATCAGAAGGTCATATTCCAGTGACTTGACTTGACAGAGTAAAAATGAAAGTGTCTTTTCTGGGGCACTGAGAAGGTCAGCTCTTTTGACTGCAGTAGATCAAACATTTCAGCTTTAAAGAGTGACAGAGAAAATGAAACTACAAGAAAGCAGAGCAGCCATAAAGCAATTTGAATCTATGAAAATAAGCAGCAGCAAAACTGCAATGAAACTTCCATTTTGGGACTAGCAAGATCCCCCCTCCTAGTCTGCTAATTCTCCAGCCAAAATTTTTCTTCAATACAACTGCTTATACTCATTTACACACACAACACACAGGTACAATTAAACTTATACAATAAATGCTTGGATACTAAACACTCTCACAAACTTCACCCTCTAATTCTCTAGGAGGCTATATATGGAAGGAGTATTTACTTTTCTACAGTGGTGCAAAATTAAGTTAGCGAAAGCAAGATTTGGGCCCTGATGCTTCTCTGAAATTTGCTGTCCTACTTTCCAGCTGTGCATGTCAGTAGGAGTGGGAAACTGCAATGCAAGAAGCCGCCAGTGCCACTAGTGTTCCTCAGAGTATTCGGAAGGGTTTGAATTCAGACCACTGTAGTATGAGCTATTGTTTCCACTGTTATTCTCCTTGTAATCCATGAAGACTATTTAATGCAGTGTGGGAGGAGGAGTGTATTGCAATAAGAAGGGGAAACTAAGGGCATGAGAAAGATTATGCAAGTGCTTCATGAGGGTTTTCAATGCATGGCTATTTTCTTTGTAGTCAGAAAAACAAATAAACCCTTATACCTGAATTTTACATGTTACACAAACAACCTGACATCATGTATTTGTTGTTCCTATGCTATTTTTTAAACTAACTTATGACATCCCTAAGTTGTACAGAGACTATAGTAGGACCAGTGCTATACTGGATAATATGGCAACAATATATTTATTTAATTTCACTGGAAGGTTAGGAGCTGTTTCAAGAATAAATATACTCTTTCCTGAGATGATTACAGAGGTGCAAGTTCTAGATTGACTAATAGGGTTGCAGCCCTCATATGAAGAACAAACTGCTAGCAAAGTTACAATCTTAATCACATTATATACTTTCTCAGCCACTGTATGATTTGCATAAAGTTTTAAATTTGATTGCAGTTTAGAAATGCAAATAAATGACATTTTACTGGGGTCAAGAAGGGATTTTGCTTTATTTTAACTTAAAAGCTATTCCAAAACCAAGTTCTCACAGTTAGTTGAGAATCTGGTTTTCTCCTGCTATATAAGGATAACTTTCTGTTTGATTTCAAGAGACTATAATATAAGTGAATTGTTTTTAGTAATTTTCACCATAAGCTTTTCTTGCCAGTTTTACAACACATATTGATCTATTTGTGCCTTTTTGTCCTGACATCCAGGCCACAACAGCTTACCTACAGCAACTTATTTCCTTATACAACAAGATATCTTCTCCCATTTTGCCCTTTTTGGGTATTCATCACCAGTGATCCAGGTCAGAGGCCCTTTTGGAAGTGCAAACTAGTGCTTGTAATTCCATAATGCCTTACAAGTATTTTTATCTTTTTCAGAGTTATTGTCACTTTCTAGGCTCAATGCCACTTTCTAGGACACTAGAAACTTACAACTCTAGTTCAGCAGAATAGATTTTGAAAGATGTAAAATGACAGCTAGCAGAGTCTACCTTAAAACAGTTATTTAATCATTCTCCTCTAGGAAAATGACCAGGCATCCTACACAATGCTTACCAGTATAAGCATCAGTATTATACCAACGCCAGTATAATAAAGAAAAGGCGACAATAAAAGCAATTGTCAGCATTTTCCAATCAACTGTTGGATTGCCAGCTGCACGCTGAATTGTATATTTTCTACTCATACTCATTGAAAAAGAGGATGCTCAGCAGCTATAAATCCACACATGCAAAACTTCTTGTCTTATATGTGGAAGGCATGACTGCATGCCATAGGAGCCTGCCCACAAAAGTAAGGTCTCATCTTGTATGTAAAACCACCTGACAGGATCAAGACCTCTGACAGTTGCCTCTGCCCTCTAACCTAATGAGGCGCAATTTCACCTTTAAGCACACAAAAGTGAAACTACAGAGCAAAACAAAGTGTGGAATATATGTGACTGCTTCTAGTATACAACCTAACCTAAAAATCGATCTCCTAAATTATTTTATGGTTGTTACTTATATAAGTGGAACCAAAAGTACATATTAATATTTTCAGACTTGTGATTGTAAGAGACAAAATGGCCTACACACATAAAACCAGAAGTGATTTAAGAAAAATATATTTAAACTTGATTGTCTTTACTTTGACATATCAAGCAATAAAATAAAAATTCTAATGGCTTACATCTAAAAACCCCTTTGAAAATTGGTTACTCCTTTTCTCTGAATTTTTATTTCCATTTATTTGATATGGACTTGGTAGACTTAGGGCTATATTTAAGAAAGGGAAAAGACTGAGGTACTCCTCTAAGTCACTTATTCAATGCAGTGATACACACTGTGCAGGGATACACAGTGCAGAGAGAAACAATCAGAGCGGTGCTTCCCACAGAAATCAGTAAAAAGAAACATCTCTGTAATAAGTGTTCAAATCAGATTATTCTGGTTCTCAGGCGTACCTCATAGTCTAATCTCTTTCCTCCTAATTACCAGGTACCCAGATTTCAGGCCTCTAATTTTAATACTTTTTTTCCATGTGAAAAGCTCAGCTTTTCAGTTTTGCCTGAGGTCCTTTGGTTTTGTGATGCCTACTGAGAGTTTGAGCTTGCAAGGCCTCTGCAAAATAAGCGCTCATTGTTTTGATTAGGAGCTGTGTGGAGGTATTCTAATAACGTAGCTGTACAGCTTGTATTTCATCTCGCAAATACAGAATGGAGGCAAGTTTAAAGGCCTGCCTTTTTTTTTTTTTCAGTCTGGAAATTGCTGTTCAGTATATACAGTAAGTAGATTAAAGAAGTTCTTTTAGCACTTTGAAGAAGAAATAAGATCATGAACTTCCTTCTGCACTTACATGAAAACGGATGGCACGCAGAGTAGTATCTATTTGACTGACATAAAATAGCTGAAATATAGTGGCTGAAAGTTGCTCGCTTTGCTCTTCCCTTTAGGTTAGTGTATAGAGACCATTCACTGTTTATGTCTTGATCTCTCCATCCATAATATGTGAAAGACAACGTTATCTAGCTCACAGAGATCTAGTTGCTGGGAGATTACGTAATGTTTGTGCAGCTATTTTAAAATATGAAGTACTGTGAATTCTGCAGTATAATTGCTGAGAGCAAAGACTTATCCTCTCTGAAGAAAATGAGAATGGCAATTTCTAAAGAAAATTATTTTGGAGAGCATCTTTAACTACCTTAATCTACACTATTTATCTATTTGCTAATTAAAATTATTTTAGTCTGTTTGAAGTGAACAGAACAATTTACATGAAAAAGACACCTGACTGTAGTTGTCACTGAAATGTACTCAATCCGATGAGAAAATAATTAAAAAGTTAGCACTGTACTTTCAAAAGGTCTCCCCTTCTTCCACCTCATGTCTTTATAAGCTACTTAGTCAATAATTTAATTCTTTCTGTGTCTGTGTTTCAAGTTGGTTAAATCTGGGCTGCTAAGTGGTACTTTCCTTCCAAGGAATTATTTTACATAGGAATCCTCTTCACTATGATTTAGTCTTTCATCTTGCATGGATGCTGCTTTACTCATCACTAATTCACACTGCACATCACAGGCTGCATCAACATCTGCATCTTCTGGATGGAAAATTTTCATTTCTTCCCCTTTAAGAATAACTGTCATTCTGCAGTCCCACTCATCAGTTCCTAACAACCTTCCCAGCTGTACAAAAATGCATTCTGAATAAACATTGGAAGGAAGGAAGCATAAATATTTGACAGCATTCACAGTCGAGGCAGGTTATTAAGCACTCTGCATTTCAGAAGAATACTCAAGACTGTCTTCCAATGAAGTATTACAAGTGAGACTCCAAGTGTTTTTTCATCTAAGTAAGCTTTTACTTTGGAAGAGGCTATTAGTGCCTGGATTTGAGAAAAGAAGATTGTGGACAGGCATTACCTTTTGCAATTTCATTTTCATTTTGGCTGGTTTTGTGATTATCATATTCTGCATACCTGAATCTTTGTTACTTGGAATTTTGAACATGCTTGAAATGGACACTGTAACAGAAGTCAAAACGAGAAATTAATTACTTCCTCCCTGTAGAGTTAGTTAATGCTTATCCCATAGCTCCAAACTTTAAGTGATTTGGTCATCTGGAAGACAGCTTGGTTCTCTCATTCTCCATATGGGAGATGTTTAATGCTATGGGGTAGTAACATGAAAACTACAGAGGGAAGCATTAAGTTATTTTTATTGTCTCCCAACACCTTCATTAGAACTTCAACAATTTATCCAATAATGTCTATGTGACTCCTATTTAAGTATCAATGGGATAGAACTGAAGTGCAATAAGGAAAAACTACTTGGAAGGCCAGCCTAAGGAACTTTCAAAATTCATATTTTCAGCCATGAGACCAAACAGCTTCTTGACAGAATTAATAATTTATTTTCATTTGAATTCTTAAGTTTGTAGTTTCTCTTAGTAGACTGACTTCAATTAGCTTCAATAACCTAATCTAAATTTCATCCAAGTATATTCCTTTTTTAAAAAATAGCACTAATATATGTAGTTCTTCCTATATTTGTAGCAATACCAGTCATCTGTTACAAAACTGCTTTGTATACGCATATATAATAAACTGATCGTTGCAATCACTCTTTAATCTGTAGCCTATTTAATTTCTGGAAATATTACAGTCTGGGCTGCTGGAAGTCAGAAAATCCTTGCTCCAACTTTCTATACCTGTGCAAAGTTTTACTGCTTGGCACAATTAGTCCAGCTGGGTCTTCTGGCACAGATGTCTGCACTGCCAGAGCCAGTTCTTCAGATTATAAAAGATCTAGATTAGCAAGATTTTTTCCAGTGCTGTCAGTAGAACACTTTCTGTGTTGGAGTTTGGCAGGATAACATTCCATATTAAAACATGGATTTTTGACTAGACATTGGCCTAAACTTAATCTCTTTTCCAAACAGTCCAAATCACTGCAAAAATACTGAAAAAAAAATACACTTAAACAGTGGATTTGTTTTACAGTGATCAAACACACCCAAATAAATTTTCCAATCTGAATTTTTATTGCATGCTCTTTTTCTGTTTAGCTTAGCATGAGATTTACCATATAATAGGGGACACAACTTCTGAAAATACAGAATCTGCAGATGGTATCTACAAAGCATCCCATACAGCTCATTCACAGGCACTTGCTGGACACATAACCAGAAAAGCCATTGTTCAGTCTTAACCTTGGCATAATATTTTTACCACAAGTTATACTGAAGCATACATAACCAAAGTACATACCCTTACTAAATTAACAGTAAAATATAGCACTAGTACAGTGAACCTGATTATACATTTATGAACCTTAAGAGAGTAGGGATTATCATGTACATGCAAAAAATGTCACATGCTAGTCAAAAAGCAGACACATTCAGCACCAAGCACTCATTATTTAAGCATTTAATTCCCCTTGTCTAATATAGCAGCTCTAACTACAGGGCAATGAAAGATCAGGCATCAGAATAATCAAGCTTGTCAGTTAAGATGAAATGATAAGCTCCTGACAGAAAAGGACGAAAATCAGATAACTCATACTTCTGAATTTCCATGAGGTGTAACTGCACAGACTTAAATGCAGAAATGTATAGTTACACTTCAGATTTAAGTTTTGGTTTTTTTGTAATGGACGTCCATATCACTGCTTAAACTCAGTTATTTGAGAGTGTAATTTAGCATATAAAATGTCTTTCACTACTAGCATTTATGTGTAGATGCTTGAGGTTTTTATATATGTCACACTGTAGTATGAAACTGACCTCTGAGGGGAAAAAAAACAGCAGGAAAAAAATACACTTACTGCCTTTAAGAAAAACACTTAGAACAGTATGACCATAACTAATGTATGATTTATAGTATGTCAGTATTAAATTGATGAATCTGGCTTATAGCAAGCCAAATTTGGGACTGCACAATCCTACAAAATCCTACAGCCTTGATGGCTTTACAAGCAGCACTAGCCAGCCTCAAACTTGCCCAGGAATATTAATACTAAATAGAATACAGTAAAATGTAGAAGTTGGTTCAAACTTCCTAGAAAAACTTTGTCAGTGGATGAAATATAGTTGAATAAATGGCTTTCATTTGTTACCTAGTCTCACATGCCTTGAGTGTAAGTACATTGAAAAATCTCATTTAACCTGAAATTTATAAGTATCTTGTTCCATTTCAGTGTAATCTTTTAAATGTGTTACAGCAACAAGAACTCATATGTCACATAAATTCAGCATCTTCAGTTTGATGAACTAACTAGTGCAGTGACATAAATTGCATTTTCCTGCTTTGAGATTAAGTACATTATTTTTGTCTAATCCTCTATTTTACACCAAATCCTTCCTGAAGAGTCTTAAAAATTCAGAGCAAAGAACAACATAATTTTATAACTCCAGCTGGGGACATGTAAGTGGGCTATACCATTACCTGCAGCTACCAAACAGGCACATGGCCTGCAGCCATACCTAATGTGTATAACAAAACAGGCTTGATGTGTCTCCAGCTCTAGTGGCATGTATTATGGGCAAGACAAAATGGCTAAAGAAAACGTATATATCTTGCATCCAAAAATTAAAAATATGCAAAAGATGAAATCCCGGTTCAGTCAAATGTAAGGGATGTTTTGTGGCTGACTTCATTAGGGTAAGAAAACACGTGTATCCTGTAGTGTTAGGATATACCAGAAGGCAACACCTTTCCTACTGTGCCCTTGCAAGCACACGGTTGGCAGCTCTAGAACTGTAGCACAAGCTACATGGCAACCTCAGTGATGCTCTCAGAGTTTGCATGCAAAGTCTAATGCCATAACCAGAGTGCTAGTGCAAGATCGGATTGTAACCAGCATGGGTTCAGCTTCCAGTTGTGTCAGAAACAAGGCTGTCTGGGCTTCAATACAGGCCATGTTTACCTATCCTGGTTGCTAAGCCAGTGACGTTAAGATCCATAAAAGTCTCTTCACCGAAGCTGCTGCTCAGTCAGTTCAGATAAGCTAGGGCAAGGATGAATGCCGCACTGAAGCCTAACAGACGTTGCCATATTCCCTGGCAAGAAGTGGTTGGAAAAAAAACCCAACAAAACAATGAAGGCTTTTGATACTACAAAGTGACAAAGCTCATTGTCACTGCTAAAATCAGAAGAAGCAATATGGAGGAAAAAACCTCTTTAGAGGATAAACACTGAAGTTATATTACGCAACACACATGCACTTGAGTCTTACCCTGGAGTTGTGTTTTCCTGACTGTCAGTGGTAGTGTGTGCACCGTGTGGATGCCCATGCCTATAACAAGCAGCACTGGACCACTAGGTGGGGTGTGAGTGGAACTCTGGCTGTTCTTGGGCAGATTTCTTTGTTCTGAACCTCATCTGCACTTTTCTTTTTTCATAAGGGCATCATGAAGGAGTCTTTTTAAATGCATTCAGCTTTTCTGCTTTCAGCAGAACTGCTTTTAGGAAACATCCTTTAACTTATAGCAAAATCAACTCTATTAAAGTCATAAAATCATTCATTAATTTCCTATTTGTTCTTTTAGAGAAAAAATAGAGCTAATTCTAAGTCGAAAAAGTCCCTTGCTTAAAACCACAATTCTTAAATAAAACCACAATTCTTAAGATGAACTGCAGAATAAACCCAGGAAAAACTGAACAGGAATAGTTAAGTGACCTCTAGATATTGGTTTCTCAGGCAATTGTTCCACAAAGAATCCATGGTGTTCATAAATATAACTATGAATGCAGGGTTTGTTACAAGTGTGTTTTATGTAAGATGTGTCAGAAATGCTATCGTTATGCATGGATAGATAGAAGGTATAAATTAAATATTTAAAAAAAAGGATCAGAGAGTTCTTTTCCAAAGCTACACCAGAAACTGAAGTCAGCTGGAAAATGAGTTCTGCGGTCCTTGGAATTTCTAAACTATTAGGTGAGGCAGGCACTTCAAGGCAAATAGATGCTAAGAAAGCAGCCTGTTTATATTTGAGAAACTCCACTTTGCCAAGATAAAAATGATGCTAATTATCTATATAAAAATGTGTTTTTTTAGTTTCGAACCATGGTTACTTTCTCCAAATAAAAGCCAAATGTAGATAATGCCTCAAGATTGGTTTGGTTGTGTTATGTCCTCTACTGACAGCATAACTCCAAACACAAAGAGAAAAACTCCAATTTCAATCTGAATGGGTTTTGTTTAAGATTAAAGACTAGAGTATCTTCATGTGAAAGGACACAATGCTTCTTTTACTGTACGTTTCTCCATCTTAAATTAATTGGCACATTTACAAAAGTCATCAAACAAGGAAACTCCCAAAACTCCCAACAAAAAATATAGCATACAAAGCATAAGACTTTAACATTCTTCCTACATTTTAATAACTAAGGATGCTGTCACAATAGTGTAAACTAAACCCAATCGAAAATAGCACACCCCTAGATGGAAGACAAAGGACAAAAGTATCTGTGAAGCTTGCCAAGGCTTACTATGCATGAAGCCTTATATATATACATATGCATATATCTATATCTATCTATATACATATGATAGTGTGTTCAAGTTCAAATTTTCTCTCACAAAGCTTTTACATGTCACAGCTAATACAGATACATGTTCTAGAATCTGTGGTCTAAACTGCACCCCATCATTTGGGGGAAAGAAGGAAAGAAAGTAGTTCAACTCATACTTACATAATTTTATCATTATGATGTAAACATTTTGTGAGGTGGTTCAGCTTTCTATAAATCAATGTAAGAAAATGTAAGAAGTAGCTGCCACAAGCTTCATTATCATCTTCATCGTGCTTACCACAAGGAACTACTTTGTGGAAAGTTGGGACCTTATTTATTTTACATAAAATGTCTCTTACAAATTATCCTGTTTAAATAGGATTTCAAAGCTGTTCTGCCTTGATATCTGGAATGAAAAATCAGGTGCCAGCTGTTGGCTAACACAATCATCCTTTTCTTTTTAAAAAGTATTGCAGCAAGGCATACAAAGTCGTTCTAAGGACTGCTAACTGAAAGTAGAGTAATTGCCTGATGGTGGTGACTTTTACAGAGTTCAGAATTAGCTTCTCTCATGATGAGAACTGCTAGAGGTAAGAGGGATGATTGAGGCACATGCTGACTAATTTGTTGATGTACTAGCACTAGCTGATGTACTTTGAAACAGCCTCTAAATGTTCATGGAAGCCTCCCTCCAGAGAGCATGTAAACTTATACTTGATGAACTTCCTTATTTATTTCCATCAGATACTAGAACAAACTTGTCCTTTCTAGTCTCTCAAATTTAGAAACATCTTTCTCTTTTTTCAGGTTCAGGATGCATTGAAATTTTTTAGGCCATGACATCTCTCATGGGTTTGGATGCAGTATGAAGTGGGAATCTTAGGTTCAGATGTTCAGAGTGGCTAATGCTGGAAGTGTGATGACCTGGTTAAACTTCCACTTTGGCACCTACTTGTTTTAACTCATCTAATGTGTATGACATCAACTTTATTTTTCAAACTTTTGCATCATTCTAAGCTGAAAGCTTTCAAAAATAGATTAGTACTATTTTTAATACAATCTTGCAAATAAACTGATCTGCTAAAATTGTACTTCCCTGAACCTCTGTTAAGCAGTATTATTTACAAAGCTATTGTTTCATTTTGTATTAAATTAGAGTTATATAGGCCATTCCACTATTTCTCTTACGTATGAACTCTGGCCTATAATTACTTGATTTATCTCATCCATTTAACCTTTTAAAAAATGGGACAATTAAGATTTTTTTCCAGGCCTCTGGAACTTTCACAGTTTTCCAAACCTTATTAAAAATTAATGATAGGAGTCCAAAATGTTCATAAGACACACCTCCTAAAGGAGTCAGGAGAAATTTCTGTACCTGTTGGATTAGGTGATGCTGTTTAAAAATGCTTCTGAATAACCACAAGGATGATAATATTTCATCAATCTATCCCATGAATGCATCATCTACCTCTTCCCTAGTTATAGAATAGAAATATTTATTGAACACATCTGCTCCCCCTGAAGTAAGGAGGTTACCTTTTCATTTAGTAATTTTATGTAATTGTTTTGTTCCTTTAATCTTAATATATTGCCATTCTCTAATGACCATAGACTTGTTTCTACTTCTTTTGCTTCCCTTATAAACTTCCTACTAGTTCAACTTTTTTTTTTTTTCATTTTCATTTGCTGAATTATCCCTCTTTTGGATTTAAATACTTCTCTTCTACCCCATATGTTTCTTTTTAAATCAGCATAAGATTTTCTTTCCTAACTTTGAGGTTTTAGGTTTAGGGATAGAAAAATAAAATCTTGCCAAGTACTTCCCAAGCATGATCAATATTTATATTTTTCCCTTATGACTTAACTCATAATCAATTACAGATTTATGAGCATTAGGTAGGATTTTATTATACTCATATATATCTCAAATAATCATTTAATAATTGGAATAGCCACCAATATTTAGTTCCAAGCTTGGTTCCTACATAAGCATTAAGATGAGGATTACTATGGATTTCCTGTGGAAGATGTAATGCTTATCAAGTCAGGAAATTGATATTTATAATTTATAATTTTTGAAAGAAATTCCAAAATTCTCTGGCACGGAGGTCTGAGTGTCTGATGGTCCATGATGGTCCAATCATAAACATTTCACTCTATGGTCACAAGCAGGTTTTTCTGGGCAAGCTCTTTGTTTATGTTGGTGTTTGCCACAGATCCCTAAATCTTGCTGCCAACAAAAGCACTTTGGCAGCTAATCTGTGCACACTCAGGAACGTATTTTCCAGGTTCTGAGGAATTTGGACCCCTTTGTCAAATATTGAGGGTGTTCTAATCATTACTAGCAAACGAAGCTGAACATGTGCTCACAAATGGTGGTTTCCAAATTGTGTTGTCACCCAGACTCATAACAAAGAATCACTTAATATGATGTCTTAAGCAGTTTTGTTCCCAAAACTTTGATTTTTTGACCTATACCTGTTTTTTTTTTGCCTTCCCACACACATTTTCTTGTAATTAGCTTAATTGGCACCTGATTAGCCATCATCTTTAGAGCAGACATTTTCAAAACACACATCACATACAAATGATATACAAATCAATTCAAAATGAACCTGTAATGGGGTGAAGAGGAGCCAGGACTGGCGATGCTGCCCTCCTGCACAAAAGTAATTCATTGGTGCAGGGCTGAGCCTAGGAGAGGACAATATCCAGCTCTGAGGATAAAGGAGATCTTTCTAGTCTTGTATAAACGCAGAAAAAAAAATATGGTATGTACCTTGCAGATCCCAACTGCTGTCCCATTGCTGACCATCAACACACTGAACTATGACTGGAAATCCTCTCACAGATCCTAGGCAGCCTCCCTCCAATAAGTTTTCTGTTGTATGCAACTCATCTCCTTTTGTCAATCTCACAAAACAGGTAGATTATTTACTTAATTTTTGTTAGGAAAACTATTAGAATGGGGATATAATTTATTTCACTTTCAGTTACAGCTTCCAAAACACTTGAAAAATTAGGCCATTAAATTTGCTGGGTTTCAGTTAAACAATTAATGTAAAAAAGTTTTCATATCCATGAGAAATTTGTTAGCATCCATGAATCAAAAGTGATGAGTAAGCATGAAATATCAGTACTTTAATTTCCTGTTTCAGATAGGGTAAGTATCAAATTATTACAGATGTCAGATAAAGTGGATCATTCTTTTCCATCCAGACCACAGCCTAAGAATACCAGATTTATTTTATTTTTTGGAGACAACTATCCTCACTTTTAAAGGAAGGAAAATTTGATAAAGACACTCCATTCCAAAGGCTTGTCCAAATGGAAACTCTCAACATTTTGAACATTTCTCATTTGTAACTAAAACTAGAATAAAGTGGATGATTTCTAATGACAGTCTACATTGTGTTACTCTTTCAGTGATACTTGCTGCTGCACTACATCGATTTAATTACTATAGTCTGTGTACTTTCCAGTGACCCATATGACATCTAGGTCTGCTGCAAGAAATACAGCAATTCCGGATCTTATCAAGTATGTAAATCTTCATTTTCACTCTGGAAACTCAGGTTCACATTTGAATATTTCACAGAAATATGCACTTTCAACTGTGGCTGCAGGCTAGTGTTCCCTTGTGTAAGCAATCCATTTTTAGAACTAAATGTACAATTATGCAGCTCAAGTCACGCAGAAGATCCATGGAATTTGTGCATATTGCTCATGCAAGGGCTTTTTTTTTTCTTTCTTTTTTTGAAAAGCATTTATTTGTACATAAAGAGATCTGAAATGCAGACAAATAGTTGTGTTCAAATAATCAAGGACTGTAAAAGAGGCCATGTCAAAGGCCATTTTCCTTTGGTGACTGGAAGTCAGTATGGTACATAAAGCTAAATTACAGAAGGGTTTTATTAATCAGTAAATTCCAGTATTTCTTCACTTACCAAGTCACTTGGCAAACATTTCTCACATTAGGCAATTAAAAAGGCAATAGCACTGCTGTCTGGCAAATTTAGAAGCACTTAACTTTAAAATTACAAATTAAAACAAAGACTAGAAATAAAACAATTATCTTCTGTTGTTTTTGACTTCTGGACTCGCAATCAGAAATCAGGGATGCATTGCAACAAGGCTGCCTGGGGGTCACTGAGGAAAGTGATTTCAATTAACAGTTGCACGCAAGGAGCTTCTCACCCAAATGAAAATGGATGTCAGAGCTTTTGTTTATGAAACTGGGGGATTAAAATTGTTTAATAAGTATTACAGTCTCAACAGGTCCTCTTTAATGATATTCGAAGGAATAAAGCTGTGCTCTAGCCCTGTGTCTAACAGAAAACACCATCAAATTCTCAAATGCAATGTGGATTATTCTGAATATCAGTAAGAGGAGGAATCCTGTGTTAATAACACTTTCGTTCAATATTGATGCCAAGAAAATGCTAAATATAAATAGTCAAATAAGGGCAGGAAAATATTGTACGTTTCTTGTACAGCCTCTAACCAGAGCAGGTTTTGAAGTTCTGGAAAGTCCTGCTTCCCTAAAAGTACCTTTGAAAGTCCTTGGTTTTGACAGGTTTACTTACGGAGCCTCTTCTCCAGTAACACATTCATTCCCCTTTGATGATACCCAAGAGTTTCTGAAATGTGTGGGAATTCCTGTAAATAATGACACTGTAGTTTCAAATGACGTGGAAAATGATATCAGATAATTACCCTCAAGAAGCTAGACATTTAACAAAATCTCTTGAGCAGGCTGACTTTGTTGTTTTTATGTGGAAACCCTAATATTAGACTCAAATTCCATTATTTGGATGGTTTAATTTTAATATCAACTGATCGCAGTGGGAGTACCTGGTGCTTATTCATTTTAAAAGTGGGGGCAGTGATTAGAACGCATACATTTAGCTGCCTGTTTTTGAAAATCTTGCACTTGAGCCTAAAATTTATGTCATATCTCTCCTGAGAATTACTTTCTCACAGCATTTCTACTAGCTCCTTCTGGACTGAAAAATGAGAACAACAGCTGCTCTTTGTGACTAGGAGTTTCCTCTTTGTATTAATTGGAAACTGAAAAAAAAATGTAAAAAGGAGAAAAAAAAAGCCTTAAAGTATTGTTTCCATCCTTCCTCCTACCTTACTTCTACTAGTACAACTATTCTAGATCAAGCTTTGGGCCAAGAGTCCTGTTTTATCCTACCCAGGTTATCTTTTTTAGAAAACGGCTCAGACAAGTTGGCATGCTTAGTGGCCCAGGCCACCAGAACTTTCCAGAACACATTATAATTTATCAAAGAGTTGCAGAGAGCCTGATGAGGGATTCTACTGTGATTCTGATTCGTGTCTGCTGAATAGCTGATTGACTGAAGTTGTCTACACTGAAAGTCTTTCTCCTCCTGGAGCTGCTGCCTGGCTCAGGGAAGTCAAAAGGACAGGCAGATTCTGCAGCAAATGGGTCCAAATCAAAAAATGTGTATGGCTACTTCCACTAACAACAGAGATTTTCTTCATAGCTCCTATATCTCTTCTGCAGCAACATTAGCACTTTAGAGACAGCACTTGGAGAAAATTATTTTTTACTACAGTATTTTCTCTGTCCTGCCATCCACAATACTTTATTTGCTTCCTATTAATTCTGACCACTTGAATTCTCTTACTTCCAATTTTTTATCTTTTTCCGGCAGGCAAGTCCTGTAGATGTCTTTCCCCGAGCTAGGTGCTGCTTTCTTTTTATTGGTTAACTGAAAGCCCTAACCTCTAGGTGACTTTTCTCCCCTTCCGTTTGCTTTTAGGTCTGTGTAATCCCAACACAAGTCTAATAGGGAAATGTAAAACTGGATCTGAGCTGTCTTTAAGACATTGTTGAGGGGTGGAGTTGGCTGGAGTTCAATTTTGTGCTGAACAGCTCACTAGCTCAATAAAGACTTGTGTCTGTGTTTCTGTTTATATGGCTGGAGCAGAGCACAGAGTATGCCTTTTCATTTAGAATCTTACACGAACACAAGATAAACAGTTCTTAGCTTGTAGAAAGACAGGTCATAAAATGAACTCCCAGGAGATGTGGAAACCTATGTTATCAGTCATTTTTCTACTTGAATTAATGCACTAGAATGCAAGGGTTGTTCGTGGAAGTTACAGTTTCACATCTTAACAAATAAATGCTTCCTCTAGATGACCTGGGACACATTCAGCATCATATTCACTCAATACACCTATTTTACACAGGAATCAACCACGTGACAAGAAAAAAAGGAAAAAGAAAAAAAAAACCAAACTAAAATCAGTGGGATTTACTTTACTCTAAAGCACTGTTTTCTGCATGTATGTGTGGGGAGAAAGGATGATTGGGGCTTACAAATCAAGGATAGCACCTATTTGAAAACCAGACCATCATACTTTATGCATAAGACTCTGCATACTGCTGTATTCAACAAACACAAAATAACTTGATTGCCAGGTTTCAACACTTAACAGAGAGGAGCAAGAGTAACAGATGATTACGTTGTAGCCTCTTTTGCTATGATCCAGTGCCACCTCATGCTGCCCTGCCCCATGAAATCATCAGCTCTAATCACACTGACTTCTGCCAGTCGGGGTGATGCCAGTCATGCCAGCTTCTGGCAGCCAGGCTGGGACCCTCAGTAGACATTAGACCTGGAATCAAAGTAACTGTAACAACAACGACACAAACACATTGGTGTGTGTGTGTGTGTATGCATATATACCTGTAAATATACATGCAGACTTACACACACATACCTATTTTTCTATATTATACATGAATATATATTTAAATAATTGTAATATAGGGATTACAAAATTTTTTCTTAGTAGCAGGTATTTGCTTCGAATTCTGCTTAAACATGAGGCAAAAAGCCTGAAAAATGGCACAACTCCATAGTTTTTGCTAATCATGTTTTAGAACAGCCTCCCAAAGACGTGCTGGCCTGGCAAGAAAAAACGTGCCGCACCTACAGAGGATTACGCAGGGCATCCCAGGGAACAAGCCCACTCAACACTTCTCCATTTGTCTTTGATGCAGGTTGTGCAGCTCAGGCCCCTCTGCTCTCATCCATGCTAAACAGAGACTCTGCTAAGAATTCCTGACACATGCATATATATCCTGAAACTACCCATGGTAGGGATTAAAGAGATGTACAATTTAACCTCAATTCATAATCCTGCTTAAAGCAGAAGCAAAATAAATCACTAAGAGCAATGACAGTACTGTTCTCAGTGCTCCACATGTGACCTCGGCAGATCCCTTCGGAAGTACAGGAAAGAGTGCTTCATTCACTAAAGGAACATGCTGCATTTCCACTGAGTGCTGCATGCTTTCCATGCTTCCCAAAAGTAAACCCTGGTACAGTTAGTAATCATAGACATATTAATTTGACTTTCCTCAAAGAAATAAATGACACATACACCAAGTTAACTGAATCCCAGATATATTCCCCTCCGCGAGACAGAGTATGTCTCTGGAGAGAGCCTCAACAGCTTCAGCAACTATTGCTTACTCACAGAGCCTATCCCTCCTTCTGCTTTTCATTGCTAGTATTAGCAGACTTTTGACTCCCCAATTCTGAGTGCCAGCTGTGCCAGGATGCTCAATATTCAGGATGCTCCATTTACGAGGCAAATTTGCAGAAAGAGTGGGGCAATCATTTAACAGCTGAGATCACTGAAAAGCTGAACTGGCAAGACTTCCATCCTTTTGGGGGCATCTTGACACTTGCAGTTTACTGGGCACTCGTGGTCAGATCATATCCACATGAACTCAGGTCAGAACTCGCAAAGAATAAGTTTTTTTTTTATTTTATCTTTTTTTTAAAAACTGTGAATTCCTTCTCCGTCTTTTGTGAAGAGACAGCATTTGTCCAGACCAATAGTGACACATAAAGTTATTCTAGTAACAGCGTTTGTATGTAAACAAAATAAGGGGCAGCCTGTTGTGCAATGCACACGCTCTGTAGCACTCCCCATCGTGCTGAAATGAGTTCACATTCTAACTCAGTCTCTATAGGTGCCCGCTCTTTGCCTTTACTAAAGCACATCGTCTCTTAGGGGAAGATAATTGGAATGCTATTCCCTGCCAGAAACCTTGGCTCTGAAAACATTTTTTTTTGCTTTTTAAGGAAGAGCCTAATCCCATTACAAGCTCTGATACAGCTGCAGGAGAGATAAACTGGACAGTCATTTAAAAAATTTAGGTTGGTTATAATAGCCTAAGCTAATCTATTTCTTACTCACTGTATTTCCTAATTCCTTTCCTAACATATTGCCTACAGAATTTCATGGCAAATTATTATTTTTTAAACAACATTATATGCTAGCAATAACCAGGGTGTTCAGATCTGCACTTCCAATATATTTGAAGGCATGATCAGAGCTGAGGTTTTTCACCAAGAGTGTTAGATGGGGGATGGATGCAAAGTTCATATTGATCAGATTTATTCATAGAAATAATTTCTCAGAAATTTTACATTTAAGCCGATTTTTATAGTCTCTAGAAATGATTAAAAACCCCCCACCCAAACTCACAAAATCTCTCTCATTCCCTAAATCCACTCTCAGATGGTCTAGCAAGTAGTCTGATCCAGCTGTGCTCTATTTTGACACTCAGTGATAGTAAACGGCAAGGAGCAGTTGCATCACTTCTTTCTAGCTGCAATCACACCACTGTAACCACTTTGACTGGGATGGGATGAGATAGAGAAGGTTTCTCATGTGCCACAGTGACTGCAAAAATGCTTTTCTAATAGAATACAGCAGTGTGCTATATAGGCACCTGTTAAAAAATGGCATTAGATTTTGCCACTCAGATTCAGTAAGACTTTATGCTTGTGCTGACTTCAGAAGGGCTTGCTACTCTGGGTGAAGCACAGCAATGGATCTATATTGCCTTTGCTGTGCATGTATCAGTGAAACAACCATGGAATAAGAAGATACTTTTTTAATGCATTTTGTGCAAGCAGAGAAAGAAATATTTTTCTTCTTTAATTCCACAATACCTCCTTTTCAGATTTATAAAACATTTATAGGAAAACTTTGACAGAAATGCAACTCTTTCTCCTGCTCAAAACTGGGAGTACAATTTTTTAATTTTTTTTTTTTTCCCTGGGAAATTTTTGGTTTATTTTGATCTAGCTGTTTGTAATTTCATTTCCAAGCAGAAACAGAACAACACAAAAAGAATTACTCTTTTTACCAGACAAACTTCTGTTTTCGATTTAAACTCCAACTTTTGTTGGCAAGAAGTTTTCAGGGAAAACATTCCAGACAGCTTGAAATGTGAAGATAATTTGGGAATTAGAAACATGAGCACCTACTACGTCTGTAAAAGCTACTAGTTTCAAACTTTTAAAATGTGAATGCCCATCCATGCAAGTAAATGGACTTGCTCATGGGCAGAATTCCTTTTATCCCACATACATTGCCAAAAGCTTCTTAACTGAGAGATCTTGGGCTCTTGATAGCTCTACTTGTTACATGATGGAGCACTTCTGTGCAGGAAAGCTGGCATCAGCCTTGCCATGCAAAGGTTTCAGGAGCTCTATTGCCTGTCAGCAGTGGAACAGCATGAACAGCCTGGAAGAACAGAGACCCACTGCCCCTTGGCTCTAGAGTTTTCTTCACGTAGATGCTCAGCTCTTGCTTTTAATGCTGGCTACGTGCTAAGGAGGAGCAGACCGACCTTCTGCAAATGCTGCTTCTACTATGCAACATTCAGTGTTGCATTTCAAATCAAAATACCTGTTTTCATATAGATGTAAAATGCCATTTGTCCTTATTTGAGGTAAAACAAAACAAATTTTCTTTTTAGTAATTTTACTTTTCAGTTTACTCACAATTCAACCAACACCTAGTGTTCCAATCATGGAAAGTAATTGCCAATGCCCACCTCAGTGCAGTTGCATTGGGGTGGATTACAGTATAATGAGTTTCAAGTCTTTGATTTCTTTGTTCTACCCTAGTGCCATTTAACTGTCTCCCTCTTTGCACATATCCACACTGCTTTTATATATCCTTCATCTTATAAAGTATGCTTCACCAACAGGCTAAGTAAACATTTACAGTGATATATAACGCTTACTGACAACGTCAAGCCAAATAGACTGTGATCCAAGAACAGGCTTGATTTCCCTCAGTCTCCTCTCCCCAGGCAAAAGCTTGAGTGAATAGATGAGCCCTGTTCTGCACCTTGAAGGTCAAAAGAATAGCTTTGACAAACCAACAGGGAAACAAATTCTGGGGCTGACAGACTTCCTCCAAGAACCATCTGCCTCCAGCATCCCAGTAACAGAACTTAAAGATTCCTAAGAAAACAACATGTTTATTATCTATTATCAAAGCACAGAATGGGAGAAAATCACTGATGCCCAGATAATCGGCATGCAAACTGCAGACCCATAGCTTCTAACCAGAATTTCAAATTAGGCTGGTTGCAGGTTGGCATTTGAGAGTAGTTTCTTGTTGTTTTTATGGGGTTTTCATGCAATTGTACAGACTTGAATGCTCTGACCATTATATTTTTTAACCCCTTCAATACTTTTAAGATGTTTAAACATCAACCTGAATTAACAAGTTGCAGTAAGCCATCCCTTGAATACTGTCAAGCTGTTTCCCATTTTTCTTGGTTTAAGACCCATTTTAACTCTTCCTTAGATCACCCTGTCCCTCAAAACCCCATCAAATTCCCTCTCAACCCATTCTCCCCCTGTATCTGCTTTCTAATTGATTGTGCACAACCAAAAACAGTTTGTTCAATGGACCACAAAAGCTGTACCGTGAGTTTTTTTGAGCTGCAGCTCCTCATTCTGGCATAGTGGCAGATGCTCACCAGCCCCATGGGGGCAGAAGGACTGATCCTAATGTGCATGTGCTGTGCAATTGCCTGGCTCCTGGGGCATGCAGTTACACTCTTTAGTCTACCGCACTATCAGCTAAGCAGCTGAAAGGCTTAGTTAGATGTGCTGCAGACGGAGCTTGGATCCTCTTTCTGTGGCCACCCTTCTCCCACACCCTGCAAGTCTAGCCTGACTTTTCTGAGGCCCTCACACCAGCAGAAGTGTTAAAATGAGAGTGTGGCAAAGAAAAGCGGACATAATGCCTTCCAGAAAAATGATGAAAGAGGAAATGAATGTTTGGCTTTTTGTACTCTTTTATGCCTTCATAATATTAATATTGTTATTTAAAACTGTTTAAAAGAGTGCATCTGCAGCGTCTTCCTTCATAGGTTTCAGGAATCAGGGATTATTTTTTTCTAAAAAAACACCAGAAAGATATTCCACTATTTGCAGTCCCCACCTCTCTCCTCATTTGCATGCCACAATGTTTTATGCCCAAATGTCTTATGCCAATTTGTAAGTCTAAATGTACCAGGAGCCTTTTGTTGATGCCAATTACAACCATCCTGAACATGTGTATTCTAGAGCTCTTGGATCAAAGAAAACTCCAGGATACTGAAACACAAGGTATCAGCCTTGTTTCTGCTTCAGGTAGTATTTACACAGCTATCCCCAAGCCAGCAGGAGGGTGAGAACCACCTGCATTTACTTGGGGCACCCCCAGCCAGGAGACACCGAGCTGTTGCTGGTGTGGGAGAAGGCTGTCCATGGCTGCCTGGTGGGCTCACAACAGCAGCAATTGTGTCCACTGTTCATTTCTCTAACCAGAGGGAAACAAGCTCTTCTAGTTTATCTGTTCAGTCACATCTCCAAACCTTTTAGGAATTCTACTGCTGGTCATAACCTAAAATTTGACATACCCTATGGTAACCTTTGTCGAGAAGCCTTAAGCAAATGCTCCTTTCTTGGTTTTTTGTTTTTTTTGTTAATGAGGGAAAATAATATAGTCCCATACATAAAGTCACAAAGAATTCATTATTTCAAGTGTTGTAATATTTTCACTCACTGCTTAAAACAATGAGGAGTAACCTGAGAATTTCTGCAGTATAAATATAACTGCATGTATTTTATGCAATTCATGTCTAGTCTTTGATATACTTACTTTAGTTTATTTCTGTGTCCACAATCTTAGTGATTTTCCCTAAGGTCCTAGTAGGTAGGTAAATAATTTTAGTATATAAAATGCTAACCATAGGTCTATAAGTTATTCCACGTTGCCAGCTATCCAGCAAAGAATGAGAGGAGATGTCTGCTGTAAATTTCATGTAGTTATTTTCACGCAGATGCACAGAGCAATAAATACTGTAGTAAACATCCACCCAATCTGCCTGTTGCAAGTATGGCATTATAACAACTCAACTTTATTTAAATACTAGCTAATTTTAGTGTTCTCAGTACATGCTAGAATGCAATGCATCAATAATTCCAGGACAACCATCAATCTAATCTTTGGTCAAGGAAAGAATGTTGACTTTCAATGAGGAATCATGCTGGCACTGCAGATAACATATTAGTAAAATGAGAGGGAACCATGTCCTTGTATCTTTGTCAATGGATCCTGCGGCTTTATATTAATTATGGTCTTCGAAACCTATTCAGACTTCTTTGTGAATTGCTCTCCCAATTTCTGTGCTATCTTAGCAAAAATGCTTTATCTCCTCCAGTGACTTGGACAATTCTTTTCCCAGAAACTCTGTGAGAAAAAATACTTCTTCAATGCACTTGGGACAGCCCATAAGTGATGCTACCTAAATAACTGACCCACTTCCTAATGGCTTTGCTTTTAAATGATGTATTTAAAAAAAAAAAAACAAACAAAAAACCAACCCTTCAGCTAGGAAAACTTTTAAAGAGGTTTGGAGATAGTGTCTAAAACCTTCTGAGTTACTTTGAAAGTCTAATTACAAGTTGCCTTTTCAGTTTTGGAATATTTGATTGTCATGACAAACTGGCAATTTTTTGCAAAGTCCCAGCATATTGCAAACTTAAAAGAAAATCTCTTTGCACCATAGAAGCCATTCTGGGTTCAATGCATGGAGGCACAATTCATATTTCCTTCAGCTTCACCCGCTGCGAACCTCAGTAAGGTGGACTTACTCCCTCCTTACCATTCTGGCAAGAGGCATACAAACTTGCCAGAACAAGTTGGTATGGCACATCTCCTCCTCCTTGTAAGGCACATATGCAGGAAAACTGCATGTAACTCTTTGGTCCAACCTGTACTCTGAAATTATTAGTGAATCTACAGAGCACCTGCTTTTTCACAATATTTACTACATTCTTTACAGTGATACTAAAAAAAAAATAATTGTCCCTCCATAACAAAGATAAATGAAGTTAACTTTAAAATGCTAAGTCCAGCACACGGCTAGCATTCTAGCTTCATTTTTTTTCATTTATAATATAGAATACCAGTCTGCAGTATAAAGCTGACAGTCAAAAAACCACATTCGGTGGTTTGAAATTTCTGTGACATCTTTTCCCAAGTAAAAGAAATCAAGAAAAGAGAAGAAGGGCCTTTCAGAGCTAAGAGAATTAATGTAGAATTGTTTTCACTCCAGCAACCCGAATACTAAAACCTGCATGAGCTACTAAGTTAAACTGTAAACCACTCTAAGCTATCTAAAGATGACCTATTAGGGATGATTACCACTGCTGTTCTACTGGTTACCATGTGTTAGAAGCAGCAACACTAACACCATCAGTCTTTCTCAGCTGCTCCAGCCAACTCATTGGACATCTTTTTTTGTGTCTGTTTGGGAAATTGCAGTTGTTCCTGCAATGTTAATATATGTATGCCTTTCCACACTGCTCCTCCACTATTGCAGCCAGTTCAGTCCTGCCCAGTACAGAGAGCTGTATCATTCTGGAAAATGTTAGATCCTCTGTGTTTGTCTGATAGCTGGAATTACATGAAGCTGTAGGAAATCCAGCACCACATGTCTATGCCTTAAAGTGCCTAGTTCTCAGGTAACTGTGTGAATATAGGTACTTAAAAATGTAACTGGAGAGGTGAATGGAACCCTCAGTTTTTTCTTTTATTTTTCAGGGATGTTTTCAGACAGCTTCACACGTATATTGTCATGGGGGAGGGCAGACCTTCCCCCTCTGAGAGGCCAGTCTTCCTCAGCCCGCAGCCACCACATCAGGAAGGATTAGCTTCACTCCCCAGCATTGCAGCATCTCAGAGAGCGGTTGTCCTGCTCAACTCCCTCCACGTGGCCTCACCTTCTCTACCCTTTCGATTCCATTTTCAAATGATAGGTTACTTCCTGCTGTCATGCTGACCCCTGATCTGCCACAGCAATGGTGCAAACAGACCAGTCAACATTTGACAAATTTAGTGATGGGCCAGAGGGACAGTTTGCTTTTTGGAAAGAGTTTTCTGATGATGCTGCTTGAACATTGCTGTGAAAGCCATATGACCCTCTACTTCCACAGCTTTGTGGTGGAAAAGGGATAGAGTATTTTCTCTTTGGCTAAAAATATCCTATAAATACTTACAAATTTCATCATTGTGTCAAGTTTTAAAATTTTGAAGAAAACAAAATCATAAGCACTGAGATAAAAAGCAGTCAGTAGTGTATTGTAGCATTCATTATTTTTCTGACTTCAACTTTACAGAAATATTATTTAGTTCATTTATTTCATTATCTTAGCACTATCCACATATCATCTAGCTGTCCACATTACTGATAAAGTACAATACACTGATATTTTAATCAGCTTTTTGAGTTGAATCCTTTGAATATTTTCAAATAATGTACATTAGAGAAAAGACTTTACTTTTATACTATCATAATGATGCTACAGGTTGGGAGGCTTTGCAGGTCAGTTTCCAAGTACAAGAAAATTACATATTCTGCTTGCTTTTTGTACTTTTTTTTTTCTTTCTTTTTTTTTTTTTACCTTTCCCCCTTGTTTTAGGACATATTCAGAAGGATACATGTACTATATCAAGTAAAAATTGAGCTCTGGTACATGTTCACAATGTTCATCATTACTCAGAATTTCGATTTAAAGGAAATTCTGCTGCATGGGCACATCTGAAAAAGTTGAATAAAGATACCATTGTTTTAAAACTCAAGAAGTCAAAACTTGAACTATGTAGTATAAATACAAACTGTATATGTTGATGACTTGAAAGAGGTAAAATTATGATTTATTTTTATGAGAGCTTTGCAGTGCAATAATGTAAACTTCCTATATTAGTTCCTATACTTAGACTAGCTCTGTCCTAGTATTTGCCAGTATTTGCCACCAGTACATTCTAAAATATCATTATACTTTGCCCTGTTACTGTCTTTTACAGAACTTCTGTCATTTAAAAATGCTGTAACTGAACATATTTTAAAATTATCCTCCATTTATTGCAAAGAAAATAAAGATAGATCAGGATCACAGTTTCCTGGTGTTGTATGTAATTTTAATTTTTTCAATTAAGTAAGAAGATGTAAGAACTTCTATCCATCCCATCTGCTTGAGTCACTTTTACTGTATAAAGCTTGTGTAAAGTTTCTTTCTATTAATAGTAGCAGTAATATAATTATAGCAGTCCTTGGGGATCCCTGTGGAGGGTCCTTCTCTCACATCCCACAGGCTTCATGGTACACCCTGTACTGGTGTTCACATGCAGGTAATGCCTGTACTTGGCAATATTATGCTAAATTTTGTATTTCTAGTTTAAGCAGTGGTGCTGCTCCCATGGTGCTTAGGCCCAGGAAGAGGAATTGAGCATCTACTGTTCCTGTGACTCACATGCATGAGTTCTTTGCCCTGCAGTGGAGAGGCAACCTGCAGCCCCCTGTCTAGGTCTGCTTTCTGCCCCTGAGCACCAGGGAAATGGCCTCCCTCCACTTCAGATGGTTTTTCTTCTTAAGCTCATGCAAGATCCAAAACAATTCTACTCCAGATTTTAGCAATATGGCAAATATGAGGACAAACAAAAGTATAGTTCATAAAAAAGGCTTGATACTTAGAATAACTACAGTATTAAAAAGAAGGAAGTGAAGACAAATGTGTCAAAATAGCAGTAATTTAAAACTCCTGAGTGTTCATAATTTCCATGAATCAAAGAGAGGTATTTTGACAGAAGAATACAAGAAGTACTGTAACATGGGTAAAACGCCTCCATCAGCTATGAGACTGTTAACATGTATTAACTTGTTTTGTTGAATATTACTCATACTCATAACTGTACAGACTGCCATGATTTTAACTCCTGTCATACCACAGAGGACCATGGTAAAGAATTTAACATTACAAGTACATAAAACCAGAAATTGCAGTTTTGATCAAGGTAAGAATTAATTTCAGTAGGTGTTCAGTTTGGATAAGATCTGCAGGTTTGTATCTGCAAATTTTTAAGGCGGTGAGCCATAAAGTTAGATGCTGCAGCTAATATAAGATGTTGAAGTATTATGTTGTCTACTGAATTAAAAAAACCCAAACCAACAACTATCAAAAAACCCCAACAAAACCCAACACAACAACAAAACATACACACAACCAAATCAGAAGAAAAAACAACAAACCCAAACCAGAAAAACACCCAGTCTAAGAGGAATTTTGCTTCCTTTGAGTTGACAGAGTAGAACTTCTGAGAATGAACTGAAGTTTTGGAAAGCAGAAAAACTACTTTATTTTTAATATGTAGGTTTTCTGGGGCAGAGAAAGGCAGAGGAAAAATGCTCAGGGTTACAAATGACAAATGACTGTGAAGGACTGTGAAAAGGAATCTTTGGCATCTGAGACAATAGAAATAGCCAAGGAGAAAAGGAAGCAGAGGTCAGGGGAATCACGTTAAGTAAAATGGGGCTTTTTCTTTAAGGCTAAGGTAAATGCTCTTGTAAAAATCAGAAACAACTACATGCATTTGTTCTCTCAATGGCAGAAAATATTTTCTGCAATTCATTGGTCTCTGATAGACTCTTATCTGGTTTCTGTGAAGAGTGTGCCTGAATGCATCACAAAAGATGATCTATTTACCTTCAGAATATTTTAGTAAAATAGAGCATTCATGTTCATTTTACAGGTGGAGAAGACAGAGGAACTAAATTACTGACCGAATGTGACACGAGTCATCCCCGTTAAAACGCAAAACGGAGCCCACACCCTAGATTATGTCGCTAACCACTGCAGAGCTATTCTTTCAAGCTAAGTTATGCCACCAATTAAATAACACCATAATGAGAAATAGATTACACATGCTGTTTTGGAGGCTACTTGGCTCTGCCGCTGCCTTTTTTTTTTTTTTTTTTTAAATATACCAAACGTCTCATTAGCATGCAGGACAGTTGGGAGTGGGTTTTGTGACAGGCAGAGGAAATTACTGGCTTGCTAATGGACAGCTGAGGGTTACAGTATACATTTTCGTACCATGAAAATTATGTACAGCTTCAGTAATACAATCTCAAAAATAAAACACCAAGTGGAAAATAAATTCTTCCCAACATGCATAAGCAGGGGGTATTCTTGTTCATAAAAACGAGAGATGATTGCCTAAAAAATTTTACAACATGATCTGGTCAAGAGGTGCCCAGAATATTCAGTCCAACACTGACAAAGAACTGAGCAGTCTCTTATCATTCTGTGAGGTGTAGGGGCAGCCAGGAAGCTGACGAACACGATTGTCCCACTATTCCTTAAAAAATAAAGGGAATATTTTTAAAACTTGACACCCACATTCCAAAACTCCTAATTTAAAAAAAACAAACCAAACCATCTAGGCAGAAGCAAAGCTTCTATCTGAAAATAAAATCAGTCACTAAGAAAGTGTATAATCTAGTCAACATATAAATATACAAAACAAATCAAAAAGCATGAACAGACAACTGTGCATACTGCCAACAAAAATCTCGACATACCATACATACATCTTCAGTATCTTGAGGACTCATATGACAAAGGCACTGTAGCCAAATGAAAAAGAACACATGTATAATTCATGAGGAATTACTTTTTAACACACTAGAGCTTTTGACTGTCTAAAAATGGAATTGTGAAACATGGGAAGCAACAGTGTTGTCTCTAAAGCTACAATCGTTTTTATTTTTCTAATATTGTCTTCAGTAAAACCCATGATTTGGAGCTCTTGTGTTTTGCAGAGACTTCTCTCCCGTTGATTTATGCATCTTTACTGGAAGGCATAAACTTATTCTTACCTTTACTTTGCTCTATGTAAATGATTTAGAAAGAAGTATATTTACTAGTAGGTTTAAAACATTCCTTTGAGTTATGATTTTTTAATGTTTTTTTTTTATATGGCATATATTTGACATGAGATCACAAAATACAGGAAAACATATTTCACACAGTCAAATCTTTCTCCCGTGATATGCCATGTATATAAGATAAGGCAACAGTTGGGACATAATGCAACACAAAGACTTTCCAATCTGACCTTCAGTTATCCTTTGGATTTCCTTTTCCACATTCGCCCCCACCCTTGTCTTTTTTTTTTTTTTTCCTATTAAAAGTAAACAGCTGTTATGTAAGTGAATTGCGATGTTACTAAAAGAAGAAAACTATCTTCTTAAAAGTTTGTGCAAAAATTAGAGGAATTAAGTACTAAATAACTGAACAAAGCTGGACAATGGGAGCAAAGAAGATGACAAAGGAGATATATACAGAATCTGGCATAAATAAAAATGTAGTACTTGCAAAAGCAATTATGAATTCTCTTTTTGTTTTAAATATAGTTGGCAGGTAGCTTAGGAAATGAAAATAAATCTCATCTAGCTGACAAGAAAGCACCTCTTAAAGGAGATTAGGCACAAATATGTAACTAATGTTAAATACTAGAGACTTCCATCTTTATGTTAATACACGAACTCTAAACCTGCTACAGTCCAATGGACATACTGTCACTCAACCCCAGAACTGTCAGGCTATATTATTTTCAGTACAGCAATTATTTCAGTGACCTACATTTTCCATGACCAGTTTCTTACTCTAGGCAAGAATCAAAGCATAAAGCAAGAAAGTTTTTTTTTTTTTTTTTAATATTATCAAATATTCCCTCTCTGGTTTAGACTCTACATTTGAGTCAACAGGAAAGAAATTTGATGTGGACATTTTTCGTGACATTCTATTGCAAATCAAAGCAGATAACACAGTCAGTGGTTTTGCCCGTAAGAAATGAATTTTTATGTTGATTCCTCCTCCAGCTTTTTCAGTGATTAAATGATGTAAGGAGAGGCCAGGGTGTGGAGCAGTGCACATAATTTTGCCAGTTGAAGATCCATAACATAGGAAACGTTGTTGTGTGACTTAACGCAACTCATTGCTTTAATTTTAAGACATACCTTCAGTTTGAGAAGGAAGACAATTAACAATTAACATCGTTTAAATGTCAATTCATTATTAACATATGTTTATATTTCACTGTTATTCTGTGGTTTCTTCCTTGCTATAGGGAGAAAAAATATATTATTAGTGCCATATAAATAGCAGCTTCTCTCTGATTGTGTAGAAGCACTTGCGCTAGGAATATATTTGGGCAAGGCAAGGGATATATTTGGGAAAGGTTCTATCTTTTTTTATCATATAAGGTGTGAAATTTAGATCCTGCTTCCTACCACCTGCTGGTGAGCACAACCCATTCACAGAAGCAGCTGTAATATTCAACCCTCCATCACTTTTCAGGGTATGAAAACTAAGGACCAATCTTGTGTCTAAATCTTTTGCATATAGAAATTTTAGTTCATTATTTATCTTTCCATGTAGAAAGAAGCTTCCTTCGCAGTTGCTTATAACCCTTTCACCATCAAAACTGTCACTACTTTTAAACTTGCCAAGGGCTACTTCTGCAAGCTCTATTGTCACTGACTCATCAAAACTGAAATGTCTCTGACCTTTGAATCAGTTGTCTTATTTCTTTTTTGACACCAATGACAACTAGAGAAAAAATGCAGATGAAACAGTCAGAAAATAACAGCAAAAGCAAGCCGACAATGCCAAATCCATCCAGGAAAGCGTCAGTTCTTAAAGATGTCGAATGCTCCCTGTGAAATAAGGATGTTTTCAGCAGTTGCTGCTTCTCTGGTTGTTAGGCTTTAAATATTTTCAATAAAAATTTTAAAAAGCAGAGGAATAGCCTTCTCTAGTGATTTTCAGTGAACACAGGCAAGTGAAAGTCCTTGCATAAGGCCCAGTTTTTCATAAGGTTCAAATCTCTCATGCACAGTGAGGCCACGGAAGGAAACCTCATGGAGCACCTGGGAACAGCTAGTCCTTTTCAACTGTCACCCAATAATGTTGTATTCACTGTACCTAGCTGATTGCAACTCTCAAGAGCAATATGATTTGATCTGTCCATGTCCAATGTATTTTCCCTTTCAGATCAGTTGAAATGTATCATAAATGATGCAAGTTGTATAACCAAGTGCAATATATAATTAGCTTTGTGCAGAGCCCAAAGTTTGAAACTTGAATGCTAATAAATGCTAAGCTAGTAAATCCTTATTTGGGGCCATCCAGCCTGAAATGCTGTGCTGGGTTTTAAACACAGTCAAAATTCACACAAACTATTGTCCTGTATAATGAATCTCATTTAGGAATCTTTGTTCCCTGTATGAATCCCTTTGAGCTCTCCCAAGCAAATGGAAGACTTGCCTTTCCCACATTTAAAGGCTGATATTATCCAGAAAGGAAGGCAGCTTTTGCATTTGCTCACAAATGAGTTCTGAGTAATTCTTACTCCAATGTCTGTCCTTCTGATCTTTGGTCCCCTTGCAGTGCTTTTTTTCTGAAATGAGGATATCATCCCTCCTTTTTTTTGTTCTGTTCTCACTGGCAGAGATTACCAGAACAGGGTAGTAAACATTTCAACAGAAAATAAAATGCAAAACTCAAGGGACAGCCTTACCCTGAACTGTCAATTACAATAAAACTTGAGCGTGTAACAAATCTCAGCAAGATGAACGCATTCTAACATACTGGCAAAAATTAGGTAGTGGAAGAAAAACGTACATTGGTAATACAGAATGCATGAAAGGGAAAAGGTAGAAATGCCAGAGGAGAAAAGAATTTCTCCTGCTTCTGTGATTTCTTTAATAAATGACCTATTTCTAGTTTGAAGCTGAATTCACCCACAGAACTATCATCCTTCCAGAATTTGTACCACAAAGTTCAGTATGCAGATTAACCCGCTATTGACAATATTAGGGAGAGAAATTTCCTTTAAAATAATCAGACATCGTCATTAATTCATTGATGATTACTAAATTCAGAAAATTAATGCAAAGTTGTAAAACAATATATTTAAAACACTGTCACTGCATGATGTTGTCTCAGTTTATTTAATTCGGGTACAGAAACAGAACTGAGGTTAGTAATGAGTGAAGGACTTGTGCTCGAAGATAAATTGGGTACCAGTGCATGCAGGCAGCGTGGGGTAAAATTCTAAAAGATAGTTACTTGTTCCAAACAGAAACTTTTCTTGCTCCCTTTTATAACCAGTCTCAAATTTGCCTTTTGAAGTTCTATGTCTATGCGTGCTTTGGGAATTATTTTAATTTTTGTTCCAGCCACAGGGTTATTCCTTCTAAATATCAATTTTCAATAAATATTTTTGAATAAAGGTGCTTTATGATTCTCACCCATCTGCTTTTAGGCATTAAATCATATTTTACTTGATTTAGTTCTTGTTCTGGTCTTTTAGTAAAGTAAATCTGTCTAGATGTTTCTAACAGAAGCTTTAGGATGGGCTTTGATGGAAACAAATCTAATTATAACTCTCATTTTCAGTGCAATAAACTATATAACGACAATATATTCACCTCATACAGTATAGAGAAAGAGGAATGTGCATAGATTTGCACACAGCCTAAATCAGTCTGTAGTTCCAAAAGAAAATCACAAACCAAACCTGAATATTCTACTTGATGTAATTCTTCTCCATTTAAAACTTCTCAATACTGAAATCCGTCATTCTGCATGTGTATCATCACCAAATGTAATGCTAGTGACTTCAGGAAATGTCTGTCAGGCTAAAGATCAATGTGGTACCCACCACGAGCACTATGTAACATCCCATGTTACTGTACACCAAAAAAAGCCAGCACATATTACATACTCATAGTGGATGGTACAGATATTTATGTAGCATTACCGAATGGAGTTACTTTTGCAGGGCTCTGGATTTTTAAAAAATATTTTTCAAAAAGTTATAGCATACAAGTTCACGGTTTCCATAAGCACCATGAACTCTTCCCTTTCCCCTTTTCTGACTTATCTGACTGATAGGCATTAGGTGTAAGCACTGAGAGAATTCAAAGTTTGTCCATCTAGTAACAAGAAACTATGCCAGGAAAAAAAATCACAGGTAACCACTACAATAAAAATAAATGCCAAAAGTTTAGAGATTTATTATACTCAATAATGTGTCTCACTGAAGGTGAAACTGTGCATTACTGCATAGGTAGGCTGAGGTTTTCAAATCTGAATTAATGACATGTTCACTGGTTTCTCAAGAACAAGGCGTTCAAACCTCTTGAGCATTAAAAATGTTATTCACTTTATAAAGAATTAGGGGAAACACTGGTTGCCAGAGGTAGTTAGCATTGCTAAAATCATTACAGCTCTGAATGTCAGTAACATTCTGTTCCTCAGGTGTGAAAGGAAAAATTCCTATTTTATTTGAAATGTTCATATAATTCCAATAAAAATTCTTCAATTTAATGTTACTGCATTATGCAAAAGTAATAACATCTACTTACCAAATCAGTTTGTTGGGGTGAATCGCGCATTCCAGGTTAAAATATTTTTGGTAAAATAGGCTTCCAAACATATAAATGCATTCAGAGATTCTGTGGAGACAATACAGAGGCAACATCAATGGTTTGCAGGGTCTGTTGTTTAGGAGTGTTACAATATTTCACAGTGTATCATAAATATTAGTCCTATAACAGTTTTGAAAACCTCTTTTTTAAAAAAATGAGAATTTCAATATGAATGTTCTATGTCCTATGTTATCTATCTGTCACCTAGGAATATTATGTCCTGAAAAATGTGCAATTTTTTTTTCTTTGTTTTTTAAACAAGAGAACAAGAATTTTCTGTTTGGTTACAATAATCGCTTTCCAGATAGCACATTCATCAAACAATGAGCAATTCACTAGGCTAACATATGCTGGAGCTTGCTTGTATATTTTCGCATTGTCTTCTGCCTGAAAAGAGTTAAATAGAGCATATAAAGAATGAATACAGAACATCTTGGGAAACAAAACAACTAAAATGGGTTAATTAGTGAAAAACATGCATCAGAGTATAAAGCTCAACTGTAAATGTTATGTTTTTTTCAACCCATTATATCTGCTGATAGTATTTGGGATTACGGATAATATCAAAATAAGAGATGGCAATTTTCAAATGGATTCAAGTGGAACACGGTAAGAACACTTCATTGTTTGAATAATAGTTCAGATGCATTCACATTAAACATACATTAGTGAATACATTTATTTGAGTTGCTCATATATAAGCATAATATGTAAGTGACCTAGAAAATACAGACATCGTATAATCAATGACAAAAATATTGAGACAGACAAGCCCTGAAATCTTTGATCCAATATATTCTTTGGCAAATAAACAAAACATGCTATCTTGACAAAATGTGTTCTTTGGAGTATTGGAACTGTGAAATCCCCAAGCGGCGCCCTCAGAGGCACTCTGCAACAGCCTTGCTGTCAGCATTAGATGGGTGAGAAGATACTGATCTGGCTAACAGTACACATATATCCTCCCCCCACCCCCCCACCTTAACTCAGTCCCCTTGTGCCGGGGAATACTCTCATTCTTGTCTGATGCTGCCTATTGCCAGCTTTGAGTGCAGACTGTATATCCCTTTGTGCTTTGTTGTGTAACAGAGAGCTGACCTGACTGCTGTCGTTTAGACTAACAGGAAAATACACCCCCATGTTGGTAAAAAAAATAAGTTTTATGAAGAGAAGTAATGATCTGATTTCCTCTCTATCCAAGGATTTTAAGGATCTTTTTCTTTATCTAAAAGGGTCCTCCCCAGTGCTGTTGCTGCTAAATTTGTGAAATTAGCTACCAAATTAGTGAGATTAGCAGTTCGGCTAATACTAATATGCCATTTGTATTTAATTTAAAATGCTCTTGAGTTTTCTCCTATCCCTCTCTGCTTCATTTGCTCTGTACATGTCCGTGGGTTTCTGAAGGAAGAGACATTAGAGTATTTCTTTAGAATGGATAAGTCTCCTCAAAGGTTTGTACTTGAAGACAAGAAACTCATGAGAGCCCAAAATACACTAACACAAGATAATAACAATCTTCTGGAATTGAGGAAAATTTGCAGGCATAATGTTGTTCCATAAAGTCTTTAGAATATAATGCACCATGACATAGTTGCATGGCTGTCCATGAGCTGTGGTCACCCTGTTAAATTTATCTTATGTACAATGTGCTCATACAGAACCCAAAACAGGAGAGAAGTGCAATGCTGATAAAACACGAACTTGTCAACAGAGCAGTAAAGTTTGCTACATTAAAATAAAAGAATTAGTGAAGTTTTCAATATTTAAGAAATACTTGTGATTTTTCAATATCAACACTAAAGTAAAAATGTTAAATCCTCTTTTTAATGTATACATTCTTAAAGTAAAAACCACATAAAAATTCTAAACACGTAGACAAAGTCTTTTTTTTATATGGATGTTCTCAATTTGTGTTAGGCAATTGACATTTTAAATATGGGTTGGAAGAGGATATACATCAGGGTATGCAGATAGAAATGTTAAAATGCATATTTTATTTTGACTAGTGAAAGCTCTGTCAGAAGGTCTTTGATTCACAAAGCTGGAATACATTCACAGTTGTGAAATATGATCCTCTATCATATTCACTTCTTAGACAGGTTAATGTCTTAAATACAAACAAATGCACAGCAGACAAAATCCAAGACTGATTTGCATCAGGGTCTCTAAGAATAAAAAGAAAAAACTAATATTAAGTAGATTTAGCATAAAAGGGAGCAAACTTTTTT
The DNA here is from genome assembly GCA_013400055.1 of Nycticryphes semicollaris. NCBI lineage: Eukaryota > Metazoa > Chordata > Aves > Charadriiformes > Rostratulidae > Nycticryphes > Nycticryphes semicollaris. The sequence goes on from VXBJ01001550.1 coordinate 329,425, forward strand.
CCAAATTCTTACGTATTTGAAAAATGAAGTCTGCTATTATTGCATCTAGTACATGAAGTATCTAATAATAAAAACATTCAAATTAATGCTTTTTAAATTCAATATGTTTAAAATATTTTGAATATTATTATTTAATTATTATTGTTATCAAATATAGTCCAAATATTTCCTGTTGTCCAAATGTAACTGAACAGTGACATTCCAAACAAATATATTTCAGTGCAATCCAAATAAATTAATCTAAGAAAGAAAATAATTATGGTTTATACTAAAATATTTACATTGGAGAAATCAGATTGCATCTGATACTTGAAAAGAGGCTTTTTAAAGAGAAATAGTAAACCATTGCATCCTCTAGAAATGCTGGGTCTCTCTAGAGTTAACAATATTTCAAATAGTTTTTAAATCCTGTAATTGCAGATTTATTTGTTTTGCTCCTTATTTTTAGCCATCTCACAAATCATAGATCCAATATGCAACTAAGACTAATTACGTATAAACTAGCCAGAAATAGGAAATACATAGAATGCAAGAAAGCAAACTCCCACCTCTTCAAGGATTTAGTCAATAGGACCCCCTGGGAAACTGCCCTCAGAGACAAGGGAGCAGAACAGAGCTGGCAGATATTTAAGGACACTTCCCATGGAGCATGAGAGTTCTTGATCCCCAAGTATAAGAAATCAGGAATGGAGGGCAAGAGACTGGCACAGCTGAGTCAAGATCTGCTGGTCAAACTGATGGGCAAGAAGGAAATGCACAGGCAATAGAAACAGGGACAGGTAGGTATCCTGGGAAGAGTATAGGGATGCTGGCTGGTTGTGTAGGGATGGGGTCAGGAAGGCCAAGGCACGGCTGGAGCTGAGCTTGACAAGGGACACAAGGAATTATAGTAAGGACTGCTCCAGGTATATCAGCCAGAAAAGGAAGGTCAAAGAAAGTGTAACCCCTCAGTGACGTAGAGTGTAGGATTAAGTGTGCCCTCAGCAAGTTTGCAGGCAACACCAAGCTGGGTGGTGCAGCTGACACACCTGAGGGATGGGTTGCCATCCAGAGGGACCTGGACAAGCTTGAGAAATGGGCCTGTGTGAACCTTGTGAACTGCGTGAACAGGCTGTGAGCAGAAGGGCTTGAGAGCAGCACTGCTAAGAAGGACTTGGAGGTACTGGTGGATGAAATGCTGAATGTGAGCTGGCAAAGTGTGCTTGCAGCCCAGAAAGCCAACTATGTCCTGGGCTGCATGAGAAGAAGCATGGCCAGTAAGCCGAGGTAGGTGATTCTGCCCCTCTGCTCTGCTCTGATGAGACTCCACTTGGAGTACTGTCCCCAGTTCTGGAGCTCTCAGCACAGGAAAGACATGGACTTCTTGGAATGGGTGCAGAGGAGGGTGTCAAAAATCATCAGAGGAGTGGAACACCTCTCCTATGAGGACAGGTTGAGACAGTTGGGGTTGTTCAGCCTGGAGAGGAGAAGGCTCTTTCTCATACGGTGGTCTTTCATAACTTAAAGGGGCCCACAAGAAAGATGAAGACAGACTTTTTAACAGGCCCTGTTGCAATAAGACAAGGGGTAATGGCTTTAAATTATAAGTGGAAAGGTTTAGACTTGATATAATGGCGAATTTTTTTACAATAAGGGTGGTGAAACACTGAAACAAGTTTCCTAGAGAAGTTGTAGTTGCCTCGTCCCCTGGAAACATTCAAGGTCAGGTTCTGTGGGGCTCTGAGCAACCTGATCTAGTTGCAGTTGTCCTTGCTTATTGCAGGTGTGCTGGACTAGATGACATTTGAAGGTCCTTTCCAACCCAAACTATTCTATGACTCCTGATAAACCAAGATTGTATTAGAACTCTGCTTTTTTTTTTACTCCTCCTCCTCTGTAAGTAAACTTTCCTTTCAAACAACTGAGCATCTGTCACCCCCAAACGTAGCATGTAGTTCTTAATTATGCCCCAGGACAACTCCTTCACAATGAGTACCAGTGGGGAGAGCTTTGTACCCTCAGCACTATCTAGCAGGTCTTCAGGGCCTTTGGATTTAATTTGTTACATTCATTCTCAGCACCTTCAGATTTTATTTGCTGTGTTCACTAATGAGCAAAAGAATCACATTATATTTAAAAGGTTTTTGTAAAATTATGCTGATACAACAAGGTCCCAAAGCTACAAATTTGAGTAAAAACATTCTGAAACCAGATGCCAAGCCACAAAGTTCCTGATGTTTGAACAAGATGCAGCAGTACAGTATTTTGTGATGACAGCATCCAATAAGAAAAATGGTTACAACAGAACAGAAGTCTAGAAGTCTATCCAAGGAATTTGTATTCCCAAAGCATGGAAAAAGTCACGAGATATCATTACATCTGTGTTATTGTCAATGTTGTCCTGATAAATACCAACATTCTCACTTGCCCATGGTGGAGAACTTTTGAACCAATTATGTGAAGTTTCCGACAGTTTTCTGCAAGAGGTTTTTGAAATGTGATTATCTGTCAAAAATCTGTGTCATATCCAAGTCTTAACTTGAACTGTCTTGAAGCAAGACATGTTTTATTACCGTATATACAAACATAGACCCAAACCACCAGCAGATAAACTAGTGCAAGCTACCCATCCTTCTGTTCTGTGTCCTTGTGCACTCAGCCACAGACTTAAATAAAAGTATCAAGACTCTCCAGAAACAGTTAAAGCAATGAAAGGACATTCCCACCTCACATTTAGAAGTCAAAGGTGAGCTTTACTATGCTGATCCTTTCTTTAAGTCAAAATTAAAGCCAGATTTTTTAAGAGCTAATATCTTTTAAAGTCACAAACTGAATAAAAGAGCATGCATAACCACAATAGCAATACTTTTTTTTATCCCTGTACGTTCAGAGTCAATGATCTGTTTTTTACTGCAAAATTATATACAGACTGAAGCTTCAGATAAGTTCAAATAAAGAATCCATTAAGCTAATAAAAATATCAGCAGACATAGGAATGAAATCAGACGACAGATGAGCTGGTACACAGAGAGGTTTTATCTCCACCATAAGGGAGAGGGAAGGTGTGTGGGCTCAGGCTTGCCAGAGCTCTTGTTGTCATGCCAGAGTTGATGGGACTGGTTGTCTGAGGTGGTGTTTTAGGGAGGGCTGTTATCCCCAGAGCTGTTGCTTAACTGGAAACATCAGATGTCATATTGATACCATGTCTGTGTAGAAGTCAAAAACAGGCAGGCAAAGAAGCAGGAGGATATTAGCTGTAGTGTGAACATACTAAGGCTTCACTTCTGGGAGACAGGATGGTGACAGCAGGTTATTTCTGCAGCCACTGGAGGAAGGAAAACTCCCATGTGCTTTCAGTAGGATTGTTGGATATAGAGCCCTCTTAAGACCCTGGGGCTAGATCCTGTGTCTGCGTATACACAGGCTTGCCTCAGTGTTATTTCTTGTGCAATTTCCATACCAAATACAGTGTGAGATGAAAACTTTCCAGATATGACAAATGAGTAATATTTATTTTTTTGCTGTGCAGCTACACAGGAGTGAAGATGTCCCACACCTCTACAGTAAAACACCTCCCAGCATTGCAGCACATGTAGCTGTTGCCATGATCCAATGCACAGCCAGGAAGCACTGGCATTACATTTCTCTATAGATGGTCAGTTAAACTCTCAGGACATAAGAAGCACCTCTCTTTTTGAGTGAGCATTTTTTGTATCTTGTTATCTACCACTCCCTATAGTCATAATCTCTATCTCTTAGGGTGAGTTTCCCCACTTTCTTGGTTCAGTAAAACTAGTTTAGGCTGTTAATCTGATCCTCATCAAACAGCTATCCTGCTGGGATTGAAACAGCTCCCTGCCTTCCCCCATTGGTGACTGAGCCTATACAGCAGCCACTATCATTGCAGAAGGATAGGGCAGCCCACTATAACAGCTCATGGACTGTATATAGGCATAACAAGAAGTTTTTTATATTTCCTTGTATCTCAGAGAGGCCCTAAATATCATCAGAAACAGATCCATTCAGATAGCTCACTGCTTCTAAAGAAGAGTGGATACAAACTTTATCACATAATAAAAGGCTGAATAGCAATAGCCTTATCATATTCTTGGCTAGAGGTTTCTTTCAAGTATCTGCTCTTATATTACTATTCCAAATGGAGGAGTAAAACAAAGCCAGATACATAAATTTTCTGCTAGAAGCACTGCAATTAAAAATATGACTAAGAAAAACCCTGCATTTGAAAAATAACTGTGAAGTTGCCTTATTAAAATCAAATGTCTTAGCCACAACCACAAAGTAAGAGTCTGGATTTTCATAATAAAACCTCTATCCCATTAAAAAAAATATTATCCATATTAAAACCAATTGATTTGCTGCAACCAAATTTCAGGAAGTTTTTTATTATAAGAAAATGCAAGAATCAACTAAATGCTAAGAAAAATGAGAGGAGAAAAAAAACCAAAACAAGATAATATGTTAGCTGACACACACTCCAGAGTTTAGACTTTTCTTGTAGATAATTTATATGCTCACATTATTTAATTGAAACATCATGCATACTACCACATGTTGCTCCTTAACCAGTCAACACATATGGACTATGCTTGCAGGATAGAAATATTCTTGGGAATCATTGATTTTATAGTGAGTTGAAAACAACAGATGCATTTTTCAGTGAGGAGGGATATATAGGTTTGGGAAATTAACAATGGTCACTTTAATTAAAACCATGGCCATATGATGTGCTTATATCACACGGAGTGTAATGAAACACTCTTGATTAATGGATATAAATAATACAGATAAATGTTTGTGTTATCATTTTTGAAGCTTTATCAGATTGCATATAAACTCTAATTCTAATAAAATACATAGTACAACCTTGCAGACACTATGACAAACAGCCTTGTAAGTGGCTGAGTAATTCCATTATACTCTCTCAAATTTAACTTCCCCATTAGTGGTGGTGCAACTTGATAAACTGGGCAAAGTAGGTCAAACATTTTGATTCGACTTATTCTAAATACAGTGGCAATCAGAAAAAAATAAAAATTATGTCCCAGGATTGCATTCCAATAATTCCCATATCTGATGAACAAAAGGACTGCATTTTCTGTTTACAAACGTAACACTTTCTACTAATTACAGTGTGTTTTCATCATTCCTATATCAGAAATATGGACTCTTGTCTTGATGCATAGACAAAATGTCTTGATGCAAGACAAATACACTGCCAACATATATCCAGTAGTATGACTTGAACCTGTACGCTCATGTAGAAGACTTACAGGCATCTCCCCTGCCCCTTCCCTTGTGTCTCGAGAAAGTAACAACCATTCACAATATGGGATATGTGCACAGGCTTCCAAGTGGGTAAACATGTTTTTGCGTTTGGTATTCCACACAATAGCACCTATTTACTAAATATTGTTGATTAATGATAAACAATCTTTCAGAAAACTCCATTACATTCACCATGTGAACACAAGTTAAATTAAATAAATGCAAGTCAATGACACATTTTAACTTGGGGAAAGAAGGACATGTTTGATACTAAATTTACTATAGAAAAATCAGTGGTCTATTTTCTTCCTTTCTCTAGGAAACTTTTTGGTTGTCTAGATATGCTAAGCATTTCTCTGTCCAGTTTCACCAAATACCACCTTATGTAACTCTGAAGGAACCTTACCCCTAAGAAATCACTTCAGAAATTGTGAAGAAACCTTTCCCCCAAGAAATCACTTCTGAAACTATGTTTAAAACAATCTTTCCATTGATACAGCAGCTGGCAAACTGTGTATTGATCTGAAATTGTTCAAAGTAGACATGAAAGTCAGAGAAGTGGCACAAGAAATAAAACCAGAACGGAGCAAAAAGAAACACGCTTTGTTTCTACATAAAGAGAACAAACTAGAAGTAGTAATCCTGTTGTCCAGCAGTCATATAACGCTTAGAGAGTACCACTTTTGTCAAGTAAGAGGAAAAGGGAGGCCCCAGATTTGCTTTCAACTTACACTGTTGTAAAGGGAAACAGGAATAGTTAAACACACTTGGCAAATTTTGAAGGATCTGAGTATGTCCTGAGGGCTTCTAATTTTTCCTAGTAATTTTATAATAAACTATAGAGAGCCTTTTATCTGTGCTTTGTGTTCAGTGAAGTCACATCAAAGGAAAGAACAGATCATTTACATCCATTTGGGAACTACTCACCATATGCCTGGGCAAAAGATACTACCGCTCTGCTAAACACCCTCTTCTCAAGCCCCCGCTGTTAAGAAGAGAACTTGTATACATATAAAATCAACATTCAGGGAATGTACAGGCAGCCCATGCTCCCCTTGTTCATCTCTAGTTACTCAGTCTGCAGCTTCTAGACACCCTCACACCAGCCATCATGGTTTCTGCTCCCATACATCCACCTAGCCATTTCACCTCTAGGTTACAACAAGGTATTAACATTACAGTAATGAGATGCAACTGTAAAACTGATAACTTTGGTAAACTGACTGATCACCTTTGTATCCATCTGGACTCAAACTGAGGCCAGTTATCTCACAAGGTCTTTCTTGACCATAGGAGAGAAGGATGAATTCTGGGATTTGAGAGAAATCTCTCTTTGAGAGATTTTAGAAATTTCTCAAAGACGTTTAGCAAGAAAGAAGCAAACTTGAGGCAATGCCATTTTCCATGTTCTAATTAAGTTCTTTGTTCAGTGCTAGGGAAAAAAATGACCGCTTTCCACAGGGGAATATTTGTCTGACAAAATTAGCACCAATTTTAGAGCCTCCACTAAAGTGGTGAAACAAGGAGGGTACTATAACCTCTGAAGTTCTTAAAATTCTGAGTACTCCTCCTGGTATAGATAAATCAACTCCACATCTAGATGCAACTTAAAAATCACATCAAATTAAAAGTAAAACTTATATAGTTCATAGAAAACACTTTGGTGAGCCAAAATCAAAACTTCAGCTAAAGACAAGAAGTTTCTAATTCTCTTAGTTGTGAAGGTTACATTCGAAGTTTCAAAGTAGTATTCCAGGAAGCAGATAGCAGAAGACATAGCTTTGAGACAGGTTAATTGTGCCATGTTACAGGATCATAGAATGGTTTGGTTTGGAAGGGACCTTAAAGATCATCGTGTTCCAAATCCCTTGCCATGGACAGGGACGCCTCCCACTAGACCAGGTTGCTCAAAGCCCCATCCAGCCTGGTCTTGAACACCTTCAGGGATGGGACATCCACAACATCTCTGAGCAACCTGTTCCACTGTCTTACCACCCTCACAGGAAAGAATTTCTTCCTAATAGCTAGTCTAAATCTACCTCTGTCAGTTTAAAAGCATTATCCCTCATCCTATTGCTACACTCCCTGATAAACAGTCCTCCCTGCAGAGGGGACTCTATTGACCAGAAGGAATCCATTTGATCAACTAAGATATTGATGCTAAAAGAAAAGAAACTTAGAAACATTACTGCTCACAGGATCTGCATGCATTTTCGTTGCCACAATTTTCTGATTTACTGAAAAGAATTTGAAGAAGTTCCAACATAATTTTTTATATTTCAATCCCATTCCAGAATAATATACAAGGAATATAACATTTAACACATGAGGACTGAGCTCAAATTCTGGGGACAACAGGTACAGTAACAGGGCAAAGATAATGTTCTAAATTATTAAAAGTGATTGTTTACAGGTGCAAAGGTAACACATATTCTCTCTTCAGAGCCACACACAGGATGCAGGCATTTGAGGTTGCAAATGTTGTTTTCTAGTAATAAGAGTGAAGGGAGACCAGATACTTCTTGTCATTCATCTTTCATGCCAGCTCACTATCATCACTGCTGAATCACTGACACCAACTACATAGTTGAGACATAATTCTGTGTAATGTCAACATAGATTTTACCTCTCACCCAAACCCAATTAATTTAATAAAAAACCAATCCCAAAACAAATGGTGATGTCCCTACTGCAAGCCATGTCATTCTCTACCTGGAATTAATTTTACACTTACAGTCCCCAAATTTATTAATAAAATTATTTCATCTCCATCTAAAAAAACCATTAACTTAAGTAGGTCTAAAGGACACTTAACTTTCCAATTAGAGAAAAATCATTTGATAGAAAGATTTTTTCCCTATTTCCATTTTTAGAAAGGGGAAGAAGAGTTTTCTCTATTAGGTAAATTTTGACCATTCATTCTTATTCATACTGATAACAAAGTTTAATAAGCCAGGATTTTAGAATTTTGCTCAGGAAGGAAATTTTTATACATTGTATTTTAACATATTGAAATGAATTTTTAGCTACAGCAGAAGTTATATTTGAAATATGAATATAATACAAGTATTCAACTGTATTGTCTTTCTGCTTTCCTGTATAATATTTTTATACTCCACATCTTCCAATCATTAAAGGAACTATTGTCTTATAGAATACAGTGGACCATTATCACTATTCACTTTCTTTTTTTAAACACACAGAATTCTATAAACAATTTCCCCACATAATACGAGTGTTATGTTTAACAGTCTTTCAGGAGTTACAGCAAGACCCTTCAGAAGGGCTGAAGACTTCCAGAGACAATTTCATGCATCTGCAAGCAAAATCACTCAATGTTTACATAATAAAAATTAGGTAGGGTCAATTTCTGGTATAGGACTACATACCAGTATGATACTAGCAATCTAAAGAATTAAAAAATAAAATTTCAATTTAAGTATAAAATATGTATCTATGTAATATAAAAAAAATGTAAATAAGTATTATGCTAAAGCTGATTAAGGCAGAATAAACCAAAACAAATCTTGGTACCTGTTACTACAATCAATTATTGCTTCTCTGTAACTCTCTCTTTGAATAGTAAAGTATAAATTAGAGAGATTTGGAGAATTAAGAATAAACTATGACCAGAAATGTTTATTAAATATTTAAAAAAACTTTCAGAAAATGCTATGATATTTCTATTACATGCGAAATGGAAACAAGTTTGACTATATATACCCAGATAGTAAGGCATGTAGTCTTTAAAAGACAACAACTATAACAATAAAATAAGCTCTTCTAAAATAGCAACAACTTAAACTGTGAGCTTTTTTGGCACTGAGTACATGAGGAAAAAATGAAGTTCCAACCACACTAGAAGTGTTAAGTTATCACAATTTGGAAATGTAGTCATCAGTTCTGCTGAAAAACAGCCACCAAATCAGGCTGGGTAGAAGGGTGCCTTTGTTGCACTGGGTATGCACTGACAAAAGACTAATTCTCTGCATTGTTAGAAGGACTGACTGCTTCAGAACAAACCGCCACTATTTAAACTTGTCAGAACAAGCTTGGAGAAAACTAGATAAGAGCACTTGAGTGATCTGTACACAGACGCAATTGAACTGGAAGTGAAGTTATATACAGGAATGATCTATTGTGTGGTGCAGCTTTAATCATCTGAAACAATTCCTTGATCTTGTTTATAGCAATGATATTCCGTTTACTAAAGGTCTTATCTGATGGATGTTTCAGAGCGTACAGCTTGAACACTAGTGGTCTTTCACAAGTAGTATGCTGGCAACATGTGATGACAGGTACTTCACATACGGTATGGGAAGAGTCACTTCTGAAGTATGCAAGGTTATTTGAATGTAGTTTAATTTTAAATGCAGCAATTTATGATTTTAAATAGATATGTCACACAATAATCCCCGTACAACACATGATATTCAGGAATGGCTACAGATGGAGCTTTCCTGTACAAAAAATAGATCATTATGAACTGCACCTGTTTCTACCAGCCGGGTGATCTTGCACTGTAATTCTTATGTTGCACTAATAATTATCAGATTAGTATTTAACTGTTCTTACCCAACAGTTGGTATAAAGTGGGGCATATACATCCCCTGAGGTCTGAGCCAGTAACAACCTAAGCACATGTGTTACTGCATGCATACATGCAGTCTCACTGGGATGTCAAACAAACTTAGAGCATAAAAAATAAAGGCATGTTCATATAATGAGGAGCCACCGTTGTACCTCTCAAGCTCCAGCTGGAAGAAAGTGAGTTTTCTCAAAGTGTAAGATAAAGATGGAGATTTTTATTCAAGTGACAGAGAAAGAAGTGAAGTGGGGGAACTGTATACATGTTGATGCTATGAAACTAGAGTAGAAACTAAGATTTAGAAATAAAGCATAATGACATGCATATAATCAGGCAAAAGTACCATCCTAGATAAGTGTAAGTGAAAATGAACATACAAGATCAGATGAAAAGAAACAGACTTTGTTGGGACAACTTTCCTATAAGAGGGCTCCAAAATGGACAATCAGAAATAGTAATAAATATGCTCCTTTTGGTATTTTCTGGTTTATTCACTTCCATAAAAGTAATGCCACACAATATTTTCTGATATCAAATCACTACCAGTTCTTACTTTTCAGCAGGTACTAGCGTAATTAGTTTTATATTATGTGTGTATATATCTAACTCTGGGTCATATTTATCTGAATAATACAGATAATGATTTCTACTGTCTGGGTACAAAGACATACAAATGGAGCAAATAATAGCTTTTAAAATTCCTCAATGCATCAGCACTTCCATACCAATAAGTAGTTCATGCTTATTTTCATGCTTGGAAAAACACTAGAAATGCCACTTGACCATCTAAAATGTTGTATCAGCAAACTTCTGTAAATAAATGCATAATATTGTATTGTGGCCAAATGGGCACACAGAAGGGTGAAATAATCAAATTGCTATCTTTCCATTTTTTTACAATTTTTTTTTTACCATAATTTCATCTTTTTACCCAAGCTTTAGGAGATTATGTCCGATGCCTTCAGAAAGGTTTGTTGGGTTTCTTAAATTCCTGAGGAATTCTTATTTTAGCTATGAAAAGGTAATTGCTTTACATGGTACTTCTTATTACTTTTCTTGCATAGTAATTTGATGACATAAATGCTGGGAGAACAGCCTGATTAGGCCAATACATGTTTTTGTCATTATAGCAGTTTTCACAGCATTGTAGATGAATTATTTTATTTTTAAGGGTAAATAATGCTCTTCATGTGTGGAGTTTTACATTCATAGCTGAGCTATGTTTTACAGAGATCCAACTGCAATACAAGTTGAGGCAGGGATATGTATCCTAATTTTTAAGGTGAATAATCACACAAATTTAATACTAATGTGATTAATTTTTTTTTTTTTTTACTCTCATCTTATGTTTCATGACAATTTACTTTTGTGATTCTAATTTGATTTTATTGTGGGATCATAGTAACTGAATGCTTATTCATGAATTAGGTCCTGCATACTGTTTGTGACAGCTGTAGACTTGAATCATCCCCTGTGTGAGCAAAACACAAATTTCCTAGACGTGCATCAAACTGCGTTCAACCTAAATGTGAGTGAGATGACTGTTACAACTATAGCCCCCAAGCCTTCAGCAAACGTAAAGCCTGTCATGTGAAATTCAATGTGGATCTTAATGTGCAGTGTTCTATTGAGCTACTATACTTGATTCAAAACTAAATTTTGTTTTTGGAAAATAAAATTATAATCACAAAGACCTAAGGGGAAAAGAGAGAACACAAAAATAAAACAATTTTCTTTTTCTTAATGTAGTGGTTGTGAAGACCTTTTCCATATAAAGATAATGTCTTTCTTTTTTTCTTTTTCATAAAAGTCTATGACCAAGTTTATTTCTTGTACTATTCAACTGATCTTGCTATTGTTGCTCCTATAGTCTTAACTGAAATTACCACCAGTTACCGCCTTTGAAAAAAATGGTATCTTGGATCATACATGAAATAAATAGGTTTAGACAGGGAAGGAAAAAAAAATAAACCTACCTGATTTTAGTCATAGTGGACAAAAACCTCAGGGATCAAAAAGTCTGCTGTAAAGCAGAACGGGAAAGTGTTCATGCATGAGAAACCCAAATCAGCTTCCTAAAGAAAGCTTGCGGGTTTCAAAACATCACGTGAACCTGAGATTCAGTATACAAATTTATGATAAGATATAAACTTCCATTGTTTTATGGCTATATTAAAGTGCAAAAAAGCTTTGCCAAAGTTTACTGAGGCTGCACAAATAGCAACATTTTTGCATTAAAGCTTCTTCATTCCTTCCAACAAAAGGAGAGAAGTTATGTGCTTTAATATTCACCACCAGCGAGCAGATAGACATTTTCTTTAAATCAGCCAGTGCTGTTGGGTACTGGACAGAACTATGTGCTTCTTAGTTTCACATTCTCATCTTTCAAAACTCTGATTCGTTTACTCAGAGACACTATAATTTAAAATCTGGATGCACAGCAACCCCCTGAGAGATTGGGGGTGGGGGAAAGCAATTAAAAACTCTACAAAATTTGACCTATATCTCAGGTTTGTTAGGTACTTATGTGCTTTTAATATTTTTAAGATGTAAATCTATACTATCATTTACCCTATACCTATAGTTAGCAAATGTATGAATAATTCTGCAGAATTATTTTCAGCCCAGCAAGTTTAAGAGACATGGGGATACTGGACAGCATAGCAATGGGGCCATGGATAACAGTTGAAGAAGCAGGGAAAGTGAAGGAAAACGGTAAATAGGAGCAGAAAGAGTTTAGTGATGTGGGGTGTAAATCCATTGGATTTATAGGGTCCATAAAACGGGACTCTGCTGTTCAGAGAAGAACTTGTTTGGGTAAGCTGCATTCTGGATGACAATCTATATAAATTCTATGAAATGCTGCGAACCACACTAGATCTGTGCTTGCTATAACCGTTCCACACCTATTTCTCTCAAAGCTCAAGAAATTTAGAGCTAGAAAGCTAGAAAAAGGTTATGTTTGAGTCCAATCCATTTCAAATCTTAGCAATTGGCCTTTGTTTCTGTAGTGGGCAAGCTGAAATCCAAAAGGGAGAGAATTGCTCATGCTGGGAAAGTCTGGATTCAGAGCTGACCTTTGGGGTCTTGGGCTTACGTAGTTTGTGAAGTGGTGTGGAGACGACATAATATTATTTAAGACAAGGATCACAGAATGGTACTACTGTTCTTTTCCTATCACCACTGAAAGGCTAATTGTTTAAGACAGTGATAATAAAATTCCTGTCTGAATGTAAAACCATCGAGCTATACAGCAATTCACATGAGAGCCAAGAGGATTAAAGCCTGGGAACTGCCACACTGAAATACAGACCTGAACAGAGTCAAGTAAAAGAGCAACTTCTTTAGAGACTCAATCATCCTCTGTCAGATGGTGCATTAGGGTTGTTTCCCCTTCACACTTCTGCACAACGCTGTATCCCCTTCAGGCCCAAGGAACATTATTCATAATTTAGTCTGATTCAAAGTTTTCAGGCTGCCAAATCACGTTCACTCTCCAAGCATACATGGAAACTCCTGTCTCAGTCTTCTGCTTAAAAATACACTGATGCTAAGGTTTATATAAGGCTAGGATTAAGAGAGTTGGATAAAACAGCAACACATCCATCAGAAACTAAAATTAAGCCTCTTTGAGCATCTTAAGCAGAAAGGAAGTGGGTCACAAAATTATCCATGCTTAAAATGAAGCATTTAACTTAGTTTAGCTAATATTGAATTCTCTAAATCATTCATGGAAATTCACTGATCATTCAAGTTAACTATCTCAAGTAATGAGAACTAGGCCATCTAGGGACAGAGGTGTATCAAACACACATCAGTTAATAAACAGGTTTTGATTGAACAATCAAAGGTGCATCAAACTTTTTAAGGGTAAGTTCAAATTACCTGTGTTTTGGGGAGGAAGAAGTAAAACACAATATGCTTTTGCTTTGCCCAGGCCATTGCAGATAACAGGGAGAGGAGAAAAACAGGTTCTGTGAAGAAAGCTGTGCTGCAAAGCCCCATTGCATTCTTATTACCATGTGGTAAGGTGTAACAGAGAAATAGGAATGAAAAGTGTCAGGTGTAAAAAGGGGATCAACTTCAGTGTTAATGCTACAAAGGTGCTGTTAATAAAGACCCAATTATGACCTTACCGATATTGTTAGCATATGTGTGATTAATAGCCACCTCATCAACTGATTTGGTCAAGCATTATTTATTCAGGAACAGGCTGCTCTCAAAAATGTTCACAAAGAAAAATAATTAAATATCTCAAATTTGCAATTAACCTTTATTTTTAGCTTTTTATTACCCGAGTATTTTAGGAAATGTTTAACGAGCAGACTGTCCTAACAATACAAGTGTTCTTGAATTCTGGTTTTTGTTTTGTTCAACCGTAACAGAAGCCAGCTGCTGATGTTAGATGTAGATTGACTTTGATCTTCGCTAAAACACAGGAGAAGTACCCTTTCTACATTTCTTTCTGGTCCCACACCTCATGGTCACGGTGACCAAAATCCAGAGATTTTTGTGTGCCTGACTTAACTGCTTGGTGAGAAAGGGGTACAGAGCACATCAGAGACAGCTCTCTGCAGACACCAAGCATTTCTCTAAAACCACACAGTTATTTAGTATAGCATGTGAGGGCCGTGACAAGATGATTCAACAGGACATTTCTTTTAAGCTTGTATTCCCCTTTGCTTCAGCAATCTCAGTGATTGCTGCAGGACCTAGCAGCTTTTCCTTCCATCACCTGCTCTCCCCCACCACTTTCCCCAAAGTGACATATTAGCTAACTTCTGGGATATTTTTCTGAGGAAATGTAACTGTAGCTCAAAATAGAAACAGAATGCTTTGGCTGATGTAAAAATCTTTGAAAGTTGTGTGATGCTTGGCTCAAGCACTTACAGATTGCAGCCAGGAAGACATTTTCACACAGGGCTGCCTGGCAGAAGGGCCTGGGCTGCGGGTCTCCCCTGCTAGGGCAGACCCTGCCTTGCATCTGAGGCTTACCTGGAAATTTCACTTAAGAAGTTCCCTGCTACTGTGGTGTTCTGTGATACCAATAAGGATTCTGAGGTCCCTTGCCTTCTTCCTGTGGCACATTGTAATTGTGACCATAGATCTTTTATCACGGGTTTAAGCTTGTTACAGGGTATTAGAAGTGCTGTGCAGCCTCTGGGAGGAGGAGCAGCAGATGTCCCCTGAGCCTGCCTGGATTAACTGCTTGTTACACAATTGTCAGTCTGACAGCCCAGTTGGTCCTTCTCATGCTCAGGTTTCTAACCTGTAAATCATGAGCCTGCCCTAGTTACAAGAAAAAAATATGTTCTCCATTTTTATTGACTTTTTGTTGTTGCTGGGGTTTTTTAGGTGGTTTATTTTTTTTTTTTTTTTGTCTTTGCACTACCTTCTATAGACCCACTTTCATTTTTTTCCTCCTGCACAGTAGCTCTCTTCAGAGATAAGAAACAGAAAGAAGCAAAATCAAGCTTTAGAAAAAACCCAACAACCAGCCCTCAAACAACTCATTCTATTTGAACAGATGGCTTGAAAACAATAGCTTAAAATGCCTTACTAACTAATGTAAAATAACTTTTTTAAAAGGAATAGCTACATTTTATAACATTCTCCATATATCTTGTGGATGCACAGAAATTGAAGAGGGAATCACATTACATAAATTATTCATTCTCTACCAAGGCAGTTCCCTGTAATGTAAGTTTTAAATAGTTGAAAAGTTGAAGTTTTAAACCCAGAAAATTTTAGAAGTTGGAAAGGTTTTTAATACTTGTAAATGGATGACAAAAATTGAGCTTTCACTAGCTTCTCAGCAAGACAAACCATATGGATATTAAAGCACTATTCTAGTATCCCTGTTTATGTTTCTGTCTTGCACTGTTTGTGAAAATATAGTCTTTATTTAGAATAACTAAGATTAATTATTGCTGTTTTTCTCATAACAATATAGATGAAATATTTGTATGGGATAGATTTACACTGCCTTCTAAAAGGAGTAGTTTGGATATTAAACCTGCAACACAGGAGGTGTAAAAAATACAAACTAGATTGCAGACTTTCCTATTTGTGATAAAAAGACACACATCATCGGTAGACCAGACATGCAGTTTCCTCTTTGCTTCATTTCAGAGAACCAAGAGGTTGACAAACATATTTGTATATATAATAACACAATGTTAGTCATATCACTGAGTGTTCATGATTTGCCCCATGACAATATAATGGCCAAAAATATATCAAGCTTGTTCATTTTAACAATCAGAAGAAATTATACTAATCTGACATTTCCTTACTACCTGCACCCTTTGTATACATATCCATAATTTTTGCTCTGTCTGTAACATGCAGTTCTGCATTGTAAAGACCATTTGCTTAATAACTTCAAGTATTTGTCCAGTGAATAATAAAACTGTATGTTCACGCATCCTGCAACACAGCGGCCAAAGAAATTCAATTTGGGTAACACCATTACAAAAGACTAAATCACATCTTCACTAGTGGTCTGTGAAATATTGTATGTTCAGAATGTTTCTGAAAATGTTCTGAATGTAGATTTTGAAACCATGCTCTAAAGAACCCATTCCTCTGGTTAAGAACTAACAATCTAAAAACAAAGCACAAATAATTTTTATTCGGCAAATACCACTAGGGTGTGTATGCTTAGGTAGACCAAATTAATCCCTATACGTATACTACTAGATAATCAATGTAAACTATATGCAGTATTATTCTTTCAGCAGAGGCTATGTCTGCTGCACAACAGTGCAGGCTGCATAAGGATTTCCATTTAGGTACTGAAAATTTCAGAAAATGATGTCCTTGAGACCAATATTAATTTCAATTAGAGAAAAAATCTCAGACTTTTCAGGACAACGGGAAAAAAAATCATTCAATTTCTTAAAATCTTTGAAGCCGCACAGCTTTTTAACACCTCCTTGTCTACTGGGTGAGAAATGTAAAGAAATACGTAAAAGTATTGTGTCCAGCTCTGGAGACCTCATCAAAAGAAGGACATGGACCTGCCAGAGTGGGTCCAGAAGAAGGCCACAAAGATGATTAGAGGACTGGAGCACCTCTCCTATGAAGAGAGACCGAGAGTTGGGGTTGTTCAGCCTGGAGAAGAGAAGGCTCTGGGGAGACCTTATAGCGACCTTCAAGTACCTGAAGGAGACCTACAAAAACACTGGTGAAGGACTGTTTGCAAGGACATGTAGTGACAGGATGAGGAGCATTGGTTTTAAACTCGAGCAGGGTAGGTTTAGATTAGACATTAAGAAGAAGTTCTTTATAATGAGGGTAGTGAGACACTGGAACAGGCTGCCCAGAGAGGTGGTGGAGGCTCCATCCTTGGAGACATTCAAGGCTGGGCTTGATGAGGCTCTGAGCAATTCGATTTAGTTAAAAATGTCCCTGCTTACTACAGGTCCCTTCCAACCCAGCACATTCTACCATTCTAAGAGTTAGCTTCTACTGGATCTATACCTTGGTGCATAACTAAGGTGACAGTTTTTGGAAGAGTCTGTGCAAAGGGCACAGCAAAAACTATTATACTCAGAGTTCTTCATCACTGCTAAAGCCAAATATTCTTCTCCCTCACCTTGCACACAGGTAATACAAGTTTGATCTATCTGTTTGGCTTGATCTATACAAGCTAGAATCAAAACCCTACCTCGATACCCTGCAAAACCTGGGAAATAAAGGATGAGAGAAGAGCTGGCAGTGTTTCTCTCATTAAATATTTTACATTGTGGTTAAGGTGAAGCTGCATGGCTGCCCCTCTGCCCCTTTGGTCAACAATGAGCAAAGTACAAGGTGCATCCTTCTCAAACTCAAACAGTAGAGCAGCTACAACCTAGTGTCTTCTCATAATCTTCATTCCCCTGCTCTAACCAAGAATTGAAACTTTTCCTTCATTCAGTTTATGCAGGATGATAGCAGGGTCTATTTAGTTATTTCTTTCTCAACTCTTTACTGTTCCATTTAGGCTGGCAGCACAGGGACTGTATGTCTGATGTTAGTTATACAGTAGAATTTAATGCCCTTCCCGTACTTGTTACATGACTGTTATCATTAAAAAGAGTTTCATGTTTGCAGTCTTGTGAAAACTGAAGAAAACTGTAGATTAGGTCAAACAGAAAGTTTGTTTTAGATAACTCTTGTCATTACTTCCCAGCATCAGTGAGCATGCTTAAATACATTCAATAAATTCTCTTGAATTCTCACTAGGGTAAAGTGGAATCTCCATGAAAATCCAATGGTTAAAACACATAAATGATGTTTGATGCCTGTTAGAAAAGACAGTAAGTCTGTTTTCTGGATTTTCCATTGCAGGCTATCTATAATTCAAGTGTACTTTCCATATTCACTTATTTAAAAACAGAGGCTCTAGCAAAAGGAAACAATGCATTAGGAAGAGGCACTATAGTACATAATCAGTTTTCAGCTGAGACTTCATTTACCATACTGAACTAGTTTTACACAGTAAGACAACCTTATGACCGAAGAAGACAAAAGAAAATCCCTTGTGGGGATGTAGCACTAATCAAGGGAACTTCTTTTGCCAGAAAAAACAGTTTCATCATGGCAGTTCGAGGTTTTCTGACTAGAAAGAAAATTGTGCTGGACAAATAATTCTGCTAGAATTGCATATACCACATTGTTATGACAGGGACTTTAATTTATTTTATACTATGCTGTAGTGTAACTCTACATAACAAAAGAAAATATTATGGGATATACTCGTCTTCTAGTACTGAAATGACATCTTTACATAAAATGCTTTTCAAGTTAAATACATATTTTGATTCCACTTTGATAAACTAATGCTATAAATTACCCTTTTATTTGAAAAAGTCTTTCAGTCTTTTGTCTTAAAATGTTAGATTTAAATAGATCCAGATACGAAGACCAACAAAAATCTGATTGATCCCAAGCTTTTTAACAGAATGTTCCTCCACAGCATTTCCATGGTATAAGACAGACACAGGTTGAGGGTTTATCATTTCAGACTGCTTCAACCTTTGCTGAAAATTTTAATAAATATTCGGTTAAGTTACTAAAGATTTTTCAGGGGGGGGAGAGGTCAGACATTTAACATGTCCAATAGGGAAAATTTTCACTTTTTAATCTTAAGAGAAACTCTAGTTTATGCCACAAAATAAAACCCATAAAACCCATAAAAGAACATACATATTTTACTGTAGGTCCCATATTGTTTCTGTGGCTATATCACAACAATGAACTCTGTATTTCTCTCGTCAGAGCATATTATCATGCTGATCCTAGCTCTTGGAAAAAGGGAACTACAGAACACACATGTGAAATAAAAGAAAACACATATGCTTTAGATTAAGCTGATCTCAAGATGTTAAATCCCAAATCTGCTCCATAGAGGAACAAAATGGTTATTAGCACCGTATGATAATTATTCAGTTTAGGACTAGACTGTAAATTGTAACATAGTGGTGTTTTTCCTAGATAATACATCCTAATTTTGTTCCATCTTACTTCTGAGACGTGCTGTCTCATCAACATTTATTCAGTTTCATTCACCGCACCAGTAAGAGGTGCAGCTATTTTTCTGGCAGACTGCTGCTCCCTCGTTTTATCCAATGCCGAGTAAGTTCTCATTTGTTGAGAGTCAAGCAGTGAGCTACTTATGTCTCTTGACCTTAAATATTTATTGGACTACATAAATTGATTCTGTAGGTACCTTTGGTTTGGGTGTTCAATTATTATGTGGAAGGTTTAAATATTTGACTTTTCCCTTGAAAGATTTTTTTATATTTGGTTTGCCCTATCTATTCTTCTTCTCCTTTACTACAGCTGAAGAATGAAACATATGAGATTTTCATACCTTTTTTTACCGTATGGATCTCCACCCACAGAAAAGAAAAATATATACTCTTATTATTGAAATTCTTCAGATAGATTTTTATATTTTTGGTTCAGGCTGTAAATTGGCTAGATCACTACAATATTTCTTATATGCTCTTTGGACCAGCTCCCCCTCAGCCCTACTTGAGAGAATTTTAAGAACTAATCTTCTTAAAATAGTTGTGAAACCATACAAACATATGTATCTCTTAAGAACATATGTAAAAGTAACTATTAGAAAAGGAAACAATAGGACTACATAAGGTTTATTTTTTTTCCCTTAACTAGGTCTAGTTGAGTATGGCTGGCAAGGAACCAGGAATTACCAAGTTTACAACATTTTATGATGTTCCATAGTTTGTTTTTATTATACTTCAAAATAAAGCAGACCTTTCACAATCAATTAAAAGATAGGAAGATTAGAGAAGCGGTCCACTCATTTTCTGGATCAAAGCTTGGACCTTAACTTCTCTCACCACACCAAATACCTGTGTCTTCTGGGCTCGTCTATTCCCTCTCTCCCTATTTCCAGCATAACTTTAACCAAAGAGTTTCCCCTGAAAAGTTCTGTTTTCAGGGGAATGTTTAATTAAAATACTTCTGACAAAATAGTTAATTTGGTAAATTTAGCTCTGAAGATCATCTAGCCAAACTCCCCACTCAAAGCAAGGCAGCTTGCAATGTCATTAGTTTAAATATAGATGTTGATGACCTTTTTGCAGACTTTTCGCTTCCTTAGGTATGGCTGATAAATTTGTACACCTCCTTACAGCAACTGAAATGATTAGAAATACTCTGGTGATTAACAGTAGATCATTTCAAACAAGCACCTATGTAATACATGTCTGTTTCATTCTATTCCCTAAAATGAGTCAGCTAAAAGGAGACCATCCATAGATGTCACAAACACTAGCTAACACTTTACTAAGACCATGTATAAGTTGTGTCGTATCCAGAAAGATCAAACTCTATTTGTACCAATGAAAAATCAGTAGAAGATAGGAAGAGATTGTTTTTCAGGTAATAGTCTTTCACAAGTTTCCCCACTGAGTTTATTAGAGTTACTGGTGGACACCAGCACTTTTCATTTGCTCAACTCTCTAACTGTTCCATCAGGGTACGACAAGGAACAGTTTGTACTGTGCTCAAAGGGGTGTAAGAGGACACACTGGTGAAACTGGCTACAGCCCAATGTTGCAGACTTATCTTTTGGCACAGAGCTGGCTGAAATGTTGGTCAGTGCTTTACAACAATATTATTCCAAAATATTTAGCTACCTTTATGCATTAAAATAAATTCAATCCTTCCTTGTACTGGAAACACTGTGAGGTATATGTATCTTCCAATAGATCCAAGTGAGAATAGGGAAGAACCACAAAAAAAATTACACTGCACAGGAATCTTATGAACAGTTTGCAAACCATACGACATGAAAACTCTTTATCCTATCCATGTGGTGAAATTAACAAATAAGAAGTACATGTGCAGAAATAGGACTTCTATCGAAAGCAGGCCCTTTTATGTTAATTTTTGGTTTAAAGACTTATTAATCACTTTTTTAATGCTATCTGAAGTGACTTTGACAAATGAGTATTGGCAGTTCAAAATGAACAGTATACCTGACAGCTAGACTACTTCAGCCTAGCTACTAGACTTCAAGATTTAAATGACCTGCATGTAATTAAAAAAAAAAAAANTGACTACTAAAGTGTTGTCATTGTTGTTTTAAATGACAAATTAGTGGGATGTAATTCAAGACACTTAATTATCACATTAGTTAGCCAGATGGTTTATTTGAAATCCCAGCAGATGAGTATCTGATTTTCGCTTTAAGTTGGCTTCAACGAGTTAGCAAAGGCAAAGGATAGCAAGAGTATATCACTCTTCCTTTTGCTTGCTTTAACAAAAAAGAAATTTTGTGTGCTCATCCCCCTGAGCAATAGCTCAAGAAGAATTTATAAAAATAGTGGTAGCCAAAGTAATACAGTTTTGGTCACTTAACAGTCTTGTTACCTCTTTGACAGTAACTTTCCACTAACTTTTTCAAAGAAAGATGGGGTTTTTTTTGAAGTTTATATAGTTCTTTTTTCTAAACCTGAAAAAAATGTTTGAATAGTCTGCGTCATCTCTTTTCTCTCCCCTAAATGTTTTGGTAACAAGTAAGATTCCTTGTTGGATGACTTCAGAGGTGGTGGAGAGGAGAGGAGTCATGCATCAATAATCAGAATAAGAACTGGTGGTATGACTTGGCTTAACTACGCTTTTTCAGCAGTTAGCTCTCTAGTGGCTTGTTCAAATGGTCTCAGCACATTCACAAGAGTTTCCATTAGTGTCTGCTCCAGACGTGAGAAGAATCCATCAATTTCATTTTCAAAATGTCATAGCATGTAATAACTGCCTTTGCTCAAACAGCTTCTCTTAATAGAGAATGTTGAATTTTGTCTGGTAACTGCATCCTGAAGGAGTTTGTCTTGGGGAACAAGTCATTATTCTTGGAAGAGTTTCAGAAGTTTTTTGGCTTTCACAGGCTGCCTGAACTATGGACAGATACCATCTGCTCCTATAAGAATATACATCTCTAGTGTATCATCGTACTCATGTATGAAGTATATAGATGCAGAAGGGCAACATCCATAATCCCATCCCTACTGTGAAAGTAAGTGGCAAAAATCTTGGTACTTGTTTTCTTTTAGTGGTTGAATTAGAGGAGTTGAAACATGAACAGCACAGCAATTCATTGCCTCTAAAATATTTCTCAGATGACCCTCTGACAGCAGAAGTAGCATTTGATGCATACACTTAGGCGCAGAACTTTACAGGGCTCTCTTCTTTAAAGTTATAATACTGGTACAATATGTGAGAATAGGGTATATGTCAAAAAAGGCCACCAAAGATATTTTACATACATAAATACAGTAACTTCTGTAACGTGATATTTCCAAGAAGGGAAATACCACAATTTTCCTTCCATTAGTGGAGATGTGAGGAACAGAAATATTAAATGACTTGTTCAAAATGACACAGGTATCTGTGGCACAGAAGAGAGTCATGCCTTATATCCCATGTTTCAGACCATATACCTTTATTATATCTGCCCAAACAAGTTAAACCCCTTGTTTTATGTATTGCTTTGCCATAGCAATCGGTGGAACTTGAATAAAACTAAGAAAACCAACCTCAAAAATTCAAATCCCAGTGATTTTTAACACGACTAACATTTTTTAGTGATGAAATACAAGTACTTTGAGGTCATGGTCAGGAGGATCAGCACATGGAAATATTAACACAAGCAAAACATTAACTAGATTTCCAGGAAAGATGGCACAGTCAATTCAGTTCTTGATATCAAATAGCAACATCTATACTATGGTAGATGTATACTACCCTCATCACTTTTTTGCTTCATGCAGAAAGCACATTGTCAGTACAAGAGTATTTCTCAGTCAGGACATTAAAGTCAAGCTAATGCACACCAAACACATCATCTATATATATATTCTAGAGCTCTAATGTTGTCTGCATAGCAGAATAGTTATTTTACCTAAGATTATACTTGCAGAGGCATCTGTAAAATGGAGAACTATAGACTATCCTGTGCCCGTCTCTTTCTCTCAACCTGGGGTCATTCTCTTCAGTTTACCTACAGATGCTCAGTTTTGCCTAGTTGTGACAGATTTTTTTGATCACTATGACTCTCCAGGAGCTTTTTCTGAACAATTGCACCAAGGTCTCCTCCCCAGCCAAGAACAATATCCCTATAAGAGCAATACTGTTTAAAACCCACATGTGCATCACTTACTATGACCATAGTTTGGGAATGAACAAAATAATCTACAGTAAAACTATAGATTATTTGCAAAATTCCATGTAAGGCTCCTGTCTATTATTGTCTTGATATCCTGATTTACAAAGATGGGCAAAATAATCCTGTCTGGCATCGTTTTATTTCCCTTTCTCAGTTAGGTACCCCAACTTTGTAGCATAGGTTGCAACTTTGCACCCCTCAATATGTGTGAAGTAGCATACATGTGTCTACGGTTTTTGTCATCCTTTAGCATAAGAAATGATGCAGATTACTCCTAACATGCAGAGTACTCCTAGATAAAATCTACACCTGTTAAATTAGAAACATGAATCAATACAGAATGTCACAATCATATAAAGCTAATATAAATTATGGCAATACACAATGCACTATAGAAGGAGCGTGAAAAATAATCCAGTTCGGTTTAATATTTGAGGCTGTTATAAACCTTAGAGGGTAGTTAACTAGTTTTTGGAGAATATTTTTGCACTGTCTTTTTGTTTCAGAATGTATCTACAAACATGCCAACCCAAGAACAGCTTGGTTTTGCTAGCACAAGGGAGGAGAAGTTCTGCTGTGTTCTTGAGGGAGACCTTGATTTGGGTCTCCTCAAGGAAAAGGGATATGGCTTCTACTTGGAAGTGGTGGGGGGGAAGACAGGCTGATCTTTATAGAAGAATGTCACTCTAAGCTGTTATTGGAAAAAAACTTTTTGAATTTTTAAAAATTATGACCAAAGATAGGACTGCAATTCTTGCAATCATTCATACACAAACACACTTTCACAATTTACTAAATGCTGCTTCAAAATATACAGACCAAAAAAGAAAAATAGTGACCACACTTTTCTTGGAAAGGACAAAAGAAGAGATGAAATATCTTCCTTATTATGATGTAACAGGTCAGTAACAGAAGTAGGGCTATAAAATGTGCCATCAGTTAAATGAATCATGTACTACTCTTATAAACTATCATATTGCTTCCCTTAAATCTTACTTGAAAGAAAAATATTGGTTTAAAGCACTTGCTGGTCTGCTTTGTCTCAAAATACATACTTCAAAGAAAAGTTGTAAATATTTATTCCAAGGGTGCTAGTGGGCAATCATTTAGAAGCGGAATAGCTACCAACAATATGTCATGTGAAAGAAGTGTTAAAGTTACTTAATGGCTCAGTACTGGACAGTTATATGGGAGAAATAGTCTCTTTAATTTTTGAAACAGACTAGAGGGAGAGGAGGAAGAAAGAGGAACTCCAAGCTGTCAGCTCGCAGCCTTTGCAGACAACTGAATTACTTGAACTCAAAAGTCTTGGCCAGCCCTTAATGCAAAATGTAATATCTGAAAGACTAAAGAAATCATATGATTGGGTCAAGGGGGGTTACTTACAGTCGTAAATGGCTTTAAATGTAATTTTTGTAGAACTTTGGCTGATTGTTATTTATTGGCAAACAAGTTGGTAATAAACGATGGAGCTATGTTCTGTTTCAAAAAATCGAACACCCACTATTTTTCTTTCACATTTCTTAACAAAGCTTGAAGGCCAGCCTGCATGCATTTGATTGTGTATTTGCAATTTATTGTTTACCTACTGTTAAACCCATCTTTTCTGAGAAAACCCTGAGCCTCAGTGAGAGCTGCTAAATGAGTACAGCTAATCAGTCCTTTTTCTGGAAGGACTCTCTCAGCTAGAAATGAGGTATAAGATCTGTGGCTTTCAGGTTCTACTGTCTAAATTGTTCTTCCGCAACAGCTGGAGAAAATGCTTTCAAGAGTTTTATGCTTCTTCCTGTGTGGTGATGCAGCTTTCCTCTAACGACTATTTCCCATCAATACCCACAGACACCTACCTTTTTAACCACTGGTTTAACGGTTTCTTACCACTTCCACCTTTCCGAAAAAAAAAGAAAGAAAGCAAAAAAAGACTCATTTGGAAGAAGGTTTACAAATATCTGCACACCAGGCTGTTGAAGTAGATATTATCTCAAAAAACTTAAAATTAGATGTATAATTTGTGTCTAAAGAAAATAAACCCAAACAGTCCTGAGTGCATGCGGGCAGCAGATGTGACCAAAATGGTTGCTATATACTCTTTCTCATGCTAAGACTACAATGGTCTTTACAGAAAACTTCACAGCAAGAAAAAAATAATGACCCTTTCCCATTCAATACAACTGTTATGAGATTAATAGTTAATGCAGCAAAAACCCCTGTTCTGAATTGTCCCATACTCTTTCAAATTACAAGAAAATTTAAGAAGCAAGTCTTTCTTAAAAACAGCAAAACACATGAAAGCTCTGTTTTTTCCAAGCATCGCTGCCTACTGACAGATGTGTGCTGACTTTTCTGGGAAACTGAATGTTTGCTTCTTTTTTCAGAGGACTCTGGAGATCCACCAAATTAACTTCTTGAGTTCCTGCTGCATTAAAAAAAGAAAAGAATATTTTGACATTATTAGGCAAAACTTTCACCTACACGATGATTCAAGATTGCAGTGAAATACTTAACTAACTAGAGTTTCCTTAGATAGTAACTGAGAGTATCATAACAACTCAGTAGATCAATGTGTTTTAATACTGACATATACTCTAAGTTATTACAAATATTGTATTCTCTCTCCCACATATCTAATATTCTTATTTATTACAAAGAAAAGAACAAGGACAGCTGCAGCAGAAGAATCTGTACGTGACACAGTCTGGTAACTGTTCATGTAGACCACTATTTCATGAAACATGCTCAAACTTTATTTAGGGTAAAATACCATTACAAGACTCAAAAATTCTTCACCTCTTTTTAGACCTGCGTTGAACAAAAATACCAACCAGTTTCCATATAAAATGCTCTTCCCCACACCACCCCCCCTCAAAAAAATAGAGAACTGCTTTTATTTAAATCAAACCTGCAGACAAAATGTCACAGAAATGCCTTTATGCCTTTATAAAATTAGTCAATTGATAGCTAATTCCTAAAAAAAATGTAATATAAGCTCATTGCTCATATCCTCTGATGTCGTAAAACACAGATTATTGACATCACTAAGAGAATGTTAAGTAGATAATCTGTAAGGATTAAAGTCGAAAAGTGCTATGAGTAATAGAGAGACTGTCTGCAATCAAAGGGACAAGAAATGTTAAAATATGTAATTTAAAACCTTTTTCCAGCTGAAAATAGAAGGATGTTCACAACCATAAGGTTTCACTCATTCACATACAGAGGCATAGATTAAATTTAGATTATAAAATAAATTGTCAATATCAAGAAAGGTCAGTTCTGAGGCATCCAAGAACAAGACAGCGAAGTGAATGATCAAGGTTTTTAAAGAATCAGTGCTCTGGCTTAAAAAAGCATGCCAGCCAGAACCTCACCTACAGTTTGTGTGGCAGCCGAGAGCTCTATCAATGTATGTCTCTTTGGCTCTTACAGACTCAAAGAGGGAAAAAGGACACTCTAAAAAGTATGGCAGTTCAGACTTATTACCATCACCTGATAACAAACTGTTTGTGCCAGTGCTTAAACAAAACAATCAGCATCTTCTCTCCCTCCAACAAAAGCATTATACATGCGTTAATAATAAGATTGATGACACTGTCATTATGTTACTAATATTACAGAATGTGTTAATTTGATTTAAAAAAGTGAAATGTAACAAAACTTTTAAAGCAATATATCCTAACGTTATAGTGAGATGATGTAAAATCAGTTTGCCTAGCTAGGGCACAGATACAGATGTATTATTTCAATTTTTGCAAGAGACTCCACATTACAAGAATACAGGAAAAATAAATAATGGAATTTATGAAGAAAGAGGATAAGACCACAAGTTAGGTGAACAGTTCAAATCTAAGTGGAATTTCACAATCAATTTAATTCTTAGACAACTTTTTTGTGGTCTAAGAATGAGAACCATTTGGATTTGCTTGGCTGCTACAGCAGTTCAGAAAGGTATGTTAGATACTGATTTGAGAGAATTAGTAAGAGAGAAGAGACTAAAGAACTTCATGAGAAAAAAAAGAACTACCCAGAATGCCTTACAAAAAAGATGCAACAAAGGCAATTACATAAGTAGGTAACTGCCTATTTTTACTTCCTCCACTTATTTAGGAAGGTATATCAAAGAAAAATTCTGAAGTCCCAGGTTTGTATTTTTCAATAATTTTTTATTATGCAAAAATCTGGAGATGGTTATCAGCAATGGCTTTATAGCATTTAGTGAAAATAGCTTTAATTCTACTTCCAATGCATAATCACAAATTTTAGTAGGATGTCAAGATGGTTCCGTTATTTGTGTTAAAACATCAGACAAGTTCATCCTATGGTTTATGCTTTCTTTTCACTTTTCCAATCCATAAAACATGTCATTTACTGGTTTTCTGCAAGAAATTTAAATGAGATATTTAGTAGAACTGATACAGAATTTTTCTATTGACAAAATCTGTCTGATTTCTCCCTGAGTCAAAAAATCAATTACTTGTTTAATATTTGCCAGTTCTATACTTTTATATTAACAAGAGCTATGGATATGGCCCTAATTTAATTAGAGGTTTTAATTTAGATACTAAGAACTTATTTAAATATTTTGTCTTAATTAGAAATTTTATTTTGTATTCTCTTCCAGTTAATGAGAACATTTGCCAGTTTCAAAAGACCGTAAAGACCATAAAGACTATTTTTTCTTGAAAAAATGTTAACATTACCACATTTTAATTAAGCTGTGCATGCAACTAGACCCCAAAGAAGCAGTCAATTTTACATTTTAAAAATAATGAACCTGTAAACCGCTAAAATTAGAAATAGCTTGTAATTTCATTGTAGAAACCGTATGGTTGTAACAAAAGTAGAAACGGGCTTCAGCACGCACATTCAACATTATAAGTAAATGTATATGCCTACATCAGACTATAAGTATTTGATTGTTTACTTTTATACATCACTACGAACTTGTTTGGAAATTTCTTAGACATAGATATGCATATACTTGTCAATGCGAACACTAGACACCAGCTTGTTAGCTATCATACTTTCTTGCTCTCCCTGCCTCAAGAAAATGTACACAGAAACAAATGTACCCTTTCCTCTCTCCAGCTCACCAGTGATGTGCCACAACACACTTTCTCAGAGCAGAGAATCTGGCTTTCATTGTGCATTTTCATACAATGTGTAAACTTCGCTTGCAATATTATGTTAGAGTTCAGATTTTGTAAACAGTATTCACATAAAACCATTAAGATTACAGGAATGTAAATCAACCTTTCTCATTTCTGTGCCAGCATATGCAATAAGATGGGGAGCTTTCACTAACACTCCTTTCAGGCCCCATTCACTGCTCTCATGCACTGTGTTATTCACAATTTATCCCTGCTTTCATGGGTAACAATAGCATCAGCTGATAATATGCCAAGCCAATGGAGTCTTATTTCATTAACTTAGGGGTAGCTTAAAGTCTTAACTGGTATTTTTTGGTTTTTGGACTGAGAAAGTAGGGTGGAGGGAAGGCTGGATTTTACTATTCACATGCTTTCTTTTGTATAAGTGATGGAGCATTAACAGAGACTGAGATCCACACATTTTTTGAAAGTAAAAAAATTAACACATAAAACCCAAGGACACAAGACAATAACTTGAATAGCATCCATTCACAGAGAAAACTGAGTAAAAATAACCTGTCTATGCTGTACATATTCTATGCCTCCATTTGTATCTGGTACAGTGGCTCCTGTTGCACTCCTCCAAATCTCATGGTAGAGAGGAAACTATACTGTTTGTCTTTCAGCTGTCTCACCAAAACAGCCTGCAGAGAGCTCCATGCCTTCAACACCACTAGAAGTTGCCTGTCAACACGACTGCAGTTTTAAGATTATTTGTCCAAATAGTACTAAACAGAACATCCATAAACAAGGTGTGCAGCTGCCCAAGGTACAGGTAGCACTAGTGCCCATAAGCCTAGTCTCCACTAGCATATAAATGTGAAAAATTACAAAATAACTTGCCATTAAATTTCCTTTGAATGCATAATTTACAGTTGAAGGATTCAACCTTTGGTCGTTCATTCTGACAGCTGCTACTTTCAGCCCTCACTGTATGAATCAAATCAGGACTGAAATGTCTCACGTTACTGTCTGCCACCACAAGAAGCACTCAAATCCAGAGGCATGAAATTCCTCATAAGGAGGGTCACAAGAGTTTCTGCTTTTCTACTATATATTTTACATAAAATTTTCTACCTCACTTAATTTATTCATCTTTGGTGAGTCAAGAGGTCACTGGTAACATTTCACTAATTCTCACTAATCACCAGGTTGACATATACAGCTGGCAAAATACATAGTTCCTTAGTTCCCCTCTTTTTTTTTTTTTAGCTTTTTTCTTTCCTTTTAAACATAACTCCCAAAATATTACCTTTGTATTACACAAGCAGTCCCTTTTCCTGTACAGTCTAGAGCTACAGGCCTTCTATCAGTCTTTTTTACCACTTTTAAAGCCACTTCAACATTAAGGAGCTCCAGAGCTGCACAGCAACTGGCTGGCTGCCAACCAGCTGCAAAACGAACACCCCTTGTATTGACATTAGAGGTTCCTTGATCATACTCAATAAAGCACCTTTGATGTTAGCACTGTTGGTTAATATCATCTTACAAAGTCTTGAGGGAGAGCTTATCGAGTCTGTAAGACAGATCATAAAGCCAGAAAGGACCCTCTAGTGTTAGAATAAAACCAAGTGAAGTAAGAATAGCATTTATAGGTGAGAAAATGTCAAAATACACACATAATCTCTGATTCACCATTTTTTGGGTAAAATTTGGTCAACCACAGATACCACCTTTTCTAACAAATACCGAGTGCTTTTCTCTTGTTATCCAGCCTTAACAGAGAAGTCCTCACAGGGCACGAAGCAGCCAGCCATGCTTGGGTGCTTTTCTGTCACCCCATATCCTCTTGACTGTCACCCCATATCCTTCTGACCTTCCTTAGCTTTAGGCAGCTGCCTCTTTCTTCCTCTTTCTGGCATGCTCTCAGACTAGACTGTCACCCTTCCCACAATGTAGAACTTCAACACTTGGCAGACAAAACTTCTAGTGCCCTAGCACTGTGGGCTACCTGGTTTAGTGAACACCCCTTTAAGTACATGAAATTGTAAAAACAGAAAGACAGACAGGCCTCTGAAAGGTTTCAAAAACAAAAAGGACACTGGCCCAAATTAAAAAAAAAAAAGTGCAATACACAGTGACTTGTTTTAGCATCCTCAGTGATGGCAAATGACCCCTAGAAGGGTTGAAATATTTTCATATCCTTTACTGGAATATGAAAGGTACTCTCAGTTTTAGTGGCTTTTTCTCCTTGTTTCATTAGCTTGCTTGCCCAGCCCTGCAGTGGAAATCATCTCCACTGACAACTCAGTGAAGTCATCATCTTTTGCTCTCATCTTCAATTTTCTCTTCTTCTGTGGGAAATTCCCAAAGTGTACAGCTTCTCCTTTTTCAACTACTGTAAAATTTCACTTTTCACAACTCTCTAGATCTGGAACAACATCTGGCTAAATGTTATGATCTGGAAGATCCCTGTACCAAGCTGGAGAAAAAAAAATCTTCCCTCATTTCACTCTGGGCCAGGTCTGTCTATGAACAGGTAAAGCAATCCTACCAGAGGAAGCTAAAATATTGTGGTATCAGGCCTGCCTCCAGCATTGGCTATCAACAGATGCTAGTGAAGTGTCTAAGTATCAGGCAATCACACAACAATAGCTTTTCTACTACACTCTTCTAGCTTACCAAAACCAGAGGTTTATTAGCTCACAGATCTCTCAAGACTGCCCTTCCCTCCTTTTTTAATTATAGAGGGAAAAGGAAGAAAAAACCTATCACAGATCATTTACATGAGAAAATAAGATATCCTTTTATGTTTCTGTGAAACTGCACAGACACAGATGGAGATCATCATCTGTTAAATGCTGGATTATGCTATCATATTGGCCTGATTTATTCAGCAAGGTATAGTTATTTATGTTGTTATACCTGGACCCATATGAAATAGCTGACACCACTCTATCCCTTGGGCCAGCTGCTCCTTTCCTCTCTGTCTGCCCAGCTCAAGGACTGCTGCCTCATCACTCCCACCATCCGTCCTTATTTTCACCTTAGGCTCAGCACCTGGTGCACACACAAGTCTGCCATACCTCCCTCTCTGGGAATGGTGGTGGCAAAACAGTCTCCACTTTTGAACACTTGTGAGAAAAACCCTCAGACCTGTAAACTCTGAAATACAACTCACTTGTGTCACAGTCAAAGACACTAGAATGGACTTCCAATAACAAAAATATTATCTTATAAAACTGCACACTGTGAGGAACACCTGTGTGTTTATTTACCACCTTCCTAGATGAGATGGTTTAGCTTGATTGGTTTGATGCTATTAGGCAGATGTTGTAAACTATATAAAAGATGTATATATTTCCTGTAGACATGAACTCTTCAGGTTACATTGAACCAACCTCCAAGCACTGTCTCATGAAATAATCTTAGCCCTGAAGAATTTTCCAGGGCTACAGCCACAGCCTCCAGAAGAAGCAATATCTCTCATTCCTGCATCTTTGTATTCATGGTGCTCCTTTTCCAGCTACATTCTTCAGGTGAACATGTTTTTGCAAGTTATTTTGCATTCACTTCAATAAGATTTTCTTAAAATGTCATATTTTCTTTGAAATAGAAAACTTCAGAATAACATAGTCGGAATAAACTGTGACCATACAAAGATTAAAAATATTTTTAGGAGAAACAAAATTCCCATAAATGAATAAAATTTCTAACTGTGAAAGAACTGATTAGCTACCAACCCCACAAAGAAGTTAAAAATGTAAGATCACCCAAATGTTTTATATAATGACTATGACTCGGTTGGCTTTTAACAGCGTGCATTCATTAAATTATTAACAGCTGTCAGTTCTTATTAAAATTCATTTGTATCTTGCTAATTTTTTTAGAGAGAGAAACAAAAAACTGCCTGAGATATAAAAGCAAGTTTTTTAAGAGATAAGGAAAGAGATGTTAAGAGTAGCCAGAAAATTATGTAGGTGAAAAGAAAAACAAATAGTACACCCAACAATGTTATCCAACACTATAGACTGATTTTAACCACCCTTTCCAAATATTTGCTTTAGATGTGACAACTCAAGAGGAATGAATTCAGTTTAATGTTCTCAATAACTCAATACTTGGGTGTTGCATTTGTAATAATGTTCCTTGATAACAACCATGTCCCTTTGATAATCAGTTCCTTTAAAGATTCTATAAACTTTATAAGCACATATGTTTATGGAAGGGAAGTTCAAAGGCACATGTATAAGAATTCAAGGAATGTATTCACTTTCATGCAAAAATATTTGCAACATGAGTACTTATCCAGCTGAAGAGCAGAAGCATCATCATAAAGATTAACTGACCATCTTAATTCTAAAAGCACACACTAAGATAATCAATATATTTTGGTAAACAATTTTCTGAGCATTAGAAAACATTTTCAGTAAGGAGTATCACCCTTAGAAGAAGGGAGAGAGGGTTGTAGTTGAGCTGTAGTGGAAAAAAATGGCTAAAGAACAGGAAGCCCTGGAATTGTCATTTTCACTACACTTAAGAAGGGGTACAGAGGCAAAAAAGGGGGAAAACATAATGACAATATTGAATTGTCATTTGATTATTGGACCTCCAATATTCATCAATTATTTTAACTGTAAAAAGAATCCAGATGTAAAAAATAATTATGTCTCTAATAGTTGCTCCCCATTCTAAAAGAAACCAAAGGTGCATAAATTGAATAAGGAACACTGATTACTATTCCTAAATGTTAAAGCTCATAAGAGATCCAAATCAAGAGCTGAAATGTCCAAAGAACCCAACTTGCAAAGACAACAAGTTTCCAGGTGTGTCAGTGTGAGAAGAGTTTGAAAGAGCTGAAGTCTTGATACTTCTAAATAACAGAGTTGAGTTGAGCTGAAATAGAGCAACCAATGTGCTTTCAATATTGGATGAATAAAATTACATCTTTTAAAAATGCTTTAAAACTTTTCTGGATTTTGCCCGTTTCCAAATCCAATTTCTATATACTAATTATATATATATATTTAATATGTGTGTAAATTATATATTCTATTTTATATAAATATATTTTAATAATTCTGGCTTTACGCATCTGAGCTCCACTGATATTAAGACAGAAAGAAAACAAAAGGATCCTCCTTATGTTAGATAGGATTTGGATAAAGGGTTAGGAGCCAAAAATTAAAAAGGGTAAATTGAGATAACCACATCTTAAGCATTACTGTTCCAGGAAATTTGGAGGTGTCTGTAGCTTGTATGAGACTTGTGCTTCAGTATGAGTATTACATGTTGAGGATAAGATGCCTACTTTTATTTTCATATTAAAGTCTACAATTTATATTTATTCATATTTATAACTGTGTTATTTTCTTTCAATAATCCTTTCAAAAATCGAAGAGGCATTAGTGATTTTGCACATTACTTATGTTCGACAAACATTAATATGCAATAAACGAATGATATTGATTTGAAAACTGAACGTATATAAGAAAATTTTAACAACTAGAAAGATTTGCAGTATGGAGATCTTGTTCTTCACACTTTTGTAAACCAGCGAAGTTCCTTTTTACAGTAACAATTGAATATGACAGCCTCATTTATTCATACAAACTGCACTATAATACTAAATAATGTTATTAATGGAATTTTAAAAGGTAGCACACATGTTCATTAATATAACTACATTAAAAATGAGGAATTTTGCTTCTTTGGTGCAAGACAACTTTTTGGTGCACGTAATAAACTGAAGCCAAACAACCTGTGTTTTCTTTTCAAACCTACCATATGTTTTTTCTAAAATAACAAATTTAACCTTCAAAGATGTGTATGGCATAAAAGAGGCAGTCAACTGGTAGTTTACTTTGCTTTTTATAGCCGCATTACTCTTTATTTTCACTGAACAAGGCCACACAGGCTATTTAAAAGCTGGAAGACTCCAGCCTTTTTAGCGCAAACCCTCAGTCCCTCCCTGCCTCCTCCCCAAATCCTCACACTGTCCGGTGACTTGAACAAAGTATTGCTTTTTCTGCACAAGTGAGTGTCTCCTAAGTCAACAGCTATATACTGATCCAAGCACCGCAGCCCAGCCTATACCCCGGTAAAGGTAGCTTGTCATTTCCTGTCACAGGATACCTTTCTAAATTACCCTTTTCTTTTTAAGAGTTCAGCAAATCATGTTTCAAGAAATGATCATTTGTATTTCCTTTTTGATTTAACATGTTAAAAATAAACACCGGTCATCCTTGTTAAATCCAGAGCCAGATGAGAGTATTGTAGATCAAAAATAAACACCAAATTATTTCTTCTCCTAGCCATAACAGCTTACATTTGAAGTTGCAAAAGAAAACAATCTTTAGGCTGGATATTTTTAAAATTGTACAGAGAAGCAGAAAAGGAATTTGAAGAAATCGCAACAACTATTTTCCCCACTTTTAAGATTTTATGTTGGAGCATGCGTTCTTGATTGATAAAAAACAAATGTCCACAAGAATGCTTAAAACACTTCAGATTTAAGCTTTAGTAATCTGAAAGGTGTTGAAAGTAAGAGCAGTTAAAGTTACAGTCTTTCACAACAAGATATTTTGCCTTGGAGTTCACAAAGTTTTAGACTCAGATGAGGAATCGCCACATATGCTGAACAGTTTTCACAATTCTCATCTCAGAGGAAAAGTTGCAGCTTCAATTTCCATGCAATGAAATTAAGAATGGAACTCTGTGAAAAATGTGTCTCAGTTGAGTGGCCAAACCAAAACCTTCTAGGCACTAATAGATTTAGGCCAAATTGTAATAAAATATTTGATTTGATTTGCAAAATACCTAACCTTTTTAAAACTTTTAAAACTTGATTATGGACAGTTTCAAACTAAAAGTGCAATTTTTAAGCCTAGAGTCTAAAAATATTTACTTTTCCAAAAAAGGTCCTTGTTTTCTTACAGTTAGTCAGCTATTCTTTCACATTTTCCCTGACAGGGAAGTTGGAGTACCTCTTGATCCATCTTATTACCCATTCACAAGTCACTAACAATGCCAGATTGCTGGAAAGACAGCTGAGTATTGTGATACTCAGCTGGGCAGACTCAGCTGCAGGGGAGGAGGCTGAACTTACCAGGATATGGGCTAGCCACATGGATTGGTGTACAAACATTGCTTTAGGACACATGCTTACCTAGAAAAGACATCTTATACAGCCCTAAAAAACTTGGCTTGGCAAACTGAGGACTTTGATGCAACTTCCCAATCCCTAAAATTCTGGTCATACAAATACACTAACATGTTTAGCCTTTTACATGTGACCAATCCTATTTATTTCCAAAATAAATCACATGCAAAATCTGTTTCACCGATTTCCAATCACAGTTAATTTTATGTCTGTCAAGATAATTTTAGAAATATTTAAGGTTTAAATCAAAGAAAGTAATTAGCAATTATCCACCCAAAATTACACCTTTACAATATTTATGTTCTGAGGACTAAAAAGAAAACATTAAGTGTTCAAAGTTCTCCCATTTCTTAACTTTAACCAATGCTGAAAAGAAAAAGCAACATTCACAAGCATTTTTGTCTACTGGAATCCCTAATTTCTAACTTCATTTCTTTACATCTGTACTTGGCACTCAAACGTAGTGGTTGGACTAAACACTGGTCATTCTTCTTTCTCTAAATCATAAGGCAAAGTATTTACTCTGTGTATCTTCTGTATTCTTTATCCCCTTTTTGGTGGAAAAAAAGGACAATAAAAGTTCAAAATTCCTCTACAATCTACTACAGCATAACAGCAATAAGGTAAAAAGTAAATAGCTCATGCCAATACGAATATACCCATCCATATTAAAACAGGGATGTTCTGCATAGTCCCTAATGTATACCATTAGCTCATCTAACTTTTACTGTTAAGCCTGCTTTAGTGTTTTGGTCAGCTTCTGAGGTCTTAACAAGCCCTCAAATTCCCATGACAAGATTGAAGTTGGTTTTTTCTTAAATTTCTTGAAGGTTTTTGAACATTACTCTGAGTGGGAGAGATTCCCTGTTTTAAAGAAGCACAGATAATTTTCCAAAAGTAAGCAAAAGCATGGCTTTGACACATACTGATTAAGAATATCTGAATGTCCTAAAATCAGACCATGACTATGGTTATGTTTTCCATATTTATATTTCCACATTCTAGGTCTCACTCATGACAGATCTTCATTACATTGGCTATTGCTTCATTATTAATGAACGCTCTAGTTTTATCCCCTTTCTTGGATAAGAAAGGATCATGAACTTATAGAGGCTTCTTTTCTTCTCTGAGGTAACCAAACACACTGAAGGGAGTGACGCAGTGCAATGTATACTTACTGCTTTTGCTTATGTTTGGTAGTGTTGAGATTTCAGTAGAAGCATTACTGCTGCAACAGTAAACAGCATAGGAAAACACGATCACCAATGTTTCTTTTTATTACAAGGTGAAAGAAAAGCTTTAGGGTAAAATATAGCTTTTCCATAAAGCTTCTTTTCCAACAATTCAAAAATTATGTTATAAAAACTACAGTGGCTTTTGCTAATTCCGTGGCTGTTAATTTACAATCAGATCAAAGAGTAAGATTAGGTGTTTAAACTTTCTCTTTCCCCACTGCTGTGTTTTAAATAAGCCCATCATACAAAATATCAACCTTACTTTCTTTAACCAAAACTCATAACTTACTAAAACAAAAGTTGAGTGGTTTTGTGTTTGGATCCAAAGAACAATGAGGTCAGTAAAAAACTCTCAAGTTTAAACAGGCTCTGGCTCAGGCATTTGCATGGTAACAACTGGACAACCAAGAAAGATGGATGTCTTATAAATCTAGGAGCATTTTACATCAGCTTTTGCCATTTATCATGTTAACACATGGATATCAGTGACTTGGAATACAAACAAGACAGATTACAATATTTCACTGAACAGAACTAATAGCTATTGAAGTTCTTAATAGATCTGATGAGCAGCCTGTATTTTTTAAACTCAGGAAACCTAAAGAGATAAAAATCGTTGTAATATACATGGATGAGTAAGAATTTAAACTCAGAATAATTGCAAATAGAGACATTCATAGATACCTTTAACTACACAAACCCAGTTGTTTCTGGTCTTTCCTGTCCCTCCCCTTCCATTTTCTCAGCTTTTCTTCTATATCAGAGGTACAGCACTAATTCCAGTACTGGTTAATAAATGAAGTTTTGGGGTTTGTCTTTTTTTTTTTTTTAAATTAACACCAAATAAAATCAATTTGGATTGCAGTCAATTTTTAAATATTAGATCTAGCTTTGATTCTGAGCATATTTTAGCTTTGATTTTGAATTTCTTCAAGAAAGAATTTTGAAAGCATGCTTTACTCAGCAAAAAAAAATTTAAGTGGTCCTTAATTTTAGATCATGAAAAGTGCCTTTGACTTTAATAAAATCCATCATGTAATTAAGACATTTACTGTGACTGTTGGTCAAAAAGATTCATCCTAGTACTGCATGTCCCTAGTAAAGCACTTCCCACATTGACATGTCAGGTTACTGTTGGTTATTTTGTCTTTGTTTATGCACACAAGCACATAATCAGGATTTTAAAACTAGCACTATCTTTAGTCATAAACATGTAACATTTACCATGCTTATTTTAAAGGCAAAGGAGCTATCAATGCAATGTTAATGAATACCTTCTAGAGTGTCTAAAATGATTGCTGAAATTATGGAATGTGATTGGCCTAAAATGGCTAAAGAAGCCAGCTAGAGTGAGCAGAGGCTTGGATTACAACAAAAGTCAGCAATTGCCATAGACTAATTCACCTGCTGCTAAACATGTACCAATAGAAATCACTAACACAGTAGCTAGACTTTCAAATGCATAATGCTTCTGCGCAATCTACTCTTGCATTGTCAGCAGAGTGCAAAATCAATAAATAAAAAGCTTGCCATGCTTAATGCTAGTCAGATGAAAAAGTATGCAAAGGAGTGGAAGGGCAGAATCAAAAAGCTTAAACTTTGGGAAGTTACCAATGATTTGCAGAGTGAACATTTTATTTCAATTGTGGTTTTAAATTATTGTTAAGGAAAAAAACAAGCTGCCAGTGTGTTTCTCTTTGAAGGAGACCCAGAAAGCACAAAAAGCCTTCACTCACTCTTGTCCAAATTACCCTTTCCTCTCATGTGCATTTTGTACCTCTCCCTCCATTTTTCAGGCCTCCCACTTTTCCTTTTTTTTTATGACTGTAAACCCTCAATGTCCTGACATTTCC
Source organism: Nycticryphes semicollaris (assembly GCA_013400055.1). NCBI lineage: Eukaryota > Metazoa > Chordata > Aves > Charadriiformes > Rostratulidae > Nycticryphes > Nycticryphes semicollaris. The sequence continues at coordinate 368,296 of VXBJ01001550.1, forward strand.
TTCCCAGTCATCACACTTTTCTACTGTGAGGTTTCTCATTACCTTGAAGGCTGACTTTTTGCACAGACAGCTTGTGTGCCACCCTCCCCACCCTGGTGCCAGTCAACTGTGCTAAATCCAGACATTCCAGATGCCACAGATAGTTGTCCATTACATTATCTCCCTTCAGCCCATCTGCCAAAATCAAATTTGCTGGATCGGGGACTAAACAAATGCTTCCCCTTCCCTGGCCTCTGGTAGCACTAAGCCAGCTTAGAGTCAGTAATAACAGCAGAACTTTGAACTCAGGACTTTTGGTTTTGCCTGAAGATGACCAACTCAACAAATTCAAATGAAATGAACACATGAGCTCTCCTATCATATTAAATATTGCTCCATTATTGAAAAATACTTCCAAAACCTCATCTCTGCACTATTTTACCACCTAAAAGGTCTAATGTTCAAGCCCTAGAATGGAATCAGAACTTTCCAACAAATAAATAGTAGCAGTAAGTATTTATCAATGCAGTTATCTTTGTAGTCCTCAATAACCACTGCTATTTTGTATACACATGTACTGCATACCATCTGCTGATGTTTATTTTAATTCACCAGGAAAGGCCTGTGTTTAAGTTGGAATTTAAGTGACAGAATCGGAACAAAAGGAAAAGGGCAGCAGAATAAACTGAATAAATTCCAAATATGACTTGTAAAGGCAGACAATATAAAAGCTATAATCTTAGTTTAATCCCCACACTTTTTAAACATAGTAATTACTAGACATCTGCTGGTAACACAGCCTTGCTATTGGATAACCTTAATTACCCTGTAATATTTCCTGACACTCCCCAAAATATGCCCTATGGATAATAATTCATTCATGGTTCAGCCCCATTATTAGCTACTAATTCAAACAATCAAGACAAAGACAACGAACAGATGACCTTGAACAATTACCCACTCACTGAACAGAATTTATTTCATGCTTTTCAAAGACTTTGCTGCTTTCCTGGCTTCATGAGCAGCACTCAAAAATTAGCAAAATGCAAGCAAGAAAAAGGCTGTAATAAACAGAGATTTGCTGGGATACCCCAGGTCCCTTAAACATCATTTGCTTGTATTAACAACATAATAGTTACTGCAATATATTTCATTTTCTAAGATTAAATAGGGACCTAGACAGACTAGGTGGAAAACCCGATACTATTGTTTTATTAGACTGGATTTGTAAGCCGATTAATTATCTGCAAGAACACTATTGGCAAACGTGGAATAGAAACAAGAATAGGTAAAATGAATGGAATCCATGTAACTGTTGCAGAAGCAGATACAATATTATTTACTTCACTGCTGAAACAGATGGCTGAAAATGTCTGATGCTTCTGTCTGGGCTGCCCAGGAAATATTTCAAGCCACAGGTCACACTTTGCTCTCATTTGAGCCGCTATAACCTGATGTCCTTCTTTTTGATTGAATAGGTAAAGATCACGTGCATAGGACAGGCCATTATTGCCAAGCAAAACTAATCTCTACTTACTTTGGATGATTACTCCTCTTGTTTATTTTGCGAAATTATCATGGCGATGAACATGAAAGGGGATATGGCTTTTAAAATTATTATCGTAATCAGGTTTTGGACATATTTTCTTCAGATTAGGATAAAGAGAAAGGTACGTGGAGACGTATAAGAAGGTGTTGTCCTTTTCACTGTATTTCAGTTCATTCTGTCTTTGAGACAGTAGGAGGTCCCTTGCAATCCATCTGAAAATCAAAACGTTCAGGTTCAGCTGGAAATAGAATTATAGTTACTAAACTGGTAGGAAAATAATTTTGAAGCAAGATATTGGAAAAAAAAGAAAATGTAAATGAAAAGACAAAGTGAAAATGAAAGCACAGTTTCCCGAGGAGGTTCTGAGAACTATATTGTCTTTGTAGGCATACAGTTAAATTTCTTAAACATCTGTAAAAGTGAATGACAGAAAGAAGATATTATAAGTAAAATAAAAGCATAGAAAGACAGATGCTACAACATTTCCCCATGCCAAAATCAGTACTATGATAAAAATAGATTATAACCCAAATTTATTTGTTTATTTGTACGCACTAATCACACTGACTTTAAAGGTGAGATTTTTTTAATGTAAAGTTCCTATTAATGAACAAACTTGTGCAGGTTAGGGCAGGACAGTTAGTCCGAGTTCTGGCCAAACAATAATAAAGACACAGTAAAAGGACAACTACAGTTCTCCTTGATCTTAAAAGATATGCAGTCTGCAACCAGAAAGCACTCCAGGGAAGGTGGAGTGGAAAAGGATTTTTGTCTCCAATGGAAAACATGAGATTGCAATATCTTCAAAGAAAAAACTTTTGTGTCAAAATAGCGTTATAGACTACTTGAAGCTTCTTGTTGAAGCTATGCTCTCTGAGGATGCTTTGCTTATCAATAGTGCCTAATAAAGCTTCTAAGATTTAAGAGTTCATCTCCCAGAAATGTGGTATACAACATGAGATTTCTCTTCTAGTTCAAAGCAGATATTTTTTCAACTTTTTCACTACCCATCTGAAGTTGCTTTTCAAGGATGACATTGAAGCGTTAGCACTTCTTCCTGTAATGTCATATTTTTCTAGGGTAGTGAGAGTGAATCCACAAAATGCTCACTTCAAAATTGGATATCTTTCAAAAAGGTAGTTTTATAAGCATTTTCAGTAACAATATACTGGATTAGGTTTGGTATAGTTATATAGTCTCTTCTGGTCTCAAAATTCATTAATTACATCAGCATTCTTCCTTAACCTCTTTTCTTTTGGTGTTTTCATGATCCACAATCCAACATTTGGGATTTTCATTAGGAAGTATGTTTGTTATAGCTAGAACTCATCTAGAAATGGACATTTGACATTTTCTTTACCAGATCAAAAGTAACCTCTCAGGTCATAATCAAGCATCTAGGAAACAAATTTGTTATCAAGTCTTTGTAAGAATAGTATGCTTTGTTTATATTTCAAAAAACACTCATGTAATGTATGGTCAACATAAAATGTTTTCCTGTGCATAAATTAATAAAATAATCTCTTGGCCATGGGTTAGAAATGGCCTTTTCTAATGCATAAATATTCAAATTATTATTTTTGAGGGGAAAGTTTGAAGTATATTTGCTATTAATTTCTGTACAGACCAAATTAATGTAACTTGCCTGCAGCTCATGTCCTTGCTCATTCAGGAACTGAAATGTCATGTACAACAAGACAGTCTTCTCTTCTAATTAATGTGGTCACAAAACAAATGAAACACAATATGCAAATAAGAGCTGTGATGATTAAATAAAATGCTGTCCCTCCAGGAACAAAACACTCCAAATAAACAGGTTTCATGTAGTCAGATTTGAAAGGCACATCTGTTAAAACTGAAAGTATTTTGCTTAAATTACATCTGATTATTAATAGGTACTGTGTTCCAATTATTTCAGGGAAACGTAAAAGTTTTTGACAGAGTTCAGGTCCAGAATGGACTGCATAACTAGTGTGCTTAAGCTTAGATGTTGGGTCAATCTCAAAATTAAATTTACATTTCTGTTCACATCTGAAAAGCCTATTACTAAGCCAATATGAATCTAGGTAATTTCTCTTTAGGAGTGTTACATGGCCAGAAGACAAGCTAAAGAATATAGAACTTCATTTTCAACCTCCTAATCTTATGAATACTACCGAATGCCATAAAGCCAACACAAAACAACCAAATTTATTTACAGAGTTAAGGGTACTTACAGAAATATGATTCTAAGAAAAATTACTGGTTTGCATCAATGGTGCTGTTATCATTTAGCATGTTTGTCCTAATCTCTTGGAGCAGACAATAGTGAGTGAGCATCTTGCATGATTATTTTAGAAAATATCTACTTATTAAATGAATGGCAGAAATCAGGCAGAATAGTGACCAGTTTCACTAATAAGGATTCTGATTCGAACATTCTTTAGCTACTTCAGCAGGGATTGGTGTCCCTTTTTAGACTGGAGAGCATCAAATTGGTTACTAACATATTCAAAGCAGAAATTAGACCTCCCTCCTTGTTATCCAATGGGAGTTTTGACAATGGATCTACAACCAGTTTCACTTACTAGACCCTTCTAGGGTGGAACACCACATCCTAGAATCAGTAATTTTCTGTTTCTCACTAAAGCTTCACACTAAACGGCCCCTTTATCCTGTGACCCTTGAAATTCTTATGTTTTTAAAAATATTCCATTCCAGCGATCCCTTTCAAGAGGAAAACAAGACAAGGGAGAAGGTGACAATTTCCTGAAGTAAATCCAGAGCACTTGCCCGACATGTAGGAAACTGACATTTCCTGGAATGAATCAGGTACACCAAGATGCGGCAAACAACTTTCTCGATCATAAGCAATTGTTCTGACCACCAAAGTCTTAATTAGTTTTGTCTGCCTGGACACACAGATCTTTTCCAATACAGCCTCCATCAAAACTGTTATACTCCCTTGAGGAGTTTTAATGTCAAGTTATTGGTATTTTTCAATAACATATATTTCTGCTTAACTTGATTTTTCAAATGAGATTATGACCTTTAAAGACCCTTGAAAATTTACAGATATAGAAAGTATAAAGCAATAAATAAATCATAATCTGTATAGGCAAAGATGATATTCTGACAGAGTAGACCTTTTAGATGCAAGAGGGCTGTCCAGACCAAGAAAGGTCTTTGAGAGTAGCAGAATCTTATTTCTTCTTCTTGCACCATTAAGCAATCAAGGCTTCAGACCTGCTAAGGCCTAATCCAGACAACCCAATGGAAGAGCTGAGCTTCAATTGCTACCACCTGCTTTTAATTTCATGGATTTTCCTGGCTCCCTTTCACATGAAAGATTCTTTTTCTTTCTTAGACTGAATGTTTTTTCCTGCTTGTGTTTTCTGTCCCCTTCCTGGATTAATGACTGACTACTTTTATTGTCAATGTAGTCAATTCTTAGCCTATACCTAAGACTTTGACTATAATGTATTTTTTTTAATGGGAATAAACAAACCTGCCTGCTTTTTTGCTTCTCCCTGCTTCCAATACTTCCTCTGTGCTGCCCAATTCCTTCTTCCTCTTTTCTTAGCTTAATCTCTACTTCTACATCCTGCAAAATTATTTTTATATATCATAAATAAAATATATACCTTTATTCCTTCTTACCTTTCTCTCCCTACTTTTATTTTCATACACTGTCTTCAATGTCCAAATTTGGTTTAGATTACAAAGTTTTATGGATTTTTTTTCCAAAATAATACTTTAATTACTTAGCTTTATAATGAAGGAAAATGTGCTTGGTTGTTTGAAATTAGCAAATATTATCCCACCTTCTGAATGGCAGATAACAACTTGAATCATAGTCTTTTCTCTCTGAAGCCGAGCACTAAATGCCTGAAGCACATTTAGAACTTGCGACTTTGATTTTGCCACAGATGTATCACATCAGTCTGTTTTCTAGTTTCCTATTTGATGTGAAATGTCCTGCACACTGAACATTCATAAATTTTACCTGCTGCAGTCTGACTTGAAACGTTTCTACTTGATGCTTTTTACATCTGTTCTCTGCAATATAACCTGTATCACTGCAAGGGACAGAAATCACCATTGTCACATTTTTATTTCATATATTTTCTGTGTGAAGTAGAAATTATAAACATATGTAAGAAGCCATTGTTGGTATAAGGAGACAGTTTTAGCAAAAAACTATGGTTTTTCCATTGCTATGTTGCCCGTTGAAGCTCAAACATTGTCTGGCAACTATCCTCAAGGGCAACTGTCTGGCCAGCTTAGCAGTGGGCCCCCTGCCATCCTAACAGATGGGCACCAAGTGTAAGTAGCCATAAGACCATATAAGTGCATTTAGTGTGAAACTTGGGGCATAATTCCCAGCCTTGATCACCATATGGCTTTTCTAGACTGAGTTTGTGATAAATGGGATGTGCAGTGGTAACTTAACTTGAACAAGAACAGCATTAAACAAAATAATAACAAGAATAGCTCCCACCATGTGATAAGCAGGGGCTAGGTTTGGAACTAGCAAGAGCAGTAGAAGAGTAGGAGTATTTTACATCATCATCTTCCCACACTTATTTTTGTTGCTCCACTAACCATTCCATGACAAATTCAACTTCTAAAAACAAGGAGCTCCTTTACTCCCTGCATACTCCTTTGCAGGGAAAGAGAATGCAAAATTATGAAAACCAGTGCCTTCAAGAAAAAACTTTGAATTGATTCACTTAGTCTTGTAATTGAATTGAATCCCCGTTTCATATTAACTTCAATATTGAATTACGCAGGACAGTTGTACAAGAGGCTCAGGATTTCATAGAATCATTTACCATACACGTATTAATGCTTTTACTCTATTCTTATTGGATATGGAACGCATTTCACATCATCTCAGCATATGTTGTTTCAGACAACTGCCATATTTGATCTAATGCTCAAGGAAAAGTGAAGCCAGCAGAACCTATGATTACGGTTGTGGTCACCATCTTTACTCTAAGTAATTCCATGTAGTGCATGCTGCAGTACCTATGAATTTTTGTTACTGCAGCAAACTTCATTTGAGTTTATTAATAGAAAGGATTGAAAACAAACAGTAAGTATTAGTTCCAGGAATGGGAACCTTTTGAAAGGCTTTGAGTATTTTTAGACATTGTTTCTGAGTTTCAGTTATTGTCAACAAAAGATGCTGTTTGTGACTTTTGAAGAGCAGAAATAATGTCATTTTATTAAGTCTTGAGAAAAGTAGCAATCTAGATTTAAGAGTTTAAGTGATAGGAACTCATGTGAAAAAGAGTTTATCTGGTTGTTGTTCTGCCTTTTCTCTCTGTAATACTTTAGGGTGGAGTTCATGGTTGAATTACACCGATCAAAAACCATGCTAGCAAACGTCCCACATATCCCAACCCCACCTACTTATTCCTACTGGAAAGGGCAATGTTGCCTTTCAGTGGGGCATGACTTGAACAGTTTGGGGCATTCAGGGAACCGTTAGATAAAAGGAGGGGAATGCTTAACCTGTTTGGAATAGTTTGCCTAGAGAGGTGGTGGAGGCTCCATCCCTGGAGACATTCCAGGTCAGGCTTGATGAGGCTCTGAGCAATCTGATCTAGTTAAAGATGTCCCTACTTACTGCAGGGGGGGGGTTGGACTAGATGATCTGTAAATGTCCCTTCCAACACATCACATTCTATGATTCTATTCTATGATTCTATTCTGGTGTACACCAGTACAGACTTTGCTGGAAACAGTTACAGCTGTGCAGCTGAAGGTCTAGCACAATATATCTCTTTAGGTTCAGTTCCTACATCTGAAAGAGCAACATCTTTAATGAATGCTCATTTGAATTTGCTTGCTTTCCAACAGAATTCAAATAATCAACTCAGCTGGCATGAACACTTGCAGAAAGCAAATATCAAAGTTGCTTATGTGAGCTTTTCCGGAAGTACAGTTTAAAGTTGTCCTTCTAAGAACTTCAGTTGATGTTTATCTAATTAGGAAGAGATAACTGACAGGCAGTATTTCATCAGAATCCTGAAGCAGCCATAATAGAGGATCAAGCACAATCACGCTTTTGGTTAACATATATCAACCCTTTGTGAACTAACTTTCTAGTACCTGAAAAAAAGATAGTTAAATTAGTGCCTATTTATGTAATGGTTACTTAGGCTACCAATAGCTTTTTTTCATATATGGTTATATATGGTTAGAGCCCATTATGTTAATTTCCTCTTAAGAAAATTAGATGTTTTGATTTTATTCTTAACTATTAACATAAAAAGCTGAAGCTGAATCAGGTTATGTTTCAAAAATCAGGATATTAACTAGGGAATATTTAACAGTATATTTTTGCAGACCTATGTATCCTCAGGAGGCTTCAAATGCTTGCTGAAGAGTTGAACAGGTGAGAGAGAGAAAAACCAAACACAGCAATAGAACATTGGAGTATAATTAAAAATGGAAAATCCCCTTGGAAATACAGAATCTACCACAAGTATTAGGAGATCATATTCACAACAGAGAGAATGTCTTTGTGCTTCAATAGTGGCTCTCTTGAGAAACAAGTCTAAAAGTTGCTTAGCTTCCTGTTTCTTGTCTTTCAGAAGCTTTCAGGTCTGATTCACTCAGTTTATCTGAAAACTATTTCTCAGTTGCCAGCCCTTCAAAACGGACCTTAAATATAACAGTCAAAGCATAGGCTCTTTCTCATAAGTGCAATAACTAGTGCATCACTGGAAATCATACTGGAATCATCTTCACTCCTGTTTCATGATACAAATTACTCCATAAATCTGTCCATCGTGAAGACTTAAATATGTCAAATTCCTAACACAGAAAAAAAAAACAAAAGAAAAAAGGTCTTGAATAAGATGAAACTAAACATGAGTGAAGTAAAAATAAACAGCTAGAAATACTCTGACATTTATCTTCCAATAAAATCAGAAATACTGGGGTTCCTATGAAACTGAACTTTAAAAAGTTACCTCTTTGTTATGAAGAGAGGTACATTTTTACAACATAACTAACCTGCAGAACTCCCTACCTACAAGTGATGAGACAAACCAAGAGTTTCATTTGTTTAATGGCTCAGATATTTGTCTGAATAGTGAAATTAAAAAGGGTCTTTACAACAACAGAAAAGTGCTCGTCAACCCACTGCTTCATTCCGTAAATCATGAGTTTGGCTGAGGCCAGGTCTGTACATAAATTTCCCCAGTGGACAGTTGACCTGCAGAAGTTTCTTACGGTGGCAATTACAAGAGCAGTGAAAGCCACATGCTCTTTGGCTACATTTACAGGACTTCAGTTTCTTCACATTCTTCACTTAGCTGAGGTGTGCAGCTTCTCTGCCAGTACAGGTTGTGACACAGAGCAATCCAGGAGGCACACAGCTCTCAATCTGCATCTTGCTGATCATCTGCAAAACAGCAGAGTGAACAAGCAGCTCTTCAACACCCATGTGGCCTCAGGGGTCCAAATCAGATAAAAGTTACAAATGTACTACAGAATTGGATTGTAAGTATTGTGTGCATCTTAAAAGGAAATCCATTCTATTTTGCAGCAGGTACTTTCAGAATGTGAGCCACAGTTTCGGAATTAAGAAGCACCCAACCCTTTCAGAGAAAGCAATACATCTCTGGAATTGCAATGCATTCAAAACTATTAGAAACACATTTACAAAGTTGTGGTCATTGTAAAAGTCTCAGAAATGCCTTATTTCTGCTTATATTTGCTGGTGTGGTTTCAGTCCTTGTCAGCCAAAACAGAAATGCGTTGTGATTTAAGCTTTCAGCTGCTGGGATCCAGTCAATGGCCCAGCTAACACTGACTCTGGCTCCTCAGTTTTGTTGCCACTTATGTAGGCTGTACAGAGGGGCTCCTGAACCCTGCTCGTCTGACTCCTGATGGAGCCAGGAGCTGCAGAGTGGTGGGGTCTGCAGAGGACGCACTTGCCGGGACAACAGCAGTGCTGGGGCTGGGGCTCTTCCTCCACCAGTGGTTCACAGCAGCACAGCGTCCCCAAGGCATGCTGACACCCAAAATCCTGTAGATTGCTACTACTCCTCACAGGTCCTCCAATAACAAACACAATTCAATTTTCATCAGCCTTTATGAGCCCCAAACGGATTCATAATGGAAAGAATAGGGGGATTCTAGTTCTTGGGGTTTTTTGCCATTTTTACAGTATCAACCTCAGGTCATGGTATTCTGCAGACTTCTGAATAACTTGGTGTCCATAGTCATTTAAACAGGAATTAAACTTTCCAAGGTGTTTTTGGAAAATTAATTTAAGAAAAAATATTTCCTTATTGTCTACTTTATAATAAATTGACAATATTTAAAATTAAAATGTGTCCAGATTTTTTTCCAAGAACTCTTGTTGTAAAATCAGAATTAATGCAAAAGAAGTGAATCGTTGTGGTTTTTTTTTTAAATTATTTTTATTATTATTTTTTATTTTGTCTCTATTCCAATTCTTCTTCTTCCTAAAATATTTTATTTTCTGAGTTATTGATCATTTGTTCAAAATTGCAAACTGGACAGTGTAGTGCTGCTTCCAGATTCCTCTTTTATAGTCCCAGGAATCTCTGTGTTTAATCTTTTGTTAGAACGTAAAGTTCTTTCATGCATGCACGTTATTTTCTAGTGATTGCCACAACATGAAAAGGGTGTTAATCCTCTGCTAATTAACAACTTGTTGAGGTCAGCGGGGGTCAGCACTTTACATTTTTTGATTTAGAGAATTTTTGGTTCATTGGAACTTCTTGTTCTCATCCGTTCAGCTATTTCAAAATTTTTTTCTTGGTGTATTTTTTTCAATGTCAGTGATAGCATCCTCTTGCACTCTTACCCCACTAAGTACATACTAAAAGCTTTTGGTTTGACACAGAATTCAATATGCTTGTACTTTTTAGCAGCCATACTAGCTATTCTACAATCCCTTTGATTGCTTCATGCAGTTTAGGTGTTTTGTCTACTCAGGAAATGGAGTTTCCACTGCTTTTGACAGTCACACTACATGCTTCACTGTATAGAGCATTCCTCTATAAAAATATAATACAATACTCCCACAAAATCGTTAACAGTTTGTGAAAGGTAGAAAAAAAATTCCAATTGGTAGAAAAAAAATGTCAAAGAAGGTCTTGCCATTTTTTAAAATTTATTTATATAAATATTTCTTCATTACCTTATTAATCTGAAAATCAGCTTAATTAAGTCGAGACAATTTTAACTTCGATCACTATTACCTTCATCAAGTGCAATGGCTTACACAGTTGAAATTCTATTTATTGGATTTCAAGAACAGATTTGTTTCTCTTTTCCAGATATCAAGAATAACTTTTCTTTAGGGAAATAATGCATGCCAAAAATGTTCTTATCTAAGTAACATTAATAAGATCCACCTTATTTTTTATAGTATGTCAATGAGTCATGCTTATTTTCCAAATGACCACATAGCAACCTTTCGGAGTACTGTTGAAATATAACTGTGCTGCCCTAACTCTGTATTTTCATAAAAAGTTTCTGCAATTTCAAAAGAAGTAGACAGCAAGAGAGCAGATGTTTTGTTATGCATTCAGATCCCACAAACTGGGAAAAGTGCATGAGAAAAAGCATCACAGAAAGAGATTAATAAAACTTAATGGGGTTGAGAGATAATATGAATGAAGAAAAAAAATAATGGAAGGGCATCAGAACAGTCCATATCCATACAGTAATTAACAAACAGTTCTAGTCTTAGTAATATTGCCAGTGAGCTTCAAAATTTTCCACACCGTGTGAAAAGACACTTCCTTCCTAATAAAAGAATTTTATTTTTCTATCTTCAGATTAAGTTGAAGACCTCTTTCATCCCTTGTGAGAGACACAGGGAACACAGGCATTTCCAATCTCTCTCCTCTACAAGCTTCAGTACTTTGCAATTTTTTTTTCCTTATGACCCATTTAAATTCTTATGCTTTCTTAAATAATTAATCCTAATCTTTGCAGTTTCATTCACCCAACACCCTTCCCCCCCGCATTTACTTGACTGATTTCATCACTATCTGAGCACTCACATTTCTAAAATACTGTAACAAGGATGAGAAAATTATCTTTGGAAACATGTTCCTTAGTCTAGCTTAGAATTAAAAGAAACTGCTTAGAAAGAAAAAAAACCACACAAAACAAACATAGCACAGCCCTGAGGTTGTTACTTGTAATTCCTTAAAAAAATCTTCTAAAATATACAAAGCCATTTAAACTGAAGTGCAGACTTAGCACATACCCGTGTAGACACCAACTAATTACATTTGGTAAACAGTATCTCACAGACAACACTGTATAAATGATAAAACATTAAGACAGTTTACAAAGGGGAGTAAATAATCTTACCCCTTTGAATCTTGATTAAAGGGGAAAAAAATTGCTTGTTTTAAAATGGTTTCGTTATCTGAGGCTCAGTAAAATCTTAGCACAACAGTGGTGATTCAGGATGCTCAGGGTATGCCTATTTTTTTGACAAACGAAATACCTCCAGGGTGCTGAAGTTCTGTGGCTCTTACCCAGCCATTTGAATGATAGGAGGATGAAGGTTTCCCTGAGGTACCCTTACACCATTACTGAGTGCACATCTTCAGCTCCTGTTACAAAAAGGCACTGATTATTTCCACAATTATTTTTGAATGATTATTATGACTGTTGAGAAGAAGAAACTTATGAGATTCCATTTATGCAGATATATGTTAAAATGAAAATAGCTGAAGAAAAAATGTGTCTTTTTTTCACCATTCTCTTTTCAGAACTTTATTAAAGAATATTCCCTTTTTATTAAAGTATTAACATTAACTTTTTACTCTTTCTGCTATTCATTTGCAGTAATAGATTTTCATGCAGATAAACTAGTAATTCTCTTGAAAGTCAATTCTTTCCTTAGTCTATGAACCAACTAAGCAATTTCAGTGTAAATTTTGGCATTAAAACAGTGTTATAATTTTAGCATTTGAAGAAGTTTCATTACTTGAGGAATTGAAGTATTTAGATAAAGTTAAATTAGGCCACAAGAAAATATATTTTTTTAAAAAAGGCGATGACCTAAATGGTGAATTGTGACAGCAGCCAAGTAAATAACTTAACAAGAAAAAGCTTTGCAGAATATTGATTTAATGCATCACTTAAGCAACAGAATATCTCAAACCCACATTATCCATGCTCTATTTCCCTGTACCTTGGACAGTTTATCTATTCACCTCTCTCAAAGGAACAAGCACATATTTCTACATGAATTGTTTGTCTATGATGTACAGTTTTTAACAAACCTTCAGTATAATTCTGCTTTTGTGGAAGATATTTATTTATAGAAATTTTATCATACTGGAATTAAAAAGCTGCACAAATTTAACCAAGATATTATATAAATTAATTTTCATCTTTATGAGAATATGTCACTGCATAATAAGGATTTTCACTATATCAAAGGACTGTAAACTGCATTTCAATCTCATTGCACAGCAAAGAATTAAAATAACATCAAAAGTCTGATACAAAATTAACTGATTCTAAATTGTGGCTTGAAATGTCATATTCAGGAAGAAGACTGCGAAGGTAGTGCTGTCTCACAGAAGGAGGGACAAAAACCAGGCAAAAGCACTCACTTTCATTTTTGTATTTTGTACGAGTGAAAGTAATTTTTTATAACAGTCTGTCTTCTTACCCAAAGTAAAATCTGGTACTGTAAAGACTATTTCAGCCAAAATTAGCCTTTATCAGTGCTATGCCATTCAAAATGCATGAATGACAGCTTGATGGCATCTGATTTGAATTCTGAAATTTCCTCTCTGTGGCTATGAAGCTACAACTACTGCTGCCCAACTCCATGTCACCCAGCTGCCATGTCAGGTTCTGCACGTGGACAGGACTGTTTTCATGGCGTACACTTAAATAGTCCTACATGAATGATGAATATTATGAATGAGGCCCTTTCCTACATGCCTGTCCTGAGAAGCATTTAAACAGCCTTTTGTCCAATAGTTTTGGTTTTCCCTGATTAAGCACTCAATTTTATGGAAAATGGGCTAAGAAGATAGAGTTACTCAGCAGGTGGCAGAGGAATTGCACAGGGTAACAGAAGCCCAAAGGAAATGATGATTTTCATGGTATTCTGCAAAAACGCGAATGGTCAAAACACGATCCCCAGAACAAGGTTTGAATCTTTATTTATTCATAACATTTTCAGTAAATTCCTTCACTGTTACCTAGAATCAAATATATCTCACCAGAGACCAGCAAACTATACGGAGCTTAATTGTACTACAGCTAGACTCCTTTCTGGCAACACCCAACTGTTTTAAATTTTCAGGCCTCTTCTTAGTCTTAGAGGAGGTGGCCACAAGGTTTTACCAATTTCTCTCCCTTCCTCTATTCTGTGGTAAAAATCTCCCAAGCTATTTGTAGTCTACCCTTTGTAATATCTGCAAAGCAGATTTAAAGGAATTACAGAAGTTACCTCCTGGCCAGTTTTATTTATCTTTTACAGCTAAAGGATGCTCTAGGAGCATCACTGGAGACTATTTGACCACCCTTAGCGATCTCTCCAGCTGAGCAAGGCAGGGAATAAGACTCATCTGTTCACCTCATGTTGATTTGTCATTTGACATCTGTGTCAGAGCAACACTCTGTAACTGCAGACACTTTGATGTCACTGCAGCTTTATGTCTGTCAGAACTAGAGCTGGGTGGACTATTTACTGTGAATAATTTATTCAGCGAATTTCACCCTTTCTTCAGTATAAGAGTTCTCTAAACATGTCCTAATTAAAAGAGATAATTGGCTTAATACTCAAGCACTTCATTCTAACTTGTTCCCTTTGTCCAGAGATGTCCTGAATAAAGGCAGGGGTGAAATCCTGGTGCCACTTAAGACATTGAAACCCACTCTCCTCCTTTATTTCACTAAGGTCAGAATCTCAGCCAAGGTCCCTCAAGCAAGAAACCTCCAGTTTAGACTGTGATATGGCACAAATGAGGTCCATTGTTAAACACTGGGAGGAAACAAAAGAAACAGAGTGAGGGATGAAGAAACAAGATATTTAGATACCATCATGATGGCTCTGTTAAAAAACAAAACAAAACAAAACAAAACAAAACAAAACAAAACAAACTAACCCAGGATAGAGATTACCTAACATTTATGAGGGCCCACGGTACAATATTATTCCTCTACAAGGATCAGACAAATATGTGAACGTACTTTGGTAACTGCAATTATTTGAACATGTGCAGTTTTCATTGATTTCCCCCCTCTACCCTTGCTTTCATCCCCTCTGCCTACACCTTGTTCTTTAACGAAGAACAAAATCCTTTTGGGTAAAGGAATTCTTTGGTCTTCAGTGTATAAGAAATTCATTAATCGATATAGAATATATAATTCAATATAGAATTAAAGATAAAATGTCATTACTAGAGTAGCAGTCCTATTCAACTATATAATAATTTATTTCTGAAAGCATCTCTACCCTGCATGCACCTAGCAAGGATCAGTGCCTGAAGGCAGTATTGAACTATATTCTCTGAAATGTCTAGTGTTCTGCTAGCAATTTCAAACTCCTCTGTTCTTTAACATTCAGTCACTAAACTATGCTGCTTAAATTATTAAATCCTTTTAATTTAAATTTTCATAAGCTACCAGAAGAAAAACGCACATCCTTAAAGTAACAGATCTGGCTTCTTGCAAGGAAAACTATGGTATTAGTATTGCTTTTATGCCATATTAACTTCCCTTAAGAACAAAATTAATTATTTCATTAAAGAGTAAAATGTGGAGGGCAGATGCTTTAAATAAAAATCCTTTTGAAAACATCTTGGTTTAGGACCACCCAAAATTGGAACAGAAAGGGGGCAAACTACCTATTGTCTTAATCCCTAAAAGACTGAGATACCAGACAAGAATTGTGAATCAGAAAATGGGAGATCTCTTTAAACCATAATTATTGGAAAAGAAGAAAAATAATCTCTGATATTTATCATATTGGTCCCCAAACAATACATTTATTTGAAAAAACTTGTAACATATTTTAACTTTGACATACGTTTACTGAAAAATAAGTTGCAACTGCTAATGACTTGTTTCCTTGTGATGCTAATACTCATACTCTCACTAATACTACTGCTCTTCTGTTGCAGAGAGTGCTGTAGGGGTGTGACAATGCAGGTAATGCCCTATTTATTTTTGTTACATATAATGTGAACTACTTAAACATTCCTCTATTTCTTCTGTGAAAAGAGAGATGATTGATTCCAGGGTATAAAGTAGTCAATAAAAAAATTCCAAAATTAGATCACATATGACATTTACATCAAAAGATTTCTACATTTGATACGTGAACTGCTAAATAATATCATTCTTCACTAAAAACTGCATTGCACAAAATTTTGATACATTTCAGATTTTGAAAACAACAGAATATTTTAGAGCAGAAGGGAATTAGAATATAAAGTGCCAGCTGCAGAATTCTATAGGGAAATGGCAGTTCAATATATATTATATATATTATATAATATCATGGGTTAATTGAGGATGATAGAACTCACCTAAAACCAGAAAAAGCTACATAGCGTTGTAAGAGTTCTCAGAGGCAAAAAGACCTGCTACGGTCACCAAGTCAGAACGCCAATTCAAAGCCCTTCAGTTTTTGGCAAAAATTAGGCCAGCTAAGTTTCAGGGATTTTATGTATTTTAGGGAAAATTATTTGCTTATACTGAAAGAAGTTATGGGAACAAGTGAGCAAGAAAAAGAATAAGAATGGGAGTATTCAATAAAAATTGAGGAAATCACCCAGAGGGAAAAAAACATCATTTGAAAGAAATCACCAGACTTTCTGGAATACACAGATGTAATATAAAAACTGTTGAATTTGTTTCATTTCAACAGTACCTTAATGATTACAAGGGATTTTGTATATTTTAACCTTGAGGTACATCTGCTTAAAAGCATGGTTGGTTCTAGCTTTGTCGATCAAATCTTTCTGGACATCGTAATTCTGTGACACTCTAAACATAGCACAATTTATTCACTCAGCAATTTAATCTGAACAGTATTGCAGTTACCAACCCACTGTTTACATAACATTCTGTTTTATCTAGAACTTTTCTTTTACAAATATGGTTGCTAACAGATTATTTTAATTTTCACTTGTATGAACCTTGCAAAAATTTTAGAATCGATTAGCTGAAAATCTTGGATTTTTTCCTAATGTTATCAGTTCAGAACGAGATGTTGATGAGATCTAAATTCCTCACCAACAGTCCTGTAACCACAATCAAGTTTATAAATATAAAAAAACTAATAGCTCAAAATATGCATGAATTTCAGTACATACAGATCAAGAACACACTGAACCTGAGATGGTTTTTGTAGTGGTTAAATTGCAGCCAAATTATCTAAGCTATCCACCAAAACTTGACTCTAACCAGAAAGAATACCTGCAGAGAAAACAGGAATAAATTCTCCTGACTTTCACTAGTAATGGGATACCAGCTTCCTCTCTGACTGCTGAAAATCTTCCCAGTATCTCATGTGGTTTCATTCACTTGATCTACATAAATAGCTAGAGGAGATGGAAGAATAAGAAAAGACTCAGCTGGGGGAAAAAAAAAAACCCAAACAAAACAAAATATAAACCCCAAAAAGCCTCCCAAAATCAGTTATGATATTAACAGCTTTGCTGATGATTTTTCTTTATATAGATAACAGATACTGCAAACTGGCCAGCTGGTTCATATACAGCACAAATGACTTGCTCAGACAGCATTTCAGCAAGTTTCACCCTTCCTGGTGCAGGAGATGAGAACAACAAACTTTCCTTCACAACGCTCCTGTAGCAGATGCATTTGAAAAACTCCCCGTGTTAGCCTAGGGATATTCTTAACAAGGTTATAAAACCATCTGCAAGTGATGTACATATTTCCAGGCTCTGGTAATTCCTCTCCATGAAATGGCTTTTGGGTGCCCTTTGTCCACTGGCCTTCCCTCAACGATTTTCAGAGACTTTACTTCTACTGTATCTTCTTCCAGCTTCCCCAGTATGTCCTGGTTTTGGTTTTTTTTCCTGATTCTCCTTTTCTTATGCATTACCAACATGAGGGATTTTACTAGCAGTGACTAATATAAGATTTAAACTTTAGCAGATACCACCTACTGCTGAATTATAAAAAGCAAAGGTGTACAGAACAGCAAGAATTCTCCAGCAAAGTGCAAGAAAATACACAGTCTATGCAGTAAAGTTCAATTATTTTCCACAGCAAGAAAAATGGGAAGATTTAAAGGTGCTGGGCAACATGAAATCTACATCATACACACAACAGAATAGCATTTGATTTTCTAAGGAAACAATTAAAATATTTTGAGAAATATTCACTTATATAATGCAACACATCAACATGCAAACTGTGTAAGTGCCTTTATTCTACCTTTCTTTTGGATATATTTATCTGGATTATTTTTTTATTTTTGCCTTTCTAAATGTAACAACACGTATTGCTAAAACCAAGGGGCAAATCTCCTCCTTGCCCCAAATAGTTATTGAGCTTATATTTACACAAGAAAAAAACCCTAGCTCTTTTGTGATATTTTTTGGGAATACACCCCGTATGAGAGGGTCAAGGCCATCCTATTTCCCCCCCCCCCCCCTCACACCACAAGTGTGTACTAATTCCAAAGAATTAAGAAAAGCTATTTTAGTGACTACTATTTCTAACTTACTTCAATCATCTCTTTTCTTTCATAGAGTTCCTGGTCAGGGGACAGCAGAAATTCTTAGAAACAGGACCTGTATTATGTAGGACTTAAGCATCTTTAATCAATCTTTGCTAGATCAGAGAAAAAAAAGCCCCAAGCCCTCACCCTAAACCAGAAATAGAAGTCCATTTTGTCAATGGATGGAGTCACAGAGTAGTAGCCACATGGCCTCCAGATTCTGACAGTCCTGTTCGTACAGCAACATCTTGTCTCACATCTTAAGTGTCATCACAATGACAGAATCTGCAAAGTAATGTCAGTTGTGTGGTAATTTTATGATGTTCTTATTCTTTGGCGCTTACAGTTATGTATTTTTCTCTAGTAACCAATAATGGAAAAAGGACCAGTCTTTGAATCATGGCTCAAGAACTGCAGGTAAATAATCATTCCTCTAGATCCTCTGTATTTGCCTGAAATTCACTCATGATTTCTTTGAGGAAAGAGCAATGTCAAATCAATTCAGATGCTTATTCCCACTCTTTTAATAGCTTTTCAGCATTTTAAAATCAGAAACTGACATTCACAAAAAAGATATATTTAAGACAAGTCCATGTAGTGGTCTTAAAACCAAAGAGTTTACTGCTCTCTGGAGTAAGGCTTCTTTTATTAGTATTTCTTTCCATTTTAATTTAATTAAACAACAACAAAAAAAGTAACCAAAATTATGAAGACCACCAGCACTGTGAAAAAAAGAAAATGTCTCCCAGGGTTTTCAGTTCTCTCTCCTCAGTGTTCTGGAGACCAGATGTGGAAAGCCCAGTGGAGCTGAAAACATTTTTGGAGGGAGGAGAGAAAGTTTTGACGCTACTGCTGTGGCCTTATTTTATCCAAACCAGGCAATTACCTTTCTTTACGAAGATTAAAAAACCAAAAACCCCCATCACCCCACACCTTTTATATATTATTAATAAACATTATTTTTAAGTGAGCCTGCTAAAGTGCAGGCTAAAGTGCTAAACACTTTATAACTTCTTAGCCTTACAAGGCTACCTTCTTAACTCAGAGTGAAACGCATAGTGTATTCATCTTGGAAATCCTGTTTGTCAGGTGTGTAAGTACATCTTTAAAGTATATTTTTTTCCTGCTCACATATCAAGCAAATACGTATTGATTTGCTGCAGCAATACCAGGTCACAGTTCTGCAGAGGAACATTCCCATATCTTAGGCAGCTACACCTGGAATATGGTGTTCTGCTAAGCGATGACAAGGGTGGTCAGTGAGGTGATGATAAAAGTCTATAAATAGCTTAAGAGGGTGCACTCTAAAGAGGAAGAAGCATTGTTTTAAGGTGGTCTGAACAAGTTTGACTGCTAGAAATGAAAAGATATCCTGACACCCAGAACCAGTCATAACTGCTGAATAGGAGCTTGTACGTTGTACAAATGCCAGCAGGGCGGCCTGTCTGTGCTTGGCCTTGTGCACACCACAGGCGTATAATGAATTCACTATTCCAGAATAATTATTCTGGTAAATTTCCAAATATAGTTAAGCCCTTCAACTGCTAAATTAGGCCCCAAGTTCAACAGTCCACCAACAGGAGCCACACGCTCAGGGTATTTAGAGCCACACTAGACAAAGTGTTGGAAACACAGAAGAGAAGATAAACCTGCTCAGAGAGGAGGACAGACACAAGCCCTAGCAAATCTGTCACACCTCTACTTTCTGTGGTTCTAGGAATACATGAATGTAGGATTTGTGAAAGGTCTTTTTAATAAGGGTTAATTGGAGAAGTATGTCACACATGACTGAGTACCGTTTCAAATTACAGCTCACTCTGGCATAACTAAATCAGGCAAATGATAGAACACCAAAATTGGGAGTAGTCAGTCTTCTTCCCTCCTATTTATTTCATATAGTTTCATTAGTCTCAAAATTACCACATACCAGCAATTATAGATTTTCTGGAATTTGTTGCTTCTTTCAATATATTAGTATGACCACAATGTAATATTCCTCAGAGATCCAATAGTTCTGTAAATTCTATTTTCTGTTGTCACTTAAAGTATTAATCTGGGTTTTGGAACTGCTTCATTTGTCTGGCTTATCTGATACAAAAACTCCAGTCAGATGATCCTGAAAAGTAGCCCTTTCTGGGTTTAAAAAAACTCTAGAACAGAAAAAACAACCACACTTTAGCCAGCCAGAACAAAGTTATTCCCTTAAAAATCATTGTACATTCTGTAGCACTGTATTACTCTAAAAGTCAAAACCCAATCCCTGAACATGAAAGTCACTTCAGTTTCTCTGTGCTGCCCGAGTTAACTGCAAGCGTTTCCTGACACACAGAACGCAGGCAGAAAAAGGAAAAACGTCGACTTGAGAAAAGAACAGCTTCCAATCCCCACCCACCAGCTTCAGTCAAAGGGATGACTTCAGTCCCTTTCTTAACTAATCCTGTCACTGTAAAATCCTACAGTCATTCTTCCACACATAAAGGGAAAACGGACTCACTAGGAGGACCTAGACTCTTTCAGCTTGAACTGTTAACCAATGGTGGAAATGCAAGAATGCTGAAGTTGTTCCTTCGGAGCCAATAGAGTGGATTTATGCGTCCCACATGACTGTGTTTCCCCTGTCTTTCACATGGGCAGTATTTAGTTCAATTCAGAACTGCAGATAGTATAGCGTGCAGAGCAGCAATGGGATGTCTGAGTACAAGTGGCTGACTTCCAGGCGACTTCAGGAAGCACGTTTTTACATTTCTCCTGAATTAAACTGGGATTCTGCACCCTTGACATCCTCCTACCCTCCTTGTCTCTGCAGAAGGAGACAGCGACTTGCACAGCACAACAAAACTGTGAGTACGTGGTCTATTTATTTTTATTTTCACCCAGAAAAGCAAATATCTTAAAATTGTCAAAATGCTGTGTGCACTACAATCGATGGTTACATTTTGTTATAAGATAAACAAGTACCTAAAGTGCTGTTCAAATTCAGAAATATTTCTTGCATGCTTCAAAAGAAGGGGAAAAAAAAGAAAAAAAAAAAAAAAAGAGTTCTCCTCCAGGGCAGCGCCTGCATGCCACACTGCTTCCTGACATAGCCAGCGTGCTGCTTTGTTCATAAAGAAAAACAAAGACAAAAAGCCTTACACATGTATGTTGTTCACTTTTATTTGTACTCTGTGTCTAATCAGGCCTGATCTGTCCCCAAGGGGAAAAAAATAAAGGCAAACTTTTAACTCCGCCAGCAAGGGCAGCCCAGACTTTCCAGACATCTGACAGTTATTATAATTAGCTATGAAAGACAGCGAAGACACTTTGGGGCAAATAGCTCTTACATTTGGAACAATGAAGTCGAGCAAGGTTCCCATCCCACCCCTTCCACGGGGGGAGGGGGAGAGGCGAGCCAACAGGGGGGAGTGTTAGAAACGGGTTATGGCTGGACTGAAAAAACACAGCTAGTCTAATATCTGGATTCACTCAGCACAAGGAGAGGCTTTTTGATAAGCAACTTTAACTACCCCTAGATTGCAGCTTGCATTCACTCCAATTCCTGGTGGGGTGGGAAAGGGTGTGGGGCTCTTCGCTGCATAACGTCAGAAGGTCGGGGTGGAAGGGGCAGTGGGGGCGAAGGGGGCAGAAAGACGAGAATATCCATAGCAAGAGACTTCGCAATTGCTTCCCAGAGCTTTGCTGGCCAGATCTCCTTAAGCCCAAGTTGCTTTCTGGGCAAGATTTATGAGAGTTCTCAAACAGAAGCAACAGACAAAGCAGAGCTGCTTTTTTTTTTTTTTTTTTTTTTTTTTCCTTCTTTTTCTCCGGAAAAGAAATTGAACCCAAATGGATAACTGTATAATCAGAAACACTGATTCGTATTTTTGTTCTTTTTTTCCCCCTTATGTGTTCATAAGACCTTTAATAAGATCTGCTCTATCCCCCCTTCCCGCCGCCTCCCCACCCCTTCTCACCCTCCTCCCCTACCAAAAGTTAGATTCTGAAAACTACAATCAGAAGGGAAAAAGCAAAGACAATAGAAATCTGACTCAGTACTGGCTGGACTGGATCTCTAATAAAGCATGAAGTGAAAACAGTTTCTAAGTGAAAGATGAGCAGACTTCTTTTTAAAAAAAATTAAGTGCAATAAGGAGAAATTGTTGAAAGACTCCAGACGCTACTAATTATGGCTTAAATAAATCTTCCTGGACAGCTGTTTTCTTGCTCCCACTGCGGTGAAAGGAACGTTAAAAGAAGCATTTTTTTAAAAAAAAAAAAACGGATTTGATGTGAATTTTTTTTACATATGATTTTTTTTTTAAATACACCCTTTTATTCTTTGTCTGCCCTCCTGTTATCTCCCCCTCCCCCAACCGCCGCCCACTGTGAGCTGAGACACCTGAAGGCTAGACATAATGATCAACAGAGCGCTGCGCTCGCCTGTCTGGATTCCAGCCAGATATTTTTTTTCCTTTTTTTTTTTTTTTTCCCCTCCACAATCAAGGAGCCTGCACGCAATGCACGGCAAGCCCCTTGCTCTGCTATGTGCAGATCAGACAGAAGTCTGAACCGTGCTGCAAGAAAGATTAAAGACAAACACAAGCCTTTCCTCCTTATGTCGGCCAGGCTTGGTTTCAACTTCATTGTGATTTGCAAAAACTACAAAATAAGAAACTTTGTAAACATACATCCCATTATTTTACAAAACATGCTCGTATGTACACACACTTTACGACACTGTAACCAGGGGCACCCACCGTTTCCCATTTTAAAGCAATTCCTACTCCAGCTTTACAACCAATGCAGTATTTTATGTTAAGTTCTGGCATCACTTGTATAATTGCCGTGTAGCTCTCAAACACCGTGCAAAGATTTTGTATACGCATACAATATACTACGTAAAGGTACATAGTTAAAGTATGGGGACCTACATCTGAAAGGTGGATAAACTGAAATACTTGAACATATTTGGGTTTAGAGAGGTTAGTGAGATCTCCTAGACAGTTTTGTGGCAGTTTTAAAGATGGCAGTAGTGAAGTGCTTTGCGAGTAGTCTGTCTTCAAACCGAAGAAGGGGAGTGTGGCCGGGGACTATTTTAGTTAGCTGGCCTTGCAACTCCTGGCCTTCCTGCTGCCACAGCCCAGAGAAAGGCCGACTGGCCCTGTGTCATCGTGCCAGAAAGTTGGTCTTGGGAATGCAGTGCTCCCCAAAATAGTTGCTCTGCATTTGGTGTGGCTATGGGTGGGGTTAGCAGAGACATCCAGGGAAAAGGGAGATTCAAAGCGTTTATTTAATTTTTAAATTTATGATGCCCGGGCCTAAAAGTTTTTGGAATTGCATTGTTTGCTGGTACAAATCATGGTATTATACAAACGGCGATTAATTTTTGCTTGTCAATATGGACTTTGGTTGAAAAAGACTTAAAAGAAAATACAGTTTTATACACACGTGGAAACATACACATGTACACGGCTTTTAATTTACTGCCTGAAAAGGCTATATTTTAGTCACGCTAAGAGGTATCTTAATAGAAAGACAGGGGGGTTTTAGCTTTTTTTCTTTAATATTGTTAATAAACACTGTTTGAAAAGGAACACAGTATAGGCATCCCATAAGTTTAGTCTTAAAAAAACCCCTTCCTTTCCAAATAGCAGCGGAGACATACAAACAAAAGGTTGCATGAAATAGCAACAATATCCACATGCAAGGTAAGGATTCTAGAAAAGAGAGAAATGTAGAGAAGGAATTGAGAGCTGCGGTCAAATTTGTATTCTTGTATTACTTTTTTTAAACAAGGGATTTAACAGCTTTCTGAAGGAATATTTTACATACCTTATATGAAATATACAAGCTAACTCAGCACAATGGCCATATATGAGAAGTATATACTTGTAAATTACATGTATATGTATATACACAAGGTCACTAGTACTAAGCGCTAATTTTCTTTGTACTTTTCCTGGTACATTATGCTTGAAAAAATAAAATTTGTCACTTCTGTTTCTCAAATGTATTTTGAAACAATGCCTGCAGCTACATTTTGAAGGGCTGACTTTTATTTTTTAAAGGTAACGACAATAAACAATCATATTTTTATCCATTTCCTAAAGACTGAAATCCTACAAAAATCAATTCCTCTAAACTTCTGAAGTGATTTACACACTACTTTGCCTTAGAAGGACTATTTCAACTGGCAATTTATATATTGTTTGTAAATGCAAAAGTAATGACTAATCACATAAGAGTTAAGCATTAAACCTGAGCGTATGAATACAGGGCCCTCGCCTCTGTGTTTAGTTCCACACTCTACTCTTCTCCCAGTTAGGTCTTCTGGTTTTTGTGAATGCTGGGTGTTCAGCAGCTCTCGATAAAGCAGGTAGGAGATACAAATGCCCAGTATTTTTGTAAATATGGCATTACTCTCCAGCAGCTGTTGTTCATGCACCTGAGATTTGGAGATATGTGTTTTTATGTGAAAAATTCTGACCTGTGGTTTTTTGCTGACATCCTTAAACTTTAAATAGTTGATGTTGAAACAAAGCAATCATGGAAGCTCATGCATATTTATGACTCTACTGCTTAAAAATTTGATGTCTACTACAGCTCATCTCTTAGCCTATGGCCTCCAATTAGTTGTGCAAACTCCTTGATGCTACTAGCGCAAACTTCAGGATCTAATTTCTTTTTTTAAACTCTACTCTCCCCTCTTCCCCTCATGCTTCCTCTTGTTGTATCTGCTTGTTTGACCCTTTCCTAGTTCAAGCAGAAGAGCAAATTTTAAACATAAGAATAAAGCACTTGGGATCACTTTCAAAACTTTGAAAAAATTGGTTGTTTCACATATACCTTCTCACAGCAGACGTAACTTGAGAGGCTACCAGAAACATAGGCACTCTCAGTAAGGCAATGGGGTCAAATGAGCTCATGCATTACAGATAGGAAGAGAACTGTGTGTTGCATTCTTATAGCTAAAAAGCACAGAGTGTTTTAATGTAAACGTATTTCTGTTTGATATTTTAGCAAACTGTTGCAAAGGCCAAACTACGGCTGAGCCAAAATGACTTTCGGCATGGTACAGTTAGACCAGATGGCCACGTGTTCTTTTCTTATTTAGATGAGACTTTTCCTTTCAATAACATCTTTCTTCCTGACCTGCTTAAAAATTCCAGCGAATGAAATCAGCACAGGATTTTCAATTCTAATTGACCATGTGCAGAGGAAGGGCCAGTAGAGAAATCAGTAGGGCCATTGTAAGGCACACTGCATCAATCTCCCCTTTGTCCTGAATCTTTTCCAGCATGAGCTAAAATAATTAAGAATATTTAATTTATATTATTTGTGTAGCAGCAAATCTAGTCGAGTTCAGGCAAAAATCATTGCAAGTTCCTCTTTTACAAATGTGTGCAATGAGGAATACATACATCTATCATACACCAGACAACAGGTACTCAGCATCATTTCATGGCCAACTATGTAAGAAAAAGAAATTAAAACCCTCAAGCAGGAGCAGAAAAAAAAAAAAAGGGAAAGGTATGGGTGAATTAAATCTTGAACTGTTCTGCTTGCCTTTTATAAATGAAGTCCAAAAATATGAAGAATATGATATTTCTCAAATTAAAAAAATAAATAAAACTTAGAAAAATAGAATTGTTCATTATCCAAAAAACTCATCCTTAAAACATCTGTAATCTTCAATCACTATTAATTTGCCTATATAGGTTTTACACACACATACCCCACCCACACTATGTGGGTGGGTGATGAGTCTCATGTCTGTGTTCCACATTCAAAGTACAGATTGTAAATACTGTATATATCACACAGAAACCTTAACTACAGAAGTATGCACACAGATGACACCATTACAGTCTTAGCTATCTTACTTCGATTTAGTGAGATAACCATGGAGTAATATAACAGTATGTATATAGAGATTTAGCAAGTAGAGTATGCAAAAGATGCATCAGGTCTTACCCATATGTTTACATAAGCAATGGATAAGGTAAGAGAATAAAACGAAACCTTTAGAAGAAAAGGAGGGGGAAAAGACCAATTGAAGGCAATACGGAGCAATCTTGTTTTTGTTTTGGTGTTGAGATTTGCTTGTTTGTTTTTTTTATACAAGGAAAAAATTAGCAACAGATTTATTATTCCTGTACTATTTTGTACAAATTCCCTCTACTATTCACAGTTAGTTTAACATTATGCTTGAGTGGTTGATGGTTCCAGATTATCACTATAAGCTTGAATCAAGAAACAGCCAAACAGCTCTGGAAAATCATTTCCAAAAGATAATTGTGAAAATGGTTTCAATAAGATATCCTTCTTTTCTTAAGCTGAATCAGGTCTTCATTAAAACCCCAGTCACTTTTTAAATGTAAGGTGAAAAACACTCCAGGAGAAAATGCAGTGGGCAGCATGGCCTTTGCTATATGTCAAGCATGCAGTCCAAGCAACATGTGCGTGAAGAAACATGTCTGAGGAACAGAAAACAAAGCACAGACTTTGGAACTGGCCAGGCAGACGTGGTAAAAGGTCCGGTTTCAGCTCTCCAGCAAGATGCTTTGTAGCCTTGGGCAAATCCTTTAACTGCCTGGCTTCTCATCTACGTCATATTAGTAGAATTCAAGCTCTGAATGTGTGATTATTTTTGTGAGGTTGGTGTTGAGATACCACAGCAAAGGGTACTGGAGATACCTCAGATGCTTGAAAAGAATATAAAATCACAGACATAACAATAGTGTTTTTTGTTGTTGCTGTTATTAAATCAAGCAATTTTTGGTGTGGCGTTTCTACAAGTAGACAAGATACAAAGTCCATTTCTCAAGAGGTTCGCATAACTTAGTTCTAGTTCAATTTTCTTAAAATTTTCCTTTTACTTGAACATTCACAATTTTTGTTGCTAACAATGCAATACAGGAATACAGAATACAGGATAAAGGGAAGATACTACTCTATCTGTAATGACTCTCTGTAATCAACATGAATTGTTATCATGGAAGGCCTAATTCAGGCCTTATCATGCTAAGTCCTGTAGAGTAATGGCTTATTTAAGAGACTGTCCCCTGGTAGCAGTAAGCCTAACTACATGCTAAAATGTTGTACTGTGTGACCAGGAGTACAAAACCTCAAGCCATAGACATTTACCGCCTCCAGTATTTACACACCAAGGATCAGATCTTGTAACGGTGTTGAGCATTTTCTTCTAAAGCCTGAAGATGATCTAGTGAACCACTTTCAGGCTCAAAGTTCAGTGCAAGCTTCAGCACGGTTTTGAAAAGGGCCTTTAATTTCTACAGAACCCTTTGCCATGACAAGTAAATACCTTCGTGTGTTCTGCCCACTTTGCTGACAGTCATTAAATTGTGCTCCCAGTTTCACCTTGCTGTTTCTATTGACAATTCATTGATTCCCAACCACTGAACTGAACAAGAAACCCTTGAACAGCAACTCTAAAAATCACTGCACAGGAACAGAAATCAGCGGGCCTGCCTGAAGGCGATTTCACAGAAGATTTTTTTCAGGCTGCCATTTTGTGACTAACTGAAACGATGATGTCACGCACATGGAAGTGAAAACTTTGTTTTCCTTTCAGGAACAAATATGAGGGATCTTTGTGCAAAAGAAAAACATGATTTTCCACTGAATGCTTCCATTAATCAATATTCATGAGCAGTACGAAAGAAATACAAATACAAAGAATTTCAGCTACCTCTTGTCAGTTCTGTTCAGGAGCTGTAAAAATTAATTAGGAAAATGGCAATGCAGTGGATCTGCCGGTCATCTCAGTAGGTTTGCAGAAGGGTTGGGGTAGTGAGAAGTGGGTGAGAGGGAAATACCTTGTGTAGAAGTATGGCCTCGTGTAGTGCTCAGAACAGGGAGGGGCAGGCAGCAAAGTGTGCGCAGTTACATGCAATTGATGGGCTGTATTTCACTAGCCTATTTTTACTGTCAAAGCTCCAGACTATATTAGGAGCCTATCCAGTTTCTTAAGCCATGGGATGTGGATAATGGGATGAGATAAAATGATTAAAATCAGTTTGGTCTCATGATTTCACCCAGTAAGCGTAACAGATGCAAAATTGAAAGACTTAATTGTATGATAAAAGTACAAACACCTCTTTGTGTTTTGCCTCTCTAAACTTTTTCCAATTTAGAGAAAAAATTGGTGAGGGTTTGTTTTTTAAACAAAACAAAACAAAACAACCCGACAATGGCAAGCAAGATAATTATTTTCTTGCAGCATCCCAGTTGAAACTGGTTTCATCTATACAAATAAAAAAGATCAGAAGCTGTAAAAACAAATTTTATACTACCATCCCACTAAATATTTTACATAAAGTCTCTGGTTAAGAACCTTCAGGAAAAAAAATGCATTAAAGTTACTCTTACAGAGCTTGATAACTGCTTTGTTTTTTTAAGAGATAAAAATCTTATATTTTCCCGGGATGCCCTATCCATCCACTGAGTTTGTGCGACTGTTTTGGGGCATTTTTTTTAAGTTAATTTGAAGCCACTATTGTAAGAGTATAATTTGCAAAAAAAGAGGATTTTAAAAGTTGAGAAGCCTAGTACATGGCAAACATGAAGAAAAGCAGTTTCCAAGGTTGATTAAAAGACATAGAAAGGGTTAAAATTTCAGATCTTTATGTAAGAATTAAAAATGAAAGGAGAGTTAANATGGATTACTATGTCCTGAAAAGAAGAAAACCAGAGTTGTAAGATGACACTGCAGGGGTTGTCTGGACTTTTCACCGAGTGTAAAGTCTGTTTAGTCAGTGTCTTAATGCCTAATGCTGACCTTTGCCCCCACTCACTCCTCCCTGCTCCAGGTGCAACATTTTTGCAAGTGCTTTAACATTATTGGAAGGTTTGTGTAGGTTTCACACGCTGCAAAGTGCACAGGGCGTTCTACACAACGACGACCACCACTACACATGCCCATTCTCAAGGCTTAGCGCATTTTTTCATCCTAAGAACTCACAATTATTTGTTCTACACATTTTTCTTTACTAGTTATTACTGAATTAAATTAATAAAACAAAAGCATCTTTGTAAGGGTATGCCATTTGCATAATTCTATACAGCAAGATAAAGCTTAAACGCATGTCACATACTCCCCAGCACTGTGAATTATAGCAGGAGTATGCAACGTACACCAGTAACATTATTGATCTCTGTTAAATTAATTCACTTTGCTATGGAAATGGCAGACAAAACCAGAATCCATTGTTACAAAACAGCCAAGGCACTTTCCTCAGAAATAGATTTCTTATACAGTTAATTGTTATATTTGGATTGATCTAAATTTTAAAGAAAAACACAACAGTTTTACAGAGTATTTATAAAAAGAGCTAAACTACATAAGGTCTGTATTTTTTCACTTTTAATCACCAAAAATAAGGAGTGTAGTAAAATATACTAAATATGAGATGCTATAAATGCTACAAGTTGTCAGTGACACAGATAATAGAAAAGATGGCACATGCATATCTAATGTTTATTCATCTATGCTTTAGATTTAGTAGACGGTTGCTAGGATTTTTGAGGGCTTGCAATTTGACTTCGTTGGGTAGAAAGCATAACCTGGGTACCATCATCTTTGAGACCATTACAGATTTCATGTTATTTCCAGAAAAGCTTACCACAGGTATTTCCTGCCACTCTGGGCAAGGAACCCATTTTCCCCATTCATATTGTGTTGTAAGACTGACAGCTTCTTCAGGTGTGGACTTGGCTTTTAACATCCGTAAGTTTTCCACCGTATGATGCCATGCACTAAAATGCACTCTGTAGAACTGTATTATAAAGCTTACATTTCCTGCACTTTGCGATCCATACTAGCTAACTATGCCTATAAAAATTTTAGAAATTATTATTTAGACATTTAAAATCTTTAAATAGCTAACTGGCTTCCCCCACATTCCTTCCTCTCTGAGTTATGCTGCAAAACACTCATTATGTTGAAGAAAAAGAAAAGAGGAAAAGGATTGGTTTAAAAGAGGTGAATAGTGGCATGTAGTCTCTATGGAGAACATTACTAGTCAGAACTGTCTAGCCAAAATAACCCAGGGTAACTTCTATTCTAGCTACAACATTACTTCAAGGTGAGACTTGCATAAAAAGAGGTCTGATGAGGGTTTACATTTAGGGGATTTCCCTGACAGAGATGTGCTTGGACCTGGAGTTAAAACATTTATATTACTGGATTGTCTTTCAGATATCACAAGTAGCCTGCAGTATGCTGTGACTTTCTAAAAGAATAGTTTAAAGTTTCCCTGTGATATCTACAGATGAATTATTTTAAGCCATCTTCATTATCTAGATAGTTCTAGGGGGGTTGGCTTTGGAGAAGTGTTTTCTTTAAAACAAAATGAAAATGCCTTTTACTTCATGGATCATACTGAAGTAGTTTATTCTAGGAGTATGCACAGGTCAAGGGATCAAAATATTCTGGGTCCTGAAGTGTCCTGAAACAGTTTTGTTATGTTCTTTGATTCATTTGTAACATTTGTACTACAAGAGGATCGACAAAAAAAAAAATATATGAAAAGTTGCTTGTTGCATGACAGCCTATTTCTAGAGCTGGGCAGCTTTATCTTAGCACAAACAGTGCTCCTGTTCACAGTGCAGCTGCTAACAACTCATCAACACTCCTTGTTTAAGAGAAGGGTACAATCAGAAGTCAAAACTTTAAAGCAACCTGAAATGTTGTTATTGTAATAAGCTGTGCAACTGGATTTGATTTCTAGCCAGACTGTATCCCTTTGCTCCTGACACTGTTTACAAGACATATTTAGTGCAGGTGGTACTCTCCTTAATTTCACTGAAGGTCAAGTGTACTTGTCATAATTGTATTTTTCACATAGCTGAGAACTCAAATACTTCTGTAGACTGAAAACAGACGTTGTTTCTGTGAAGGAAATACATAGCACTGAAGAGTTGGACCTGAAATAAACAGAATTAAGTATTTTTTCACACTGTTTTCTCCTACTATCTCATCAAGATCATCACTTGCGAGGTAGCTGTATATGAGTGGAAGCAGCCATTGGGTACTTACACTTCGAGCTAACTTCAGAATCCTTTGCCTGGAAAAAGTGGTTTCATTTGTCTTGCTCTAGGTGGCTAGTATGAATCTTTTTCATGACTGTGGTCTGAGATGAAGTTTTTGTCATGTTTGTAAATGACTGGTTTGACAGTGATTTGCGAGTTTAAGATTGAATAGAAATGAAATAATTCAACTTTCTATTTTAAGTAGGGAAAAGATAAGTAACCAAAAATCTAAATTCATTTAGTCTTCTGCTATATTGGAATGTCAAAGTTGGGTCTTTCTGGGAAGACTCATATAAAGCTTATTCTTTGTAATATCAAAACTGATTTGTTACAGTTGTTGCTCACCATACCAAAATCTGCACACACACAAAAAAAAAAAATTAGCATGGTAGAAATAAACCAGTATCCTTGTGTCTTCATTCGTTTACCCTTAGGAATTATCAGTCCCTTCTACATGCAATAAGTGCACCTAAACCACAGGATATAGACAATTGAACCTGCTTTTTCAGAAAAAGCATATTTCCATTATCCTCTAACTTACAATCAGTCCTAATGACTTCACTACACACTTTATCTGAAGAAAGGAAATGAAAGCAAACTATCTCTGATTTGTGCTTGGTTTCAAAGTTTATTTCCATGTCAGTTGAAACAAGCCATAACAAAAACAACAAAAAACCCCCCACCTAGGTGTCTCCTGTAATTCTTATATAATATTTCGGTCTTGCATAACATTTAAAAAACAGTTTTCTCCCAGTAAATGACTTCCTAATACATCATATGCATGGAAGAGAAGAAATCTTTCCTTCCAGATCCTGTGCACTGCCAGGATTGGAGCTCAGGTGTGCTCCAGAGCATTAGTAGACAAAATTCTAAAACGAGAGATAGATTCCCCTTGTGAAAACCATTTGTTGGTGACCTGCTTCTTACTCATCTCTTCTACCTCCATCCAACCCACTTCTTTAAGCCACTCTGTCCTCAATTGCTGTATACCTCTGCAAAGAATTTGTAAGATGTAAAAATACAAACTAGTTGATATAAATATGAAAAGTTACTCTAGGTTTTTTTTATTTTACTTAATAACATTAATGCAAGCAAAGTAGTGCCTTTTTGTGAGGCAGTTAATTTTCAAAGGTATATTTTTATTAAATTGACACTAGAAAGATTACGACTTCAAATCTACGTTTTATTTGTTAGCAAAGACCTCAAATAAATTATCATCTGGCAAACTGCTTAGTCTCTCTTTCATAATTTTCCTACTTGCAAAATTACAGACAAGCAAAATAGTATGGTAAAGCAAGCATTGTCTCCTGAAATTTCAGTAAATCAAAATGTAAGACATTGTTATTTCAATCTGTGGGATTCATATGACATTTTGTTCCTAAATCTAAGCTTTCTCTTTCCTCACTTC